>OX424576.1:38468106-38789907 GCA_949152435.1 Gastracanthus pulcherrimus | reverse complement strand
GACGCTAATTTGACTGGCATGCCATGCACAGTGTCCGGAGGTTCTACTAAAAATAAATAATAGATTTATTCAGTCTCGTGTAGTTAACCCTTTACTTCCACGTGGTATACACATGTATCACCTACTTTGGAAATTCATAACTTTTCGTAAATCAAGATATCGACACGAAGTTTTTTTATAAAAAAATAAAATAACTAGACTAATATTAAAAACATTGTTCACCTCTAAATCATCATCCCCCTACTTTTTATAAATCTTCAAAAAAGATCAAAATAGCGAGAAATTTTCAAAAGATCACAACTAGTACAAAAAAATTTTTAGAATTTTTTTTGGTATGTTAGATACTTCCCAGTATTACCAGTAATCATACAAAATGGAAATTTCAATGAAAAACCATTTCTTTTTTTTTAATAAAACTACCTTAAAATCATTAAGAGTTAGCAGTTTTGGCTAAAAATTAAAAGCTCGTATGTACTCAGGGATTTTCTATCAATTGTGTAATGTAGGTAGCAATGATCTTGATGAGAACTCTAAACAATTTAAAACTTGTCTAAAGAGTCATAAAGAGACAGGCTAGTACAATCTAAATTATACTGGCATTTCAGGAGAAATGGGAAAAGCAATAGCTGAAATTCTATGCCTAAGATCCGTTCAAACTTCAGGAATGAGTTTGCTTATGATGGTGACTCCGCTATATTAAGCATCTCCAGAATCTAAATGTGTATGATGTTTCACTAAGCAAATAAGAATACTCTAATCATATAGAAAAAATAGAATGAAAACTGCTCTCCGAGAGGTGGTTAAAACAGCAAGAATCAAGGGAATTACACTTGGATGACGTAATTCTGGAGCTTTGACAGAATATAAGATAAATAACTTACCAGTTATTACAGAAAAAGTATTAAAAGAAATAAAACTGACATTACTATAGAATGAAGAGAGCAATTCAGGCCACTCTGTCGCATTTTTATTAAAAACCGATTGCACTTGAACAAAATTCACAAAGTGACCGCTAAATGCACATTACGTTAAGATAGACTATCGGATCCAGGTCTATAGCAAAGTAAGAATTTAATAAAATGTTAGTTAAATAATATATCATTAAAAGTAACATTTCTTTGTAACAATATATTTATTACAGATGCTAGTGGTTTAACACAAAATAACAATGAAGCTGTACATTCAGTCATTTGGAGTAAGTGCCCTAAAACTTTATTTGTTTCTAAAGGGAGAATTGAAATAGCTGTGGCGCAAGCTGTGCCATAATTTAATATGGATGCCTTCGAAACAAGAAAATTATTGGATCAAACTAGAGAAAGTGAAATTCCGGAGTGTTCCAAACAATTATTAACCCATAAGGATAGAAAGAAATCTTAAAAGCAATTTACAGAGTCAACCAAAACAAAAAAAAGAGGGCAGATGAAAAGTACGGTGAATCTAAGATTGAAGCTACGAAGAAGAAAAAAGAAGGTATCAGTTATGGATCAAGAAAGGTCTGATTTACGTGATTATAAAGCTGTGAAAATGTGATATAATCTAAAATATATTATAAAGTGATTTAACTGATTTAAAATAAATTTAATATAATTTTAATATAAATTTTACAACACTGTTGTTATCTCGGATTTATGTTTTTTCATATGCATGATGATCCATTCGCACTAAATAAACGGTTGAATAACCGTCGAAAATAAAATTCATTCATCAAGTAACCTAGGACCGTATGAAGAGCAAAGTTCCTTTAACAAATATGGTATTAGTGATTTATTGTGAAGTGAGGGATCAAAATTTTGAGATTTTACAATGGAAAAATTTAAGATATTACCAAGTATTCATAGCATAAAAATTTCCAGAATGATTGCTTTTAAACAAAAAAGTTTCCTAGACCGACAAAAACGAGGATCCACTTTTCTCATTTCATTTTCAATTTTGAGTAAATATCTCTATGGAAAGTTGTTGTTCCAACCAAAAAGAACAACTTTTCATAGAGATATTTTCTTTAAAATTGAAAAATGAATAAAAAAGTGGTTCCCCGTATTTACCAGTAACACGGGGTTTAACATCACCTTAAGGGGGAAAAAGCCATCCCAGCCTGAGTTAAATTCTTTAAACAATAGTCAGACATTATATCACAGGCTCTAAAAATATTTGGACGTAATCTTAGTTAATGCAAGCTTTTATGTCTAGAATATGTATAATATATGTAATTTTGCCACAATTTTGCTATCTTTAAGTCGTCTTTATAGTCCTCGCTAATCTCCATTATTGAATGTAAATTTCTTTTACCGCTTGCCACGGGTTCCTGAATCAGGCGGTATATATTTTAAGGCCAAAAAGACATTAAAATATTCTTTAAAACTATACTCATAGACTTAGCGGCTCACGTTAAAAAAAAGTATTCCTAATTAATAGAAAATAATAATAGTATTTTCTTATATTTGTGTAATATTACTTTGTCGCGTTAGACATTCATTATAACAATCATAAATAATACTATCAAAATACTATGAAAATACGATTATTATTGCTATATGTGTATCCAATAATTAGATATAATTTTTTAGGTAATATGAACCATTAGTAAGTCCTTGCGTATATTTTGGAGAATTGCATAAAACCTCGTTGGCCTTGAAAATATACCACATGATTCAGGAACCTGTAACAAGCAATAAAAACGACTGTAATTGAATAATGAAGATTAACAAAGACTTAGAGAACTATCACGAGCACTAAGCTGTAGTAAAAATATTTCTATAGCCTATAATATGATGTTTAATAATTTTTTACAGAATTTAACTAAGAACTATCATGGTATACATATTACATACTACACACATACAAGGAATAAATAAATACAAATACAAAAACTTCTCACATACATATTCCTACAATGAATACAAAATTTTTGTATGTGTAGTTTATTATTTATAAAGTCATAAGACCTTTATCGGTTGAAACCTTACAAAAAATGTTATGATTACAAAGCTTTTTTTTGGATAACAATACATCATGAACTGGTTGACGTTATTCAATAAATTTATTAAAATTTGTTTGTACATTTTCGTTTACGAATATAATAAGATAAACTATAGAGTATCGGGAACTAACATAATTATAATAAATGTACAATATTATGTAACCTATTGGTTATAACATTTTACAAAATATCATTGACACCAATAAAGTGTAATAATAAAGTATATAAAAATAAGCAATACAAAATTATTGCAAAAATAGTAATCAAAATCACGTTAATTGTTGGCAGCAACACATGTGGGCAACGCATGCATAAAGTATTGTATAAAATGATTTTATTTACTATTCTATTCTGAAGGCAAAAGCATCAAAATAATGTTTTCCTGGAATGTACATAATAAATTTAACATTTTCTAACTTATACAGAAGGTACAATCTTATATGTATATACGTAACATCAAGAATATTTAAAAAATTGTTTCAAAAGATCGTTGCAAGATAAAAGCAGTCGCTAAGATTGTTTCGAACTGTAATTTTATACTTGACAAAGTACTACTTCTTTTATACTTTTAAATAACTAGCTATATGAGTAACCTGTCAATATACTTAAATATACAGAAGTTAAATCTACAAACATTCAGCAATAATGTACTCTCGCAAATCCATCCACTACAAATTAACTACACAGCCACTCGTGGGCGCAATCCGCTGTCCTTTCCGCGCGAACCGATCAAACGAAACAGCATGCAGAAGAAAAAAAACCGAGAATTTCGTTTTCAAGGCGTCAAACTAGAGCCCGGCCGGAGTTCAGCGACCGAGCATCCGCGCTCGCTCAACTTCACACATATATCGCGGCAAATAAGTGTCGAGTTCATCGACCCGTTTCACGGTTCGGTGAGCGATTCGCGGCCGGCGCAATGTGGCCATTAATATAAATGGGGGTAAACGGTGGCGAGAGAGCGAGCGCGAGCGCGAGAGAGAGAGAGAGAGAGAGAGAGAGAGAGAGAGAGAGAGAGAGAGAGGCCACGCGCTCGTATATAACACACGTATAGACGGTATATACGGGCGGCGGGTTTAGGGCACAGACGGCGGGGGCGTGTTTGCGTTCTTCGCGCATTACGGGCTTCACTGGCTTTCTTGATAAGGCGCTTCGCTCTCTATCTGCGTCCCTCGCGCTACGGCCCGACGACGTCGATCCGCACGGCACCAATAATGGCCGATTTCGCACATGTCGAGAAATCGCCCCGAGCAAGCCCGCGGGACGAGAGCGAGAGAGCGTGAACCCCCGAAAAACCGCCACTTCCGGCCCAGCGCCTCGCGCACCGAGCCCCGCGTGCAACGCCGGGCAATTAAAACGCCAATTTGTAACGGAGCGTCGCCGCTGCTGCAATATCGCCGCCGGGCCTCGAGATGCACGGCCCGTTCCCTGCTTCCTTTCTGATTTAATCGCCGCGAGGCTGCTGCTTTTGCCCAATGTGTGGATAATGACTCCTCGCCTCGACTTATTATTTGGCGGAAATTTTTTGCCCGCGATTAAGCGCGCGCGCCTATCGATCCGCGATAAGGGAATACGGTACTTCTTTTTTTCATTTAAATTGCTTGTCCGTTATGTTCGAGACGATCTTCGTCAATTAAGTATTCACTGAACGGGAAAATTGATCACTGAGTACGGCGCTGTCCAGTTATTGTTACTTGGCTGCGTTTAGCTTGATTGTTTGTTCCAAAATATTAGGCAGATATTGTGTACGCGGTCTTTTGCTTCCAATAACATGAGGACTTTTTATTCTTATGAATCAAGTGGATAACAACGACCATTTTTTAATTTTATACATATATTATACTTATCAAATATTTTTAAACTTTGAGCTTTTACCATAGTTGATGTACTGAAACTAATGAAATAATAGGTAAATGTCAAAAGTAATATATGTCACTAATTTAAATTAGGTTCAGGAATTCTGGATATATATAATAATCTTTCCTGGTCGCAGCAAAATCTCGGTGTATTTTTAAGGATATAAGCACAGTTCAGCAAGTATTCGACCGCAAAATATTTTCGGATACTTTTCTGTTTTCTGCAAATATCAATCAGTAACAACAAAATATCAATTTCTAAGCATTGTACATGATGTATTAAGCCGATATACGCGATTTAAAACAGTATCCGAAAAAAGTATCCGTCACATACTTTGGTCGGATACTGAGTATCTGAAGAAAGTATCCGACTGCTACTTTCGTCGAATACTGAGTATCCGAATAAAGTTTTCTACGGATACTTTCGTCGGATACTCAGTATCCGAAAAAAGTATCCGTCGGATACTTTCGACGAATACTCAGTATCCGAAAATAGTATCCGTCGGATACTTTTTTCGGGTACTTTACTTATTTTAAAATGTCTAAAAGATGTCTAAAATTTTCCCAGGCACCCCTAAACATGGGGTACCATCCGGATGATATCACATACTTCGACATGTTTAAGACATATTTTACGTATTTGATACCGGGTATATTTTTATTGTGCAGACAAATTTCTTATACTATCAAAATCCGTAAAATAGGTCTAGGTTTAGGGTCCCAGCAAAATTTTAGACCACTTTTAGACAATTTAAAATTATAGAAGTATCCGACGGATAGTTTTTTCGGATAGTCTTTTAAATTATGTATATCGGCTTAATACATGCTGTAAAATGTTTAGTAATTGATATTTTGTTGCTTTTTATCGATTTTACAGAAAACAGAAAAGTATCCGATAATATTTTGCAGTTAAATACTTGCCGAACTCTGAATATAAGTTTATTAACTTTTTTACAAATCACTTAACGGCATTAATATCTTTTGTAACAAATATATATTTCCTAGTCTTTAAAATTTAAAAAACAATTCTATGGGTGGTCATTAGATATAAATCTTGTATGCTTTCTATTATGTGGGTTGTATTGAATAGAATAAGTCTATAGATACATTTCCTCTTATATTAAAAAGGTACATAGCCTGTCAAGAAAATAAACTATGCTACCGAAAAGCTGATGATATGTAGTATCATCAAGGGCAGTGTTGACTTGGGTCAACTTCTTTATTTAATAAATAAATTCACTTAAGGATACCGTTTACCCGAAGAATGATCAAAAATAAAAAAAAACACTTTTTCAATTTTCATATATTATCATGCTTATACATACAGATAAGTATAAAAATGTGCCCCTAAAATAGCCTAAGAATTTTTTTTTAATTATACGACACTTTTAAGGATTTACAGAATATTGTTGAAAATCGATATTGTTGAGTTCTGTTTTCCATCAGAGAGCAATATAGTCATTCAACCTATTAAGAAACAAGATGCTCAATGAGGCAGAACCTACAACGGTTAAATAATAGTTATGAAACTTCAGTAAATCGAAATTGAACCGCCAAAAACAATTGAAACCTGTAAATATAATTTTATACTCCTGTTTAATAAAACCTTGATTATCTCAGAATTAAGAATCCGATTATTCGTCAGATTCAAAACGGGATTGGCGATGAAGCTTTTGATGGATCAACTTGAAATTCTGTATAGTGTTTCACTCGCTGTGTAATACGTACAAAAATTACAAAAGTTTTTAAGGTCAAACCTACAATTATAAAAAAAAAAAACACAAAAAAAAGATTTTTTATGGTCTTGTTTGGTCTAACAGATCCAATTTCTTTATTTTGTGTTTAAAAAATCCCTACCTATTTCTCTTCATCCTGTACCTCAGAACATATATACCTCAGGACTTTTCACTAAAATCAGTATTTCATCGCTAATCACATTTTCAAAATAGCTCATTTTTAAGCTATTTTTAAACAAATTTTGGTGTTTCTCAACATATAGCGGTATTTTTAGTCCCATAACGTCACTTTTTATTACGTTTTACATAAGTCATTTATTAAAAAAAAATTAAAGTTAAGTCGGTAAAATAATGAAAGTATAAGATTTGCGGGTAAACGACACCCTTAAGAGGTTACACGATCAAATACACTACAGGTTTATCTCCTTTTGCTTCCGTGAGGAAATTTTCCGATGAGAAAGCTTCTATTGACATCATATACCTAATGCGTCAGATGTTTAACGGCTAAACAGCATAATAGCTAGGATAGTCATAGTGGGCCATATTAGGTACAGTCACCTTATTCAAACTTACGAAAGGTAATTTTAATTTGATTCTGATACCTAATAATAAAGTACAGTAAGTACTGGATTGAATAGGGCCTTGTTCTTAAGATATAAACTATTGTACCCAATACGAGGGATTTTTGCTACAAAACGTGTTTTTTCTTTTGATAATAATTCTGCAAGCATATTCGCGCTATCAAGTTTTACAATAAATAAAATGAATATTTATTTATTTCGATGTTTTGGGCATTCTTGTTATGAGAATTTTTTTAATTCGGTGATTTTTCATACATTTTTAGCCACCATTTTCAATTGTTTATAATTATAGAATAAATTAATATATTTATGCGAACCAAAACTCAAATTAAAGCATTTTTCATTTCGCTTTATATTCATTTTATGTGTTTTCTCACCGTAAAAGCTTATAGATTCAAGATAAAAATAATACTGTCAGTTACTAAAACATCGCACGTTTTGAGTATAAAAGCTTATTATAACCTTTAGAAACAAGGCCTATTCAATCAAACTGGGTGCTGAAATTTCAATTCATTTTTAGATACAAAAAAACACCTCCTTAAGTTTTATCAAAATCCTGAATATGTATGTCTCTTGGTTAGTAGTAAACGCTTATAAACATAATTTTGTATTAAAAAATATTTATTTTAAGAATCATATATATAAAAATTGTATTTAATTATTCATCATTTTACTTTATTACTGCGAATAAAATGAAAATATAAATGCAATCAGAGTTATGAATAATGCATATGTATGGCATTCGTGTTCTGTATACACTTGAAGCAAACAATGTTTGTATTTTTGTATAATATAATACATACATTTTGTACTTGAGAAAGTTTTCATATAATTTTGAGAGATCTGGCGTATGATTTTATACAAAATCCGCATAAATTGTATGCAGGCCTGCTGTGCAGTTTTTAAAATCCAACACGCTAACGTCACTCTCCGTATGATAAACGTTAATTCGATTCGAATAAAGCGTCGCAACGCACCTTGGCAAAATATTATAATAAATTATAATAATATCCCGTATAAATTATATTTTCCCGAGCGTCAAATTATTATCGAAAGTCCGCAGCAGTCCAATCATACAGTATTAATAAATTATAATGTTTAATGCCCCGGGATTCTCACGCTCGGTTAAAAATATAACTAAAACATAAAAAAACAGCAGCAAGAGGCAAGTCGGTGCTTTGCGCACTCGACGTGAGAGCGTATATAACAACTGGCGCAAGGCTCGTGCACACCGACGCACGCGCACGCATAATACGTACGCGCGAAGCCACGAGCCCGAGAGATCAATGCTCGCAAATTAATCGCGCAAAAGTCGCGCAGCGGAAAAGTGCTTTAACCCCGAGGGCTGCACTGCACACCGCTGTGGTGCGGAGGTTTTCACGGGCGACCGGGCCGCACTACCGCCGGCAGGTCATTGAACGCCGAATAAAATTTTCGCGCTCGAATCGCCACGGCTTTAAAACGGCCGCAGAAATAAATACACAGAGAGAGAGAGAGAGAGAGAGAGAGAGAGAGAGAGAGAGAGAGAGAGAGAGAGAGAGAGAGAGAGAGAGAGTGAAATAAGTGCCTCGCTAACGTATCCAAATAACCGACCGCCAAAAAGAAGCCCGCTAAGACCGCATGCATTGAAAGAGTTGGCCCGCACGATTATATATATAACCTTCCGCAGGATTGTGCGGGGAGCCCCCCCGAATATTAAACGGTGCATCGCGTGCGCACACAGCTATACGCGCGATATAATACACACGGGGCGCAGCACGTGCGCACATTATAATATCGTCGCGCGGAAAAGTGCAGCGAGCATTTATGGCGCTTTCTCTCTCTCTCTCTCTCTCTCTCTCTCTCTCGTTCGAGTAATTGATGGGCGCGCGAGCGGCGACGAAACCGCAGTCAATTTCATTCGTTTCCGAAAAGCACATGGCTCGTTCGCCTGCTTGCTCTCTCTCTCTCTCTCTTTCTCTTTCTCTCTGTCTGTCTTTCGACGCGCGATGCTTTATTATATATATACACCTATAGGTACGTGTACGTATACGTATACGATGCGAGAGACGCTGTGCGCGCATGACCTCTCTCGCTCTTTTGCTCCCAGCTCGCTCCTCCCTACAGGTGGCACACGATGGCAGGTAACGCGCGCGAGCTTGCCGGGGTCGATGAACTGCACCGCCGCGGCTCTGTGCACCGCGTATATAGCTGCGTGATGTGCGTATATACGTGTGTCGTTCGTCGTCGTCGTCTCGTCGCTGCTGCTGCTGCTGCTGGCTGCTGGCTGCTGCTGACTGCCGTGCCGAGTCATGACAGGACTTTAGCACGCTAGAGCGTCAAGTATGCTCAAGTGTGAATGTGCGGTGCGGATCGCACTCCGAGAGGTGTCTCACTGTGGGATGAACTTCGGTGGTTAGACGATGCTGATTGGTTTTATTGGATACGATTTTATTTTATTTTTTAGACGTCGCACAGGATAGGTTTGAAACTTAGGTATTAACAGGAAGAGGGATAAGGCTTATGGCTCCTGAATTCTGATTAAACTTGAGAATTATAATATTACATCTCATTACACACGGCCTATTCAACCAAACTACGTGTGATTGGCTTTGTTACTAACACGGAAAGTCAACAACCTTTGGGACAACCAATACAAAATTATCATCTCATAGACTCTTGGTGTCAATATGTGACCTGTTGTATTCAAAATACGACCTATTTCCGTAAAAAATAGTACCTATATTTCGGATAATAACTCTGCCAGTATTTTGCTAGAGAAATAATGCAGTAAGACATAAAAGTTGACTAATAGAGCTTTAATTTAATTTTGTTTTATATAAAATAACGTATTTGTTTCAAAGTTACGAAACTGTTTGGGACAGCGCCTACCGTGGGACCACCGGTTTTTTTACTTTCCAAGTATTGCACAACAGTGGCGATTAGGGTATTTGTATTTATATTATAAAAGAAGCTTATTTAGAAAATTTCAGACTTTTAGGTAATTTAGTAGAATATATCACTCCACTTATTTTTATTATTAATAAACTCTTTAAAGCACACATTTAAATTCATATTAATCGTTGCTTAATATTAAGCTTGGGACCCCAGAGCGACATAAAAGATAAGCAATAAATATATTTACACTTGTGTATAATATATCAGTAAAAAAATAATAGATTAAGGCGCAAAGTTTCAGACGGCAAAACTGTAACGAAAATCCTAAAAAGTCATTGGAATAAAATTCTTAAAAATTGTTTGGATTGAATTAATTATATAAAATTTATCTGCATAAAATATGATAATATGAGGATGGTGAGCACCAAACTCCTGTTAATGGATGACGCAAGCGGGATAAGACTCCAACCAATTTGAAATTTAGAACTAATCATTTCAATATTTTCTTTTTATTTATGTAAGGTTTTATTACATTATAAACTAACTTATATTGTACGCAAATGACATCGTAGGTATTTATGCAAGTAAGTTATTTGAAATGGAATAATTACTTTCAAACCTTAAATTTTTTACATTTTCTTTTTACTATGACTAATTTATAAGCTAGAACCTAAAACAATACTCTAAACATACACTCTTTTCTTAAAATGTATTAATCATTACGACTATACGTATTTCAATTTTGAATTTTCATACTTGTACATTTGTTTCCAATACATTTTCAATCAACCGTACGCACATTCTATTCAATTAAAATAAAAAAAAATTAAAAGAAATATAGCCCCCGCGAGAAATTGATAGCAACTTTTCATTAATGCTGTAGCTCGGTCTCTCTTTGGCTCTCGGTTTTCCGTCGTTTTTTTTTCTCAACTCCAACGCGTGTAGGTAGAGAGCCATATTACTTCGCCTTTGGCGGAAGCATGTTCTCTTAATAGCGTTCCTCTTTTTTCTGCAATAAAACATTATGCGCGGCTGCATTGGCGCGCGCGCACTGCTAGCGGCCTTCGCTATATTTGTACGGTCATTATATTATCATTAAGAGAGCCTTGGAGGAGTCGATCTTGCGCTCGCGCTCGCATAATCGACACTAAGATCGGGATTGCTTGCGCACTCGCAGCCGATGATGCGCCGGCTAAATTTTTCAAGAAAGGGTCGCGCGTGCACCGATCGTCAGGGACAAAACGACGCGCGCTGCATCGCTAATATCGCACGCTAATTTGATGGTAATCGTTTCGCATCATCTTCCGTATACATGTGTTCGTGTATGGATGTTTATATATATATATAAATATATATTGGCGGTAAATTCTGCACGCTAAATGACTCCGATGATGATCGGCGTATATGATGATGCATCGTCGATGCATGCGCAGTGTCGAAACGCGCATACCCGAACGAGATACTTATCATTTGTACTGTTAAATTACGCGGAATGTTGTACTCGATGTGTTATACGAGCTGTATCTTTTGTATAATTTATAGTTACTATATATACGAGAAAGACAAAAGCAATTAGTACATCCGAATATGACCAGAAAATATTGAAGTTTTTCAAGATGACAAGTTTCCGTTATTATAAAAGAATTGATGAATTCATGTTATTCAAAATGCTTATTGAGTCAATTAATAAATAATTATTAAATATGGGAGGTAACTACTATTTCTACATAGAGGCTTTCTATATGTTTTACAATGATAACAATATTTATTTACAATTTTGAAGTGAATAGTAACTCATTAATCCTAATTCTATTAAGACAAATTCCCAAATTCAATGTCTACTATTTAACAGAGCATTAATAGTTTGTATAAATAATGTATAAAACCATTAAAAATGGTACTTATACAAAGTATTTCATTTATACATTTTATCACTACTGCCTAAGCGTTCTTGTAAGAACTAAAAATTTC
Source organism: Gastracanthus pulcherrimus (assembly GCA_949152435.1). Lineage (NCBI taxonomy): Eukaryota > Metazoa > Arthropoda > Insecta > Hymenoptera > Pteromalidae > Gastracanthus > Gastracanthus pulcherrimus. Next base: position 38,777,912 of record OX424576.1, on the reverse strand, counting down.
AATGTTCTGATCTTGATTATATATATTTATTCAACTTTGCTGCAGTAAATTCTAACAAATAGAAAACACGAAACTGCATATTTGCGTCACGACAAGTCACACGACTAAATAAAAAATGTATTGTACAAGTCATAAGCTTCAATTAAGAATTTTCCCACGCAGCAATAGCAAATCGAAGAAAAACTAAAGCGTTGCGAATGAACCATGTTCCTTTTCAAACGTATCGATAGCTGTAATTAAAAATGCACAGCAGCATTAGTTATTGGTACAAGAAAATTGTCTCAATTATAAATTGTTGTAGGAACTCGCGATAAGCTAAAAAATTAAAATTTTTCCTGAATATTTTAATCAGTTAGAAACTAATCTATTTTACATCCTGCTGACTGCATATGCAAAGCAATACAATACTTTAGAATAGCTTATGATGTCTTGCGTTATTGCCACAGTTTTATTATTTCTCGTGTTAATTGTGTAATTAGCATATGCTCGCCGGCCGAGACACGGTGTGAAAGTATAGCATTATAACGAGAGCGTGGTATGCGCTTGTTTTCTTTGTATCTCGAAGTAATCGATACCAGTAGTGTGAGGCGAAACTTCTATAAGCATTTCAATTTAGCCTTGCTCTTATTGCTACAATAGTCATTGTAATTTAGGTCTAATAACACGTAACATTTGATTAAAGACTGAGTATAAAATGCGACCTTTCCCATTAAACGTGCACCGTACGTAAAGCAGAAAACAATGAATAATTTATACATAAGTTACAGCTATTATGCAGCTTCTACAACTGAACATTTTAATAACTCTCTATCCTATAATGTACATAATTCGATGGCGTATAAGCGAAATTCCATTGGTAGAATAAAAAATAGCTGATTAGTTTATTAAAGTTTGTTTTCAACCTAGTCGAGTATTATTCAATTATGTTTCTCATGCATATAGCAAATTTCGCTGCTAATTATTATTGAAATTCCTAGTCATTTATTGTGTCAGACTTACTACACGTTTGGTACAATTATACCATTTATTTATTCATTTACATTTATCCAATGACTGACTTGACATTTCATTTAATTTCATGTGGCAGACAGGGTGAATTAAGAAAATTACTTCAGTATCATATTTTCTTTGAATGACTCTGTAAACAGTTCCTGTACATTTCCTGTCAAAAAAATCTTCAAGTGTCCCAAAGTGGGCGATTCTCCTCTATTTTTAAATAACCTCAATAGAAAATGTCTCAATATAACATAAATATAGTTTATTGCATAAAATTGACTTTGACTTTAAGTAGTAAAGCGGATATAAATAAAGATTTATTTGGAAATCATAATTGTTTATGTGAAATTGTAAAATAATTTCTGCAGTAAAATGTTTATATTTTATTAAAAAATGGTTATTATTGAAGTCAATAATATTAATTGTTCCATGAACAATCAAAGCAGTCTCGAATAATTTTCCTACAGGTTTTGTATAAAAACTATGCCACGCTGATTTCGATTTCTTTACACACACTCACATCCGTCGTACTTCGGCTATTCTTAGGTAATCTCTGGGCTCGGAGAGCGCATTAATCCCTCTAGACGCGAGCGTCGCGCGTATGCATTTCTTATGAACAAGCATATACACGCGGATATAATGTAAGGTTTAACGATTCGACATGACACGACGACCTGACGAAAGAGGCTATTGATAGACGCTCAAGTAGGCGAACGGCCTGACTCGATTGTAGCTAGCTTACACGTATACGCGTATGGATGTAGAAGTATGTAAGTCTGCGACGTGGCCAGGTGTGTATAGGTATAAGGTGGGCGCCCACCGCGGACTCACTATTTTCTTTCCTGTAGCTATATACCTGTGTACTTACGCGCGCGCGCGTGTGTGTGTGCCTCTACGCCCGCGTTCAATACCGTATACTTTTGTATGCTTCGATATCGAATTTCACGTGTATACTACCTGCGCGTACACTTTTGTATACTTCTCTCAATTCTATACCTCGAATTTCGTTACATGAAACTTTATTCCGTCTTCGTGAGCTGCTATGGCTAATACAGGGTTTTGCTGTACAATTGTTCTTTTTGCTTTTCTGGTTGTACACTGCGGTAAACAGATTTATTGAAAATCACTATGTCTTCTATGCTTATCCTTTTTAAGTACAGCTGGCTTCCATATGCATAGTTCCTTCAAGTGAAGATCTATTTATTCGTTCGAATTTCATGTTTTAACTGTATAATTTATTTCTAGTGACAAAAAGTGTTCCATGGATATATAATTTTAATATATTTTAATTTAATTAGATATATAATAAACATAATGATATAATTTATAAATAAAATTAATAAATTAACGCCAAAAATATTGTGTATTCGATTTACTAATAAAGTATTTATTATTCACTACAAAACTTATAAATAAAATTTGTAGCAGTAGAGACATTTTGCTAGTTAATATAATTAAAGTTGGTTAATTTTATTTCAATTATTTATCACATTTATGGATAGCGAAGATCGAAGCCTAGTTTGATCAAAGTTGATCAAAGTTGTGTTATAAACGTTAAATAGCATTTTACATACTGAAAAGAGTGCATAAAAGCTAATTTTACGTACGTTGTATCGAAATATTATTTACGAATTGTCATGCTCATAACAATTAATTGATAATTATAGTCATGCACTTTTATCGCGTACAAGTTAGTAAAATTCTAATGAGTTTTTAAAAGACCAGTTAACTCTCGAATTTTAAAATACAAATATTCAATACTTGCTAGAACCACATAATTTCTCAGAACGGTCAACGGAATTCCTCGATCATTGTTGGAAAATTACGAAACTCCGTTTCGAATTTTTCTCAAAATCTCTCCGTATAAGCATGACGCAGCTCGTAATAGATATTTCGTCAGATATAGTCTACACTTATACGCGTAGGTACCCCTGCGAGACGAGCGCGCGCGTGTCCCATAAAGTGAAAAGACTCTAAAAAAGGCGCGTTGTCATTAAAATGTATTTTCGATCCGTCTGTTTACCGTTTTTCGCCTACGAAATTATCGCGCGCGCGCGGCCACGCGCTCTATTATTACGGGCGATCCGGCGGGCTTGACTCTAGTGAGGTGACGCATTTCCGGAAACACACGCGGCTAACGATAACGCGTGCACGCGCACGGCTTCTCTCCGCGCGTGGTATTATTACCGCCTGCAGCGCGCCCGCGATATTAACCAGGCAACTTTTTAACGCCGGCACTTAGCACGATAACAAAGTCGTTACGGCTCGCGGGCCGCTGATATACTCCGCGTGCACCGATCGGTTGCGCCTACTATACCTACAGTATAATTCGCCTGTACACGTGCATTTTCGAGTGTGAACCGCAGTGAACTTACGTAAGTATGGGTATACGTGTCGGTATGTTGTGTAGACGGGCGTAGGTGTGCTAGTGTCTCGTGTCATCTTTTCACTGTGGAAGTAATCGACTTTCCATCTGTGAGGGTCTGGGTATGAAAATGGATGCTGGAAGTAAGATGATGGGATTTATTTACGGATGTTTTTTAATAGTGTAATATTTATTGTAAGCAGATTATTGTCAGTTGTGTATACTACGATATTATTCGCGAATCTATCATGTACTAGTGGTAAATATTTGTATTTATTCTTTTTTAAAATTAGTATTTAGTATTGGTAGAATGACTCTATCGCTCAGTGAATGTTTTATCACGTTTATTTTAATTAACAGGCTGTGCTACACTCGGCCTCTATGGTTGGAGGTCTTTACAAATGCGCATGCCTTTCCAAAAAAACAAAAGTTGGCGTTTCGTCCTACCAATCAGAGTGGACTCCTCAGTAAGGAGTACCTCGTAAAAAAATTGTTTTAAAATGTTCACTGAGCAATAGAGTCATTCTATCAAAAACTGGCAATTAGGTTGAGAATATTGCCACCAGGTGGAAGCGTCTCTTTTGTTTCACGTAGGCAAAAGAGACAATGACATAAGCGAGCCGCCGAACACCAGGGCGGCAGGCGTCTAAGGAAACCAATAAGTGCGTTAGTGAGGAGTCCACTCTGATTGGTAGGACGAAACGCCAATTTTTGTTTATTTGGAAAGGCATGCGCATTTGTAAATACCTCCAACCATAGAGGCCGAGTGTAGCACAGCCTGTTAATTCAAAAATCTTTTCTTTTTGTTTATGCTCTTTGTCCATATGACGTTGCCACCACTCATCGAACGTTCCATACTATTGATTATAGGATACTTTCTAATAGTATTATCTAAATATATAAATATCAAAGTTACACTATATAACATTTTAAAATAAAATTAGCACTCATTAAAAACTTTTTCCATTCATAAAATGTGTGTAAAAAATAATTTTATATATAAAAAATAATTATACTTGTGAAAAAGTATTATTATAAAAAATATTTAAAAAGTTATTTCTAATAAAAATTAAAAAAAGAATGAATGATTTGAAATATTGAAAACTTCGTTAACGTTTATACCAATAGTCGTGTTTCTAATCTGAACCCAATATTCATATAATGCCTTCTTCTCTACGTCGCCAGTCCATAGATCAATCGACAAAGCATCTTGAAACTCTTGAAGTAATTCAGCAGGAATGTTTTTCTGCAAGTTCTGCAAATGCTGTGTTTTATTTTCTTGTAGTAAATCTTGATCTTGCTGCTCTTTTGTCACCTCTTTAAGGGGACGCCGGATAGCTCTGTCCTTATCTAATTGAGTTTTCATTCATATTTTTAAGAGAAAAAATTATTGGAATGTTTGTACGATGTTAATACGAACATTCGTTTCTTAAAAATGATTAGAACGTCTATCTTTGATAAAATTTAGATGATTGCTTCTAACAGCAAATTGTAGACGAGATTCTTAGAGTGTCTCATACATACGTTAACAAAAAATCTACTATATTAGAAATAATTTTTCTGGAAAAATAATAGTTGTCCTCGCTTCGTTTTATAGTAATCTAAATATATGTCCAAGCTGGTTTCATATGATTGTTTTGCTTTCGAGAAAATTTTGACAAACTTAGTATGTAAAGGTTAATTTCCACGTAATTGGCCCTCATAGTGTGTTAAAGTTTTCTCGAAAACAAAACAATCGTATGAACCCAGTTTGGACATATATTTAGATTACTATAAAACGAAGCGGGGACAACTATTATTTAAAAAAAAATGATTTCTCTTAAAATTATGAATGAAAACTCAATTAGACAAGGACAGAGATATTCGGCGTCCCGTTAATTTTAGTTTTCGTTCTCTTTTGAAAAATGTTATAGTCCACAGCACTGGGATCGAACGGGGCAAATTCAGATGCCATGAACCCACTCCCAATCACATCTTTCTCTTGCTTCATATTATCGAGTGCCGTCTTCAAGATAAAGGAAAAATCTTATTTTTTCATTCGCATAACATTCGCATAAATTCTTCTGAATTTTCATAACATGAGTACAGTTAGGGTACAACCCGATCAGCTCGATTTGCTTTTCCGGCAAAAAGCAAGCAAAGGTATCGTTATGTGAGATGAATGGCTAAATATATGATCACTGGAAACACTATTCCTTCTTTTATTAGCCAGGGATAAAAAGCATTTGTCATATACCCGTAGAAAGTCTCAAGAGTTCATCCAGCCACTGTCTGAGATTCCGATGTCCCAGCTCTTCGAGGAAGCCGTATCTACTGTCCTTGTCTAATCACGTTTTTGCTATTTATTCAAATTGTAGTTTGTTAATTGAAAAACTAAAAGTTGGCCCCAATTGGTATTAAAATAAGGAATATTTTGATACCTTAAAAAGTATCTAACATTATTTCATTTTCGAGAAAACTTCGGAACGGAATAGCTAACCTCAATTTTCGCGTTCCGAAGTTTTCTCGAAAAGGAAATAACGTTAGATACTTTTTAAGGTATCAAAATATTCCTAATTTTAATACCAATTGGGACCAACTTTTAGTTTTTCAATTAACAAACTACAATTTAAATAAATAGCAAAAACATGATTTGACAAGGACAGTAGATACGGACTTCTCTTAACATCATTGTAATTTTACTCAAATGGTTGCTCGTTTTCAACAAGTTTGAAACACGGATGATTAAACATTTTGTTCTAAATATTAATACTTCGACAATATTATTTTTATTATCGAAATAAGTGCTAAAATTATAGTTAAATTTTATTCTTTCACATTGTGTCTCATAATATCCTAAATATTATACTAAATCTTTAATTTATTAAAGAAACTAAATAATACTTTTAAAATATTAATTGAATGACCATAGATATAGACGTAGAAAGACTTCTCTGTTCTAAAATCGGACGGCACAGCACAGCACAACACAGTGGACTCTTATGTGGATTCTCACTTATGGTGAAGCAACAAGGTTGTATCTAGGTGCATCTAGTACTCTAGTTGTATCATCTGCTACTTATGTAAAATTATATTTATATGTATCATCGAGAGTCTATTTCGCGCCTTACTATAAATGCGCTCTAAAGGCCTCTACACTTTGGTATAAGTAAGAACGATTATTGCCTATTGCACAGCTGTAAGATGAAATTTTTTTAATATGGTGATTATTTATTATTATTATTATAAACTGTTTTAGTATCAGTGCATGCCGAACAAGTGTTTAAAATTACTGTGTATTTTTTTCTGTTCTAACCTCAAAAAACACCGAAGCATAATTTTTAAAGTGAGTTTTTGTAATTATATTGTTATTTACTTGTAAATAATTTTATAAAATGTATCAATTTATAAAATGTTGATAGTGTCTCATAATCTTAAATAACTACTACTTTCTATGTACTAATTATAACAAAAAAAATTTTATATGTCAAAAAATATTTTTGAAAGCTACAATTATTTATATTTATTGAAATCTATTATTCAGGACCTACAACTGATGTGAGGTATTCTAATCGGTTGCGATATTTATGATGAAGTATGAGTAAATGTTGAATTCTATGGCAGATTTTTGTACAAGCAATAAAAACTACCATTAAATTAATGACATGAGAAGCGAAATCATCATCCTTGGAACCAATAGAAAATGTAGAATATGTATTAAGTATTAAGTTAATTAAGTGGAGGGGGTGGTGGATGAGCTGTGGCTGGATCGATGAGGGGGTGGCAGGGGGTGGAGGGGCAAACGCATAAAATAACGTAGATTTCGAACAAATTTCACGATATTTAGTGGAGGGGCTGTGGCGGTTCAGTAGCGGGGGTGGAGGGGGTGACGGGCTGAATACCCAAAAACACGGTAACAAGTATATAATATAAGAAGCTATATATATATAAAAATATAATAAAAATAGTAAAAATATTTTACTTGAATATATATATATATATATATATATATATATATATATATATATATATATATATATATATATATATATAGGAGGTAAAAAGTTATTTGTAATAGTAATATATATATATATATATATATATATATATATATATATATATATATATATATATATATATATATATATATATATATAGGAGATAAAATATTTTTTCACGTCTTAAGCAATAATTCATATAAGTAGATTTGATCAATTAAATGAGCCAGACAGATTTTGTTGATTTGATAACCTTTTGCTTAAAATATTACTGTATAGTTAATGAGGCATCTTTGGAGGGATCTGTGGGTGCATGAGTGATCTTTTTCAATTTTTGCTACATCACAGGGCATGTCCCTGGGTGAATGCAGGAATCCAGTGAGGTATATACAGGCTTGGTTTAGGATCAAACACTCCTATACTAGGATAAAACATATGGTGTCTGCACGGGTTGGTAGATGAGAATAATAATACTAAAAATAAAAATAAAAATATTACTGCGTAATGTAATACGTGTCATTCAAAAATCAAAACAGCTGCCAGTTCATTGGTCTTAGCTTCCTCAAACTAAATAAATTGTTCCAATATGAATCTCTTTATTCTAATACATTAATTTTACATTGCTATATTTATTTCTGATTAATTGCTGAATAAGGTGCTTTTCTTTTATTATTCATTATTTGTTAATACAAATTACAAAACTAAGATTATGATCATAAACTCTATTATCCATTTAAAATAGAAAAATCGTGATAAAACAAAGCAAGTGAATGAAACTTTAATTACATCGGATTTCGTAAAATATCTTTATCGTCGATATCTTCATACAAAAAACAAATAAAATATATTTAATATAAAATGTCCGCGACATTCTCGAGATATAAGCAATCAAAATAAAAAAGAAGAAGGGAAAGTGCCTATCCGAAATTTGCGGTTTTAAAAGATAGGTAATTTTATACTCTTTTTAATGCATTTACACTAAATTGATCATAATATTTCCTACATACTAAAATACCCGAAAATCTAAAACTCAATATTTGAATAATAGAAATTTGTTATAAAACGAAAACAAGTCGATGAATCTTGAAATTACTTCTGAATTTTGAATCTTCATTTATAAATGAAAATGGAAATGTGCCCTATTTGGTAACAAATGACCGCGCCGTTCTCGAAATATAATCGATCAAAAAAAATTAAAAAAACTCATAACCTTAATATCTTAGAAAATAAAAGATCTCATAATCTGAAAAATTACACAGTTCATGAGATAGTAAAAAGCCTAAATTATTTCTTTTATCGACAAAAGCGAAAGTATAAGACTCCAAAATTTGTCTGAATATTCTTCTCCATATTCCTAATCATCGTAAATTTGTTCAAAATTTTTCCGTCATATGTTTCCGAGATATAACCGTTTAAATAAAAAAGTTTTTGTGTATAATAAAAGAAGGGAATTACCTTATCCAAACTTTCAGGTCGGAAAAGTTAGGTAATTTTATGCTCTGTCAAATGCATTGTCGCTGGGTCGATGATATTATTTCTAATGTACCAAAAAATCCGAAAAAACTAAAACGCAAAAATAAAAAGACCGCTATAATAACAAAAATCAAAGAAAATCAAAAAAATATATTTTTGTCCTCCCATCCTCTAAAAAAGACCTAAAACATTAAGTTTCACCGAAACTGCAGATCCACACACACACATACACACACACACACACACACTCACACACACACTCACACACACACACACACACACACACACACACACACACTCTCACACACACACACACACACACACACACACACACACACACACACACATCAATACAGACATTTTGTAAACATAGTGCATTTTGATTCCTAATGTCTCAAAACATGCTTCTATAATGATTTTAGCACAATTTTTTTTACTACTACAAAGCTTCCTTTTAGGAAGCAATAGAAAAATGTATTAACGACTAATATTAACCTCTTCTTACATACTCTATGAACTAGCAGGAATTCTGGAGTTTTTTTAATGAGTACGTATTGCCAGTAATTACAGAAATACGAAAAATATTAATGTCCACTTATGCGGACGTGCAAGAATCTACAAAACAAATTTGCCACCAACGGTTCAATATGACACTAAAAGGAGTTATGGCACACCTCTGAAATCCCATTTTTCGTATTTTTCAAGTCATATAATAGACACAAAAAATTTTAAACACGCGAAAAAGACCTTATAGTACTGTTTTACTCTTATATCGATCTCCCTTATGGGAATTTAACATGAAAATTATACTACACTAAAAACGGTCATCATTGATATAATAATTACTTGGCCCTTAAGAGTGCAACAATCTTTTTATTTAAAAGAATATAAAGTAGAAGAAAATAGCTTAAGTTTTAGAGAAATTTAGTGATATTATTAATATTTTTTAACGCAGTACGTCTTAATTTGAAGCTTTTTTTATGAACTTGATATAAACTTGCGTACCTTAACTTTTTTAGCGTCACTTTTAAATGAACCGTTTAATGGCAGATTTTTTGTGGATTCCCACATGTATAATATGTGCTTTCTGACTTCGATTTCTGTGCAAAAATTCTATCATTAATTAAATATTTTTTTAATAACAGATTGATACGTCACAGTTTTACGTAATAAAAATTCAACGAATCGACAGAATCAGTACTTATTATTAAACAAGCTATACTAAAATGAAAGATGTTTTACATAATTCTAATATAGTATACGTTTTACGTTAAGCTTGAAGAAGTCGACGAACATGTCATCGAAATGTCACTGGCTAATCAACAATATTTGTCTGCTTGGATCATTCAATTGACAATTGCTAATTACATAAATTATTCATATAAGCGATAAAAATTATATATGTTTATTAAAGAAATAATTATTGACTATGTAAAAAATGCCTATTAAAAGTATGAAAAATGTAAGAAACATTTAATTTTATAGTAACATAAGCTTATTATCAATTGGGTTCGTAATGGTACAGTAAAGAAAACGTACGATTCACCATTACAAAATATATGAATAAATATATAATAAATTAATTTAACACTTTGAAGCACAGAGGTAATTCCACTTTACCATATCTATTTTCACCATTTTTAATTATCGAAGTCATGCTTTTAAACTTGTTATTCGTTCTTTTGTTAGTTGCAAAAGTGCTTAAAAAATCAAATTTTTTAAAATCGCATATTTGCAGAAAAGAATCATTTTATAGCAATATGTGGTTAATATCGGCATGAAACTTGCATACTATAGGTTCTTAGGGTCACTGATTACAAATCTGAGAATAAAATTAAAAAATTCATTTTTTTTAACTTTCGTCCACCATTTTTAGTCAGGGATTTTAAATTATTGAATTTCGACCAAAATTTGTAATTAGCGACCCAAAAATCTATATATAGGGTAACGGTCCGTATTAGTGAGCCTGTCCCTATAAGTGTGTTCTTTTTTCAAATAAAACGCATTAGCAACAACTTGGAAATAAATAAAAGGAATTATTGTTAAAATAAAGATAATCAGATTATCTTAATTTTAAAAATCATCCCTTTTATTTATTTCAAGGTTGTTATTTATACCCCCTATTTAAAAAAAGGTACACCAATAGCGACAGGCTCACAAATACGGACCGTTACCCTACATAGGTTGCATGCCAATTAAACATAAAGAAAAATGTGTGCTTCAAAGATTTAAAAATAATCATGCAATTTTTTATAATATATTTGTATTGATTATATTCAAATTAATACTAATTAATACAAATAGGAAAATGCATCACCAAGCGAGAACTGTATGTTTACGATATACCAAAAAAGCTAAATAAATTCTACAATAAATTATTGAATTAAATAATGAAATATTGAAATGTAATATCTGCTTAATTTGACATTAATTTTATTCTATTAAAAGCGTGAGCGCAACATTTTATTTTAGCACCTTTAATCACGTCTCAGTTAAAAAAAACGTGACACGATTCGCTATACATCTCAAGCCGGATTCACTTTACGTCGACTAAAAAAGTGTCTGGTTCCACATTTAGAAGAATCTACGAAAAGAGGTTAATTCCTTGTCCTCTTGTCCAACGCTGAATTCCGGTAACAGAAAGTTTCGGTAACAGCAGCGTTCTCTCGTTCCATCGTAGCAACCGCCTCGTCGTTGTCGCCTCGGCTTTGCATTCGCCAGGCGCTGCTTACGTGCGCGCATATCGCGGATGTTTTTGAGGCGATTAAAATTGAAAATTACGCCGGTTTGTACGCGAATATGTACGCGTGTATACGCGCGTATATATGTGTGTACGGAGGCGCGAGTAGCGCGTCAAGGCGACACCTGCGCAAATCTACATACCGGATCGACGAGTACGTTACATGTCTGGCCTGCCGTGGATGTGCTTGCGCCACTGTACGCTCTCGGCTCACACTCTTGTCACGACGGACGTACGTGCCGCGCGCTTAAGTGCCAGCGTTTACGCGTTTATAAAACTCTCGAGTCTTTCCTATTTTTCTCAGCAAAAGAAATTTCCGCGATAATATGCACGCTCTCTCTTGATTTATTTGTCATTTTTCAGATTTCACAAATTATATCTGGATAGACGTGAGTTCGATAACTTAAGAGAAAATAAATCATTTTCAATAGGTTATTGCAATCATTCACCAATATTATTATACTTCAGTACAAATTTAGAGTATTATTTATTAATACTTATAAAATACTAGAAGAATAACATTTAGGTGCACCGAAATACTTAAATTATAAATTGCAAAATTTGATTCTCAGTGAAATAAAAATTATAGATTATTACAATTTCACATTTTAATTACATTGTTTCTAACATAAATGTACTCAAAAATATTACTTTAATATTCATATTTAGCCATTTTTTATTGTGAGTGTAGTAATTCCTACTATAAATATGGTAATTTGTATTAAAAAAGAAACCTGATGTGTATCTTCAACGAACAAACAGAAATATTTATAGTAATTGTTCCTACACAATTTCTTTCAGAGTGTACACAATTGAAAAAATTGTACAAAAATTATACACGATAATATTTATTTATACAAAATACATTAGTTCTTTATAGAACTAGTGTTTCAACAAAGTAGTGAAGTAAATGTATATATAGTCTAATAATATACATTACACTGTGTGAACAAACTATATAACTGAATCTGTAGTTGTATGTGAAATATCGACTTTGGAAAAAATGTATGTTAAAGTGTATATGAGCTGTCTACTTTATTAATATCTTGTTGTAGCCTTGTTCTTACGCTGTGTGTTCTAAGTCGTCGGAAGTACTTTCTTACGCTTCCTTCCTTCTGTAGGTCTTTGGACCCGGAAAACTATCATAAAAAATGCAGGTCAAGAGGCTTATTTAAAACACTTTTCTACTTACGTGTATTTCTGTACATATATCTATGTGATGTGTATAATGTATGTATTGTTCAATTCTATTACACAATAATATTTCAGTACCGAGCAATTGTTTGTTAACTAAAAATGTTTAAATTGTGTTATTAATTTAGAAATAGCTAAAAAAAATTCATCTGTTACTCATATATAACTCTGTAAATCATGAAAATCAAGGTCTAACTAGTCAAATTGATGCTAAAATCAACAATTCGAATAAAACAATTTAAATATTTTCCAAGAAACCTTTCATGCTAATTGTTGATTTTAGCGTCTATGCCGCCAGTTGTGATCCACCAAAGAAAGTTAAATCCAATCCGTCGTTTTTACAAAAAAAATTTGTATATTACGCAATTTTTAAACGACCTGAATAGTTTTCGCACCTTTCCACCCTTCATTTGTCGAAAATGAGAGGGGAAAATTGATTCCGATACATAATATTAACAAAAAATGAAAATTTTGGTTCAATGATTCTAGTTGATAACGTAGACCTACTAGACCAGGCCTTCAAATCAAGCCATCGCAAAATCTTTGCATAAAACAAATCAGGCAATTAAATAGCCCGCAACATGCACTCAGCATGTCCACATTATTTCATCGTCTACCGCCTAGAACAGATGTTTACCCGAGCAAGCGACAAGATCAGCTTCTCTTACTCTCTCCCTCCCGAGTTGTATACCCTTAGTTTGATTTGACGAAGCGCTGTCGAGGCCGAGAAGCGAGATCGCTCGTTTGATTCGCTCGCTCGTGGCCCTCTGCAGTCGAAGACAAGCCGGGAGCTCGATTAAAGTCAGCGGGAAGACAGAGATCGGACGGTCGTTTCCGACGGATGAAACTCGTCCAGTCCTATGTGTTTCCGCGAGCGAGATACATGGGCCGAGCTAACGCGCGTGTCTGCACACTGCTGCACGTATAATACGTGCGTGCGCGTGTGTGTGTGGTCGCTCTTCGCTGATCAAGCTTCGATATCAGGCCCTGCAGAGTGAGAGAGAGAGAGAGAGTGAGAGCCGCGACGTCCCGCCTTGTGCGCTGCACCGGGGAGAAAGAGATCTTAATCTTTTTTCCTATTTTTTGCCGTTATAGTTGTCGGTCGGTCAGCCCGGCTCGCCGCTAGCTGTGTCCTGCCGTCAGCCAAGCGATCCCGCTAGCCTTGAAGCTTCAACTTGTTTCTGCGGGGAGCAGCGGCAGCAGCAGCAGCGCAAGCTCCTTGAAGTCGCGGGGAAAAAATATTACGCGCGTCTCCCGCACGCGTATACGCCTCATTACACGTGCTGCTTCTTCTTAATAATTTAAACTCTACGCGTGGATCTTGTTTTCTAATGGGGAAACCCGAGCTGGAAATTCGTACTCGATGCTCCGCGTGTAAAACGAAATTGATGTTTGCATATATTAGGCTTTTAGCTTATAATTCTAGATAATGTTTATTTTTAGAAGCTGATAAAAGTATCTGAGAATAACTACCAGAAATACAACGTATTTAATTTAAAAAATGAGCCCTGTTTGGTAAAGAATGACCGAGCCATTCTCGAGATATAAGCGATCAAAAAAAATTTCAAAAAATACATAAACTCAAATATCTTAAAATATAAAGGTCGTTATGATCTGGACAAAGAACTCACCCAACAGATAGTAAAAATTTACCGTTTTGAAAAGTTTCAGATCAAGTGCTGCCCAATTTATTCCACATAGCGTAATTGACAAAGAATCGATTTTTTTACAAAAAATAATTTTTTCTCTTCAAAAGAAAAAGATCAAGCATTAAAAATATTACTGAATATTATTCACCATATTCCTAATCATCTAAATTTTTTTTCAAAATTTTTTTTATATTTCACAGATATAACCATAACCGTTTGAAAAGAAATGACGATTTCGTATATAACAAAACAAGAGAAATAGCTTATTCAAAATTTCGGGTCTGAAAAGATAAGTAATTTTATGCCCTTTCAAATGCATTATCACTTAATAGATGATATTATTTTTAAGATATCAAAAGACCCGAAAAACTGAAACTCATAAATCGAGAAACCACTAAAAAACCAAAACGCATAGAAAAGCAAAAAGAATTAGCCCTGAAACATTAATTTTCACCGTATATATAATGCTGATCCACATCCATGCATACACACACATGCACACACGCACACACACACACACACACACACACACACACACATTCATACATTTTCTAAAAATAGTGTATTTTGATTCCTAATGTCTCAAAACATGTTTCTATAAATCCTCGATAACACATACTCAGTTTACACGAATTTCATTACTTCATTAACATGAGCACCCGGTTAACACAAACTAAAACCCTTCAAGTTCGGGTTAACGGCGATTTACTGTATAATTGATAAAAGTATATATCCATGAAATTCGGTAAGTCTAATAATATCCAGGAATGTAAGTCCACAATCGTGTGAAAAACCGGACAATAGCAGTTGAAAACATTGTATATCTGAAAGCATAGGCAGGTTTATATCGCTTAAGTGCAGGAACTAAACAACATTCCCAAAATGACCTACAAGCCTTTTCTCATAAGTATCAAAGAACGGTACGCAGAAAAAAGCCGTTCCGTAAAAGGATGCGCGGTCGATATGCCCCGCACTCCTGGTAGTTTCTTTTACCTCCTCTCTCTCGTTCTCGGCGTATCCGTTTTCTAGAAAGTGGCTTCTAAGCAGCCTGCTTCCGGTGCGGTGTGTAGTACAGCGACAGAAGAGGGTATAGAGAGAGAGAGAGAGTGAGAGAGGTGTGCGCACACTACGAGCGGCCGCTGCAAGCTGAGGATAAGACAGCAGAATTGCGGCGCGGTTTTACATGTCCGGTCATACGCGGAGCGAGCGGCGATGGCCGTATATACCCGCGTTCGGAGCTCCTTCTCCTGTACTGCGGTTTTTAGCGCGTCCGCTCGCCTCGCTTTCAAGAATAGAATTTCTATCCCCGCGAGCGCCGAACCGACGTATATTCCTCGCTGTTTTTGTCAAGCTTCAATAGTGGCGTAGGAATCCTGTATAATTAACTGTTGACGGCTGGACAATGTCTCTGGGGCATGGAATGCCCGCGCGCCGCTGACGTCAATGAAGACCTGTAAGTTCCAAAGTGCTCGAGT
Organism: Gastracanthus pulcherrimus; assembly: GCA_949152435.1. Classification (NCBI taxonomy): domain Eukaryota; kingdom Metazoa; phylum Arthropoda; class Insecta; order Hymenoptera; family Pteromalidae; genus Gastracanthus; species Gastracanthus pulcherrimus. Next base: position 38,762,043 of record OX424576.1, on the reverse strand, counting down.
TTAGAGGGATAACATGCACACGCGATGTGCGAATAAACGGGATACGTGGGAGCCTCGGGGATTCCCAGGATTTTCGAAAACGGAGATTATTCAAAACGTGTGGCTCAGCTGACTGAAGAATTTTGTGGTTTGGAGCTACTTGTGAATGCATCGATGGAGAAGAAATAGAAATTTCGCACAGAAATTCAAAGATTCAGTCGGCACAAAGGATATCTTACAATTTTGTTTCTAAAATTGACATTAAAACACATTTTGCTTGTACGCAGAATGTATTCTTTTATTCGACGAATGGAAATAAACAGAACATTACTTCGTGTTTCAGAAAATTCTTCTAGAACAGAATACAAAATTTAAACTACTGAAATTCTCCTAACATTATTCTTCCAGCAGCGCCTCGTAAATTTTCAGTCTCGAAGCTCAGGGAACAAAAAAGCGGCATTTAAACTGTCGACGAAGGCGAGTTAAAAAGAAGTTGGAAAGAATTTTCTTGTAATCGCCAGGGAAGTTAAAATAGTTGAGCACATGAAGCTTTTCTGACTGCGGGCTTATGCTTTCTCGCACTTGTCGCGCCTTCACGACTTCCGGGTCTACCTGATACCGCGCACGCTCTTGCGATTTGCAGGTCTCTCTTTCGGCGGCGGCGGCGGCGGCCTCGAGGCTGTTGAGATACGAGTTTGCTCACCTGCGACATGAGCCCCCGCGCGCAGACGAGATAAGCCAGGGATTCTTGTTTGCGTTGGACAAAAGAACCCGGGGATATAAGCCGGGATTTATCGCCGAGTCTTTTACGTAATATGCACTTCTAAACGGAATAAGAAAAAAGAGCCAATTCAGCACGTTAGATTTATAATAGGTGTATCTTTCGATCCTCTTTTTTTACGACCATATCTAAATTTAGCTACTGTGTGCATTGTTTGCGGAAAGCAAAGCGATACTATAACCATAAACTGATTGCTTAAATAAATTCGTTCTAAATGCTTTCTCTATAAAGATATATTATATATATCGTTTTCATTTATTACTGTACTGAAAAAACTCTATTTTAATGTACTACGATATTACAATTATATAGTTTCAAGTATGACTTTTTAATTTTACGATACATTCTGCGTCAGTTACTATACTGGTTTCTCAGTGTAGCTTGAGCTATTTATATCATATGAAATTTAATATATACCTAATATTATTTATTTTAATGCAAACATCCAAGTATCTAGACGCATGAATTTTTAATAATAATTTATCATTCTAATAATTAATACAGATTTTATGAAGATATGAAGCTAATAAAATTATAAAAATTTGCACAATAAGTATACCACGTTTGAAGTATTAAAATAAAATTCAGTATCATGAAAGTCATTTTATTAATAAATTCAATTGCCCGATAAGGTTATCAGTTGCCGTTTTACATATGAGCTATTCGCTCGAATAACGGTCTAAGCCAATTTAAGACTTTGTACAAAAAATACATTTTAGTATTTAACAATGAATTATCAGTTAACAAAAGTATAATGATAAGTTTTTTCTATTTTTAATACAAATATATATTATCTACTAATGAGATTTTGCTATAAAAGCAGTGATTCAGTAAATATTATTAATATTGGGAATAAACAGATTTAGAAAGTCTTAGGCTGTTTTCCGGCGATCGAATAAAATAGTATGAACATTGATTTTTCCAAAAATATGTAATATGTATCTGTTAAAACGATGCCTGTTGATTTAGACATTAATTTTACTTATTTTACATAGCAGAAAAGTATAATAGATTTTAATCAATATTTCAATCTGTTATTTTATGAGCTGTTTTGTTAAAGAAAATAAAGCGTACATGTATGGCGCGAATAATTATGGTGACGATGGCCGCGCAGCGGTTCGGATTTCGGGACTGCACAGGAGCGGACCGCCAGCGGCTGTATACGCACACTTCGAACTTCAATTTTGTACTTAAAAATGTTTATTAAATGACTAACTCAACTGGTATGTCATTGTCCAGATAGTCATTAACGTCATAGTATGCGTAGTTCTTAACACAGCCTAAGTAGACTTAGGCCGTTATTCGGGCAAACAGCTCATATAAATTTTATACCAGTTATATAAATAGCAACTTTAAAAAAAAAATTTCTTTTAAAATATGTAGATGTAATTAATATAATTTTTCATGACTCTCTATTTGTTTGTTAGATTAAATTTACAAAATATTTGAGATTTAAGTTTATCTATAAATATATCAGCAATTAGTAAAATGACTGATGATTTGACAGTTAAGTGGTGTGGTATTTATCTACTGATAATGTAAGTTTATAACAGAACAGAGAATAAGTCGAAATACGCAGTAGACTAAAATTAATTTAAATGAACATATTTCTGACATTGGAATGTACGACTTTCTAAATATACATTTTTGCACAATCTCTATATTATTAAATGACCTAGGCGAAGGTCGTACAGCATGAACACCCATAGCTGCTGTGGCAGTAACTTTTGATTAGAATAACGAATATTGATTTTCCACAAAAGGATTTATTCTTTGAAAGGCCCTTTTTTAAAAATTGGCTGAGGTAGATTATAATTTGCAAATTTATTTATCTACGAAAATGAAAAAATGATTTTAAGAATTTTAAAAAGCGTCGTCCAGTATGAACATTCATAGCTGATTTCAACTATAGCTTTTAATTAGAGCCACGAACATTGATTTCCCAAAAAAATGTTTTCTTCGAATGGTCGATTTTGAGCTTTCGAAAATAACTTTTGGTTTGTTATTTACGCGACAACTTTGGCAGCCGTGAAATTAGAATATTGGTTGCAGATTATGTTTAATAGAACCACAATATACGCCAAGGTAGCTTGGTGAGCCGTTGTCACCGTGCGGTGATAGACCAAAACTCAATAATGTTCATACTGAAAGCTTGTGTGTACTGGACGAATCTCCGATATATCTTATTAAACATGATTGTGAAACAGTCAGACAAAAGTATATTAAACTTCTGAAATTGTATAATCTAATACCTACAATTATACTTTTTAAAACTCTTCGATTTACCTAGATTTAGATTTACAATTCCCTGGTAGAAATTTTAGCAGTGAAACTGCTCATCAGACTAGTCACTAGCCAGTACCCACTGCCCAGTTCAAAACATGATGACCGCTTAAGCGTTGGCTAATCACTGCTAAGATTCCGAATTATGCGAAACGTAAACAAAAAAGATTAACCTCGAAAAAGACATACATACGTATATACTATTTTGCGAGTTGTCTTTATATGTTTTCATTTAATAAGGATAAAGACGTATAAAGGTGGATTTTAAACAATGCATCAAGAAGAATTGGAAGTAAAGAAAAATATATTTGATGCATCGAGTTACATAACCTACAAATATTTGTACTATGGAATACTTATTTTTGTGAGGTTTAAAATATAAAAGTCAGATCAATAAATATAATATATGGTAATATAAGCCATTTCATTGGTTTCATGGGTTTGTTTAATTAATTATAAGTCAATTTATAGTTGTTTACTCTTTTTTATTTCGCTCGGCAGTCCTTCAGCAGTGACGCTAGTAAAAAATCTGACGAAATTCGTATGTCAACTGGCGAGTCACTGCTGAACTCACTGGCCAGTTCATTTTTAACTGGGTATGGACTGGCGAGCCACTGCTGAACGATTCTACCAGGGTTTGTACTAGTTATTATTATATATTCATTTCTTAATGTACAACTCTCATTTTCTTTAAAATGCCTTTGTTGTTAAAGAGCTCCAATTTAAAAATGCATTAGTAAAGTTATTGTATATACTTTGATTACTTATGTAATGAAGCAAATGTCTTACTAAGTATTTACTTTAATAAATATCCCTGGCCAGTGGCCGCAGCAGTTCTCGAGAAAAGCATTTAACCACATTCTTCGCGTAATCTCCCGATAAGTCAAACAATCAGCAACAAGTATCCGGTCGGAATCACTTAAAGCGAACAACTCCTCACTCTACTACACAGAAGTTACAAAAGCCATTTAAACCACACTGACCATTTGGGTACACTCGCTGCTAAGAGTATTTGTTTCCATTCAGCTCGGTAAAACATTTCAGGAAGCACTTTAATCGGCCAAACAGTTAGCACGCAGCCGAATAACGTGGCCGAGCGGATAAAAACTCGCGAATACACACACACACACAGTGCGCGCGCGCGTGCAGCGTGCAGCCGCAACTGTAGCAGGGGCAAGAGCAATAAGAAGATTCAATGAAAGGGAAACAGTGCAGCACAGAGAGAGAGAGAGAGAGAGAGAGAGAGAAAGAGAGAGAGAGGGCTATATACAGAGGCTGCAGTGGCAGTCGCTTCGGTCAGCAAATCGATGGGTTTTCGGGGCCGGGCTGCTGCTGCACCACGGTATAACGCATGCAATTGCCGAAGTGAACGTGTGCGCGCGCGCCCATTTGCTCCCGTCCGCCGGCGGCGGCGCTCCCGGGACAGCAACAGCAGCAACAGCGGCAGCAGCATCAGGCCTTCCGGAAATCGAGCAGGCAGACACATTTTCAAGTTGCAGCACTGCACTGTGCACCATTGACACATACGAACGGACAGAGAGTGTAAGAGAGCAAGTGAGACGGACGAGATCGCTGTATAGGTATATACGAGTACGACTATAGGTACACGTTGGGCTGCTGCTGCCGCTGCTACTACTGCGGTGAGAAATCGTGGTGATCTGCTCGTGCAGCGGAGCTCGCCCCCCCCCCCCCGCCCCTCCTGCGCTGTACTCGCAGGAAGTCGCCGACTGCGGTTGCGTTGCGCTAATGGAAACCGTAAACATTAATTAGCAGAGTGCCCGCGCCCGCGCCCGCTCGCTCTCTCAGTCCACGCACCGAGAAATGGGATTCGGCATTCACCCTGGAGCTTTCTGCCTGTGTCTGTGTGTATTATGTGTATGAGAGAGAGAGAGAATGAGCGGAGTATGGCCCGTCGAGGCTAACACGCCCACCTAACGGGTGGCGCGCGCGAGTAACTTGCGAGCAAGAGCTAGAAGTTTACAAGTTCTGCAAGTTTTTGGCCAAGGGTTTTGCTATTTCACTGATTGACTTTCTAATAGAGGGAATGGAATGGGATGGCAGGGATGAATAGGAGGGCTTCGAGCTTCTTCAGTTAGAACTTCGAATTCAGATCAAATATTAACTACGTAAATCAGAGAGAAATGTATGGATGATTCTTTAATGATTATTAAGAAAAAGAGACGTAGTTAGAGTACACAATTTTTTTAACCCTTTCGCGTCCATACGGTACAGATCGAATCATAGATTGATAAAATTGCCCTAGGTCAGGGTGTGATAGTTATCAAATGTCTAAAAAAACATTTTATTCGGTTGTTCTTTGGACACTAGTTACAAAATATTTTTATCCCATCCGGAATCGGCCTCAAAAAGGCACATGTGTAATATTTATTCTCCGTTCAGAAAAATATACTTCTAGACATTTTTTGTCGGCCAAAACTGTCCTATTACCTAATTTGGAATAATATTAGCTAGAATCAGTGAAAAAAGAGCATTACTATTTTCATTTTTCTAGATTAAATAGTGATAATGGAATATGATGTTAATTTGTCAATCCTTCGGACTTAGGGCATTGATTTAATGATGGACTATTGTAATATGTTCATTCAACACAATAATTCAGACGTCAAAATAACATTATACATGTTATTGATTCAAACGTATTCTAACTAATGCCCTTTCTATACCAGAGGATTATGATCGTCTCTGATTAACTTTCGAAAACGAATAACATTTATCCAAAAGATATTAACAAAATATGTTTGATATGAAAAAAACGTAGAAAAATATCCTTTAATCAATGGTACAGGTTATTTTCCGATAAAATCGTCGATATTAAAATTATTCCGCGTTAAAAGTTAATCAGAGACTGGGATAATCCTCTGGTGTAGAAAGAGCATAACACAGATAAAAAGAATTTTTTCTCATTTGAATGAATGTTACCTAACCTTCGAATCATAAACTGACTGACATTTAGTTTTAGCTCTAATTTTAAGTAGGTAAGCGATTCATTTAAAAGTACGCCATTGAAAGCATTACTAACTTCGCGGTAAAAAGTAGTTTAATTTACGATAAAAATTAGCGTTTTGCATTATAATTTTTACCGCATAACAGTATGGTAGATTTTACAGTCAATTTATACAATTTTTACTATATATGAAGAGTAATTTTAACTGTGAAGTCAGAAAGATCTAAGTTTACCGAATAATAATGTGCATTTTTAAAACAATCTTTGTCTTTACTACAATCAAACAATTACAAAAGATAATATTAACTTTTGCAAAATGAAAATTTTATACAATTCCGTATGATTTAAAAAAACACTGCTAACTGCTTTGGTCCAAGTTTCCTCAAAGTTGCTAGTAAAATGCTTTTTTTATTTAACTATAAGTGTTCCGTATTTTACAGCTTATTTAAAGTATTAAGGCGTTCTTATCAGGATAGATACACTAAAATTGACTATAATGATAGATATTTATACTAAAACTTAATATTTTGACATTTTTCTCATGTAATAATAATTATCTGAAAGGTTTAGATTAATTGGCTATTAAGTATCACGCTTGTTCTAAAAAAATGTTTCTAGTTTGAATGGAAAAATTCTGGTAAGGTGTTAAATAGTTTTTGTATTTTAAAACTTTTGTCATGGTCTTACCCTCTTGATTAAATAAGTGTTTATATTGTTAATATAATTTATTATTTATTCAGAAGATTGAACGTTCAGAATCAGAACGGTATTGCATTTGAGCGTCATGTTCTCTAAATAGATGGAATCAATCACCGCATTATCATATCTACAGAGCAGTGATATACCATCCTATGCATTATTCATATTTTTCCCTGAAAATCGCTGGTCTCTTCTAGTTTCCTTTTTCCTTCTATTGCCTATACGCGAAAAAAAAAACACAAGCCGAAGGTTAGCAGGAGGAAATGATTCACTGCATTTTTATCCACGGCGCGCAGAGCGGAGCAACTGCATACGGTATATATTATTCGTCGCAAAAAGAAAGTGAAGAGAAAAGCCTGCGATTTCTTCGGTCCGCTCGAGATAAAGAGAAAGAGAAAGAGACGAGGAGAGGAGAGGAGCAAGAGAAGCTCGCGAAGTGTAATAACAGAGTTTTGCCTCCTTGCTTATACGCACAACTGACATTTGCAAAGGCAACACCCGTTATGTTGCTCTGGCAGGCTCCGGCAGCAGCGCGCCGTGCTCGCGCGAGCGGGAGAGCGAGAATTTCCGCCCCGAAGGTACTCGCAGGCGTAAACCCAGTGAGCGTCCGAATCGACGATGCGGCAAATGAGCGCGTCCCGTTGCTCACTATGCAGCAGTGCTCTCTGCCTCTCGCATTCATCTATGAAGACATTGAATTTTAACGCGAAATTTGAAAGCCAACCGCCGACGACCATTGATCCTCTCCGCCCTCTCTTTTATTGCCGCACGAGTATAAACAGCGTTACGATACTCTTTTCCTCTCTGTTTCTCTCGCGTATACAGTCCACTCGGTTGATATCGCTCGCGGCTACACGAGCGGCTGTAGCTGTTATTAAATTTTTTTATAGCCAAAAATTGCAATTAAAATATCAATAAATACCGAGTGGATTTGGAGAAAAATCCATTCTCCGCGGCTGTGTACACGCGCCAACGCGCGCGGATGTGGCCGCACACAACAACGATTGTTTGCTTTATTGGAGGATCTCGTGTTGCCGGGGCTGCGCGCTCGCGCTCGCGTATATCGAATACCGACGGGAAGCCCTCGCGCGCGGCCTCGTGTGCACTGCCCGGAGGGCGTTCACGTCGATAAATTCATCAAAAGGAAAGAAAAAAAAAGAACGAGCGCGCTAGAAAATAATCGCTCGGCTGTGAAAAGTGATACACACGAAAAAGGACACTGTTGCAATCTAAGCGAGCGCGGCCGCCGATAAGCGCCTGTGCGTTTCCGGAAATTTTATGCGCGCGATCCCTGCGGGCTACTGCACTGCTCGCTCGCTTTATAACGAGTTTATGATAATGCCATTTAAATGCTGCTGCGAATCGTTTCATTTTCGGATTTGTTTTTCGGAGATTATTACATTAAAAATAAAAGGTATATAGAATAAATAAGAAACAATTGATTTTATTATTGAAAACAGTTTTTAAAATAAAGAATAACAATTTAGAAAATTTTAACTGATAATTAATTTTATATCATTAACAGGTTTAGTCCGGTAGTAATTCTAATAGTTGAAACAAATATTGTATTCAGACTTAAAACATTACTTTGTAAGTTGCAGAAGAAACGTATTAGCAACTTAAAATAAAATCGTTTATTACGTTTAATATTATTTAGCTAACTTTGAAAATACCGATTCGCTTTATCTCATGCCATTCAGTGCGGCGTAAAGTGAACTAACAGGTAGAGTAAAATATTTTGAAGATATTTTACTAGTTTTTGCACAAGAATAGATTTAAACGTTAATTTAGATAATAATAAAACTAAATAGACATCTTAAAACCTTTAAAATATTGTAAAATGCGAAAAGTTAAATATGGAAGTTATGTTGGCCCATTTTGGTATAAATGCGAAATGCGTTGCAACAAATGTTTTGTATACTACACTAACACTAACCTTGATCAATATTTTGTTAAATTTCTCATCGGGCGGCATATAAATTAGTGCTATCGCATTTTTTTCCAGATCACTTTACCCCGATTCACTTTACACAAAGACGTCGATTCTTAAAAATGTTTGTTTAAAAAAAGAAAAACCTCTTTTATAGCTCTGCATTTTTGGAAATACTAAGTAAAAAGTATTTGAAGTAAATAGAAAAAATCTAGCAATAAAACTAATTATAAACATCTTTAATTGTTATAATGAATTCGACAAAGTAACTTTCTTTTAAGGTCGAAAATGCAATTATTTTTCTCTCGTAAAATATTAATTATTATGTGAAACTTTTTAACTATCATCCTTGCATAATTATCTTTAACTAAAATTAAAATTAGACACAAATATTATTTTGTTGAAGAAATAATAAGCATGATTCACTTTACCCGCGTGTTCACTTTATTCCAGTATCTCCTAGCATAAATTATTGCAATAAAATGATTATAAATTTGTTATCACTGAAAAAGTTGAATTTTATAAATCTATTTCTGCAATGGTAATCTTTATTCTTTAGCAACGTCTAGGTTTTATTGAAATTTTAATTAATTTACTAAAATATGACAAAATTTGGCTTATATATTAGCCGGAGTGAACCTGTTAAATAAGAACACTTTTTAGCGGAAAAATAATGTCGAATTAGTTAATTAATTATAATTTATGTTAGAAGTGTAAAATACTATTATTTCATTTCATTTAAATTAAAATTTATTATCTGAACATTAGTCAACATTAATTACATTGCTGCGAGTAGATATAGTATTAATAAAATTTAATGATTCTATATTAACATAATGACTCCCCAAATGTGTACTTAACGGTTTCTCTAGGTGTCGTCGTTAATGGCTTAAGAAAGTATCGTTGTAGATACGCAAGCGTAAATAATTTACTGTTTTATTTGTGCTTAATTTCTATTCACGTACAATCTATTGTCAGATAAAAAAGATACTTATTTCTAGAGATAGTGTTCCTATCATTATTTTGACTGCGTTTTCATAAACTGTCTAACAGTGTGAGAAGGTTAAATATTTCTTTATTTTAGAATAACATGTTTTCTTTAGAATTTCCGGTCTCCGGTTTCCTGTTTTTGATTCTAGTTCTCCGAAATCCGAAAATGCGGTTGTTGTAAAAATTGCTATTAAGAATGTATTCGGTCAGCGTGATGCAATCATTTTTATCGGTGTTACCTTACAGCAACATATTTTTGAAGAAATTTCAGGTCTGTGAAATCGAGGTAAAAAGATATTTTTAATGTATCATGTGATAAAGTACGTCTAAATAACAAACTAAATGATAGTTGCAGAAACTTTTTAGTGCAGTAGCATGCGTTATCCAAATTTATTATGAGTTTATCTGGTCGATTTACCAATCCACTTATGTGTTGAAATGTAATCTTAATGTTAGCTTCTAAACTATCATAATACGGATAAAATAGGAATTATACTATCGCACAATATTTATCTTGAAACTATAAAATGATAAAAGATATGGAATATCAATAGTTTCTTTTTTATAATGTTATTTTGTCAGGAAACTCAATTATAACCAAGCTTTTTTATTTTGCATACTGCGGTATGTATTTTAATATCAACAATTTAACGATGCACTTTAAATGGTGCAGTTTCTTATTATAAAGTTTTCGTCAATTCAAAGCTCTATATATAATATTGTACGTGGGCAACGACGGCTTGAACAAATAAACGAGCTGAGCCCAATTGAACGATAAATATTTCTTTTCTCCGCGAGTAAGAGGCACCTTAACAAGGGCCAACAAGCAAATGCAAAATTTTCATCGTCGAACTACGTGACGGTCTCTCGACGACGACGACGACGACGACAACGACGACGACGACGACTACAACGACGACGACAACGGCGGCGAGACTCGCAGAAGAAGCAGCAGCGCGGCAAACGCACTCTCTCAATCGTTGAACGAAGTGACCTCGGCGGCACTTAAAATTTCGCCGATAGCGACTCGCTCGCTCACTCTCTTTCTCTATCTCTCTCCCTCTCGTTCTCTCTCTCTCTCTCTCTCTCTCTCTCTCTTTTTCAACGTCATCGTCATCGTCGTCGTCGTTCGTTCGTTCGCTCGTTCGCTCTTGCATTCCTTCTTTTTCCATCTCTCGGCCTCGCACAGCACTGGTCAGTTCTCGCTATCTTCGTCTCTTTTTCTCTGTCCCACTCATTCTTCTCTCTCTCTCTCTCTCTCTCTCTCTCTCTCTCTCTCTCTCTCTCTCTCTCTCTCTCTCTCTCTCTCTCTATCTTTCTCGCAGCAAGCGCCCGGCGGTGATTCTCAAGTTTCGACCGAAACATGACGAAGCGGCGAAGACAGAATTTCATTGGGCCGACGACGAATGCGCCGCGCCGCCGCGGCTATAAAATCGCATGGCGACGTGTATGTGAGGGCAGCGCGGCTAGCAACTCTTCCATATAGTCGACTTTCGTTGCCATACGAAATACATAGATGTTCTTTTTCGATGGAGGTCGTTTTTGCTATGAAATACATGCCATAGTACAGGAAGAAGCCGCTGAAATATAAAACTGTACATTTTTCTCCTTCGTTCTGCGTTACGAGGAGACTTTATTGGCATGGTTGAAATTTTATTTAGAATTCGATAGTATTTGAATATTCGGAACGAGTTTTATATTATGACAGCAAAAATCTATAAAATTCAATAAAATGTCTGAACAATTTATCGGAAAAAGATTTATTACATGTTTATAGTTTGTAATTCTGCGTCTATAGTAAGGAAAAGCAGGCCACTATAACTCTCGAATACAATCGCATTTTTTGGTGAATTTTTGTAAATATACCAGGCATGATGTAACGTGGAACCGATGAAGTAGAAGTTTGTCGTATTATACAATACATTAGTATGTCAAAAATATATAGTACAATTCGATTTATAATATAATATAGTAAATTGAAAAACTGTCTTTTATACTTTATGTTGTAGATGTTAAAAAAAATATATTTTCTCTTTAAAGAATAGGATAACCGGAAGGAATGAAGTATTTGATAACAGAATATGATTGGCTGTTTACAGAAAGGCGTTAAGTTTACAGAATTTGAATTAGTTCGCATTTTAAGTTAAAAAAAAGAAATCAAATACTTTTAAATATATTATGAGGAATTTCATAAAAAATCTGCCAATAATAGGTTTTAAAAGGGACAAAAAAGGGGTTGCAGCACATCTCTGCAACCACATTTTATAGAGGCCATACTATATACAACAAAATTTCCAGCTCGCAAAAAAAAACCTCGTGACACTGATTTACGTGTATATCAATTACTCTTATGCGAATTTAATACGGGAATGACGGACTAAAAACGGGCATTATTGATATAATAATTACTCGACTCCTGGAGGTGCAAAAAGCTTGTTCATACAAAAGATAATTAAAAATGAAAAAAACTTTAAATTTAAATGTGCTGCGTTAAAAAACTTTAATAATTTCAAAAGTTATGAACGATTAAAGATATCAATAAACACGAATGAGGAAGCTTTGTGATAGTAAAAAAAAGATTTGCTAAAAACATGTTAGAAACATAAACATGTTTTGAGACATAAGGAATCAAAATATCCTATTTTTAGATAATGTCCGTATGTGTGTGTGCAGGTGTTTATGTGGGCATCGATATCTCGAGTAATCTACGGTAACTTTAATGTTTCAGTTTTTAGTTTACCATATTTTTATACGTTAGAAATAATATCATCGATTCAGTAAAAACGCAATTAAAAGAGCATAAAATTACCTAACTTTTCCGACCCGAAATTTTTGATGAGGTAATTCCCTTCGTTTGTTATAAACAAAAAAGTGTCTTTTTTAAAAACTGTGAAATATCGAAAATGTATGATCGAAATTTATTGAAAAAAATTGAGATGATCAGTAACATGGAGTACAATATTTAGTAAAATCTTTGAACCATTTTATTTTTCTCTTGTCGAGAAAATATCATTTTGTAAGAAAAAATAGACTTTCTATGCCAACGATAATTTAAGAAGGTCCTATAATAAAATTTGACGAAAAACTCGATTTTCTTTTTATTTCATTTTCTAATACTTTGTACATTATGAGAACAGAAAATCATTTTGTAGTGGCAATATTGGCCATAGAAATCATTTTAATGAACTTAATAGTTATTTATACGTATTTTTTCTCTGACCTTTATTACACACAATCCAGCGTGTTCCTACATTAACCGAATCCTAACCCGTGCCTAAATCTACTCTATACTATGCAGACAAACTTCAGGAAACATAGAAATTATTAAAAAAAAATTTCATCGATATTCTGCGATAGAAAAGATGTTTTAAAATCATCAGAAAGTTAGTTGTGATTGGTTCTGTGTGGTACAGATGTTAGATATTACATATTTGTTTTCAAATGCTATACTTGCATTTCCATGCGCAAGTACAGTTTTGAAAAAACATCAATTTTCATTGAAAATTACTAGTTTTTCTACATAACTATGCGTATACTGTATACAAGTTTATGTTAATTTACAAAAAACTTTCTTTTGAGGTAATAAAGATAACCACCAGTTTAAATAAACTTTATCGTGTAACTAGCAAAGTTTTCTAAATGTACTATAAGACCACCTTAAGTAAAACGGCATTATTCCGTCTGAAAATTTACAAAAAGGTAGATTTTTACTATCTCTTGGCGGCATAGAGCGTTTCTTATACATAAAAATTATACACGTAATTATTGTACACAATTTAGCATTGGTCAAATTATATATAGATATATTTGACCAATGCTAAATTGTGTACAATAATTACTTCTACAATTCTTATGTCTAAGAAACGCACTATGCCCTCTTGGCTAAGTTAAATTATAAGTTCTTTGCCCAGATAATGAGGACTTTTATTTGTCAAGACATTCGAGGTTAAATTTTTTTCTACAAATTTTTAAATGCTTTCTTCTCGGGTCTTACGCGGTAATTTTTTATCAATAAAAGCTTATTTTTTTCGTTTTTTGATGAAGATTTAAAATCAAAAAGAATTTTCAAAGTTCGTCAAATCGTTTTTGTTTTAAAACGTTTTTGTTTTGATCGTTTATTTCTTAGGTATTACTTTTGACCAATCAAACATTCAAAACAATTTTAATCAACAATTATAGTGTTTCAAACTTTATTATTATAAATTTATAAATGTTAATTGATATGCAAAAGATATTTAATTTATTATACAATTGAGATATTTTTTCATAATCTACGCTATACTTTTGCAAAAGTTTAAATTACAAAATTCAAATATATATTCTCAACATATTAAAAAGTAGACTTGTCATTTTTATTTTTCACCAATGAATTGGCAGCGGTTCATTAAAATTTTTTAATTCTATTTTCTTAATTTTTTGGTGTTATAACACTGTATTTGATCGTTCAAAACTTTTGATATTGTTAAAATGTTTTAATGCAACACGTTTCAAATAAAAGCTCTTTTCTTTTGCTTAAATTTCATTTTGTATGAAGAAATTATTTTGCATTATATTATGATATATTTTGCAAAATGATTTGAAATAATTTAAAATAAACGTTTACCTAAAGAAAGGAAGCAAGTATTGTTCGCTTCAAATAAATTATTTTCTAAGAATTTACTGAGTTTCATTTCAGTGTAAACCAAAATCTTAAGCAATAAAAGCATTGAAATATAATTAATAACAATAACATTCTATTAAGTTTATAATTCTTTCTATTATTTTGCACATCCATTATTTCAAAATAAAGATATAAGCCACGAGAATTATACAACCACACCTGCAAAAGGAAGAAAAACTCATCTAACGTTAAACCACACGATCCCCACAGAGTCCACGCTGGCAATCAACATCGATAAAAGCTCGCTGATAGCCGAATAAATAATAAAATATGAATTCCGGAGCGAGCGAGCAAATGCCGCGTGCGGCCATCGTCTGTCGGCTCAGGCGCATGCATCTCAGTGACGTTCATCTGGATCTTTCTCGGTGAGAGAGAGAGAGAGAGAGAGAGAGAGAGAGAGAGAGCTGACTCTTCTCCGGGCATTTACGAGACTCCTGGCGCTGGGCATAAAGTCCACACTCTATTTCATGGTGGTCCGGCAGCAACGGCGGCGGCGGCGGCGGCGGCGGCTTACTGGCGAGCTTCTCTCCCTCAATTTCTCTCTCTCTCTCGCTCTCTTGGAGATATACAGCGTGCGCCTGGGTGTATGGTATCACGATTCCCTATCGAGTGACGAGGACGAACGTCTACTCGTGGAACCATAAAGGCCCCTGCACTCGCTCTCTCTTTCTCCATGTTTTTTTCCTCCCTTTGTCTCTTCGGACTCTTATATTGCAGCTTCGAATCACGCTCGGCTCCGGCTCGACGACTACTCTCTCTCGAACCACTAGAGCCGGTGCCGATTCTCTCTCTCTCTCTCTCTCTCTCTCTCTCTCTCTCTCTCTCTCTCTCTCGTCCTCTAGCGAATTGACTTCGAGAGAGACGGAGAAAGAGAGATAAGGACGTGCTCGTTTGTCGTAATTGTACAATTTCATCTGAGATAGAGTGGAACCCTCGAGTTAATATGTTTTCTTTGGCAAGAGTAGTACATATAGGAAGTAACCGAAGATAATTATGAGAAAATAAAGTTAGCTTTATTGGATTTTTCACTTATTTCTGAAGATGAGCGGATGTCGTACTGTATGTATACTGAAGAGTGCAATGTGAGAAAAAATATTAGATACTCTAAACTAAAAAGTTTCTGTTGTGTCAGAATTAGACCGCGATTCAATGGGATGATATGCGACTAAAATCTGCTTAAACGTTTAAGTATTAATCTGATTTTGAACATATTTTCTAAAATTACGTATAAATGGCATTTTGTGTGTTCATTTGCTACTCGTTAATATATTTACTTTGCTAGTCATTTTAATTTATTTTCTGATTATACAAAATATCTACAAAATATTAAAAAGTAAGCATATGTGTATACATGTATTTCTCCATCCTTTGAATAATCAATTTAAGTTATTACTGTGTCAATTTGTATATGAATTACTGATTTGAATTTTTAAACTCAAAAAATGTTCAATAGCTACTAAATTATTAGAAACGCTTATAGTACTTAACTACTTACACATTATTATGTCAAATTTAAAAATTATTTTTTTTTACCTTTTTAGTATCAAAAGGAATATGTGTTTGTAATAGTAGAACCTAAAACTTATTTTGAAAACGTTTATGAATTTTAAATTAAGTTTAAATAATTTTAAATTATTTGTGTAATAAATAGTCCAAAAGAATTCTTTTCTATATCTTTTTCCAATATTTAAACTTAAATTAGTTAATAGAATAAACAAATTTAAACTCATGTTTAATTTTTTTATGTAAAAATAGTAGTAGCCAATAATATTAACAAACAATATTCATCGATAAGTAAAAGTAATATAAATCCAAGAAAAGCAGTAATTTTAAGAAATAAAAGATGAAACACTAATTGAATTTTACAATTACCCTGCCAAGAAAATAAGTTTAAATGTGGTGGGGAGCTTTCTCGTCATTTCCATGATGTTAACTGGGATTGCAGCAATTTTATATACCTTATATAATACCTAACCCTTCGAAATCACAGTTAGTACACACAAAAACACTAAAAATTCCTATCATTATTTTGCCTGCGATTTCATAAACTGATTAATATTGAAAAGGTTCTACATTTCTTTATTTTAGAATAACATGTTTTTTTAGAATTGTCTGTAATACCTGACCTTTGAAAATCATAGTTAGTACACAGCAAAGTACAAAAATTTCTCGGTCATATTTAAAATTATTTTTACCGCTGTATATATCTCCACAATTACTTTTATACAAAAAAAAGAATTTTTTTTATTTCATTCCGATGAAATCATCTGATAAACTACGACCGGCCAACGATGGTATTATTCAGAACATTTACATGTTCATATATTTGTCTTTTGTTTATAACTGTATCTAATGATTTGGTCACCCACCGTTCAAAATATATTAGAACTTTAAAAAATAACATTTTCCAATAGGTATTTTTGAAAGGAGTATAACAAAATAAAAACAAATTACTTAATTATATGTCCAGCATGGGGTAATGAAATGACAGTCAATTTCTTATTTGCTTTAAAAAAAACTCGCACTGTCTGAATTTTAATAAATTTTTGAAAAAGAAAACTAAACAATTATTTAATTTCTATACTGTTAGTCTGATTGACTTTTAAAAATCCTATAGATGAACTTCTAACTTAACAAAAATCCGGCATCCTCTCGCAAAAAATTGAAACACGTGTACACCAAGCATATCAGTTTGCTCGACATTGCTTCGCGCGAGCGAGCCCAGTCGTGGCGACCCCGTGTGTGCGTAATTTATGCACCCCTTTATACACTGCTATGTGACATTTTCCTACGACATGTTGTACCTATCATGGCATACGCTAACGCTCGCTCGCGATAAAATAAGAGAAATAGTCATTGTTTTGACGGACACAGCTCCAAAGAGAACCAGGATCGCGTTGAAAAAAAGCGACGATAGCGTGGGTTATTCTTTTGAAACCTCGATCTTTTACCCTAAAGACTCGCATGTATATACGCACGAACGCGCGCAGCCACAGCCTGTATTCCGAGCTGTATTCTCGAAACGAAACGGGCGAAACTAATCGCGCATTAAAATAACACATTCTCTCCATTTCTTTTCTTTTCCTTCCTCCTTTTTACCGTAAAACCCATGATTCATGGCTTATCAAATACATTTATCTCACCTTGCGCGGCGTATCGAAAAATCGCTATGATTCATATGAAAATCACAACGGTATATGTGTATATATACACACGCGCAGACGCGTCTCGTGTCAACCAAACTTTTTGGCCGGCGCTGCGAGCGCGGAGCAGCCCGCGGTGATAGTGACGAATGAGTTCCAGTTTGTGAAATCTTCCGAGCATAGCCGCGCAGCTATGGCCGATGCTTGCGCAACTGTACGACGAAGAGCAACAGCAGTGCAGTATACGCTGCCTCGCGGGCTCACTCGTCGTCGCCGCGTAAAACTATACTCGCTGTGCCTTTCTCTGATAAATATCGTTTATCTCACTCGCCCCCTTTCCAAACGCGAAGAGAGCGAGAGAGCGAGATAAGGTCCTAGAAATATTACGGGGGCCATCCTGATGTGGGATACGATGCCACCTTGGAGCTATCCACAATGATGATTTTATATTATACGAGAAACCAAGTCGAAGTTTTTTTTACTTTTAAATTTTACTTTAACTGTGTTTTAAAGTGATTTATTGATTTTAAAAAAGAAAATAGCTTTTGCTCGACACCTGTTAATCAGATAAGTAACGACTTTGCTCTGCACACCAAGGAAAAAGCTTGAAAGGTCCATTTGCTATCAAATTGGAAAATCTGTCAGTTATAGTTTTTTTTCTTTGGATTTTTCTATGTATATTTTTACCCACAGAAATCTTGTGTTATAGATGAGCAATTAAAAAGCGTGTTAAATTATTATTAGTACCTACATTGAAATACAGTCTTTTTGTATGTGTCCATAAATATAATAAGCATATTCTCGTCTTTTTGCATAAAAGAATAAATGATAACCTGTTGCGTTATGTTCAACAAACGTTAGTTTTTCAAACAAATTATTATTCGTTACAATACTGCGCTTTATTATATGCGTTCTATCTGCTTGTTACGCGTACAATTTTACCCCTCTAACACAATGTAATCTACTGATTATACGTATTTATTTTCTTGTTTAATTATCTACATAAAACATCAATCAATCAAGCAGGATTTACAATTCATCTCCATGCCAATTAATCATGTACGAAAATTGCGAAAAAGATTTTATTTCGGACGAACATTTTTTGCGTGACCCAATTGAATAATAGCATCATTTATTAATTTACAGAGTTATAATATTTCAATGCTAATATTTTCTAGAAAATATTGCTAAAATTAAACAGCAGGAAAAACACTGTAAAATAACGAGTAAAATAAATGTTATCGTATAACTAAAAAACTAAGATCGTTGAAGAAAGATAAAATGTAGTCTAGCATTTTACGCGAGCGGTAATAGTTCGCAAATAAGAAAGCCAGCTTAAAAATGTTACCCCAAAAATTTTGAGAAACACGCACTCGCGTTCGCTTTCACATTCTTCATCCGAACAAGCTGTCGCGGCACGGGGACGCGAAAGCTACGGCAAGTGAAATTTCGACTCGATCGAGGAGAGATTTGGCGAGACCACGAGGAAAGAACGCCGCGTGCGCCATGCGTGCCGTGCGTGCACATGCATGTGCATGCTTGCGGCATAATATATACAAGCAACGATGACGAGGGGGGTAAGATCCAACGCGACGCGTCGTTCTGCGAAGCTCTCCTCTCGCTCTCTCAGAAAATCGAAAGAACGCAAAAAGAAGGAGGCCGGGAGATGGCGAAGGACGCAAACGAAAATCGAAAAATGGAGAAAAAAACGAAAGAACGAGAAGCCGGGGCGAGCTGGGGGAGAGAGGAGCGGCGGAGAGCCAGGGCCGAACCGGTCTTCTATCTATCGCTTATTCAGCGACGAGATAAGTGAGCGCGCGGAGCTCTGCGCCGAGAGTCGTCCAGGTTATCTCGAGGCGATTCGGAGAGCTCGAAAAGCGCGCCGCGGAGCTATCTCCGAGGCAGCGACGGGCGGCGCGCAACGCCGGCTTCCTCCTCGTCTCTCTCCGCAGCTTCGTGAGGTGCCTCTACACGAGCGTACCCGCGCGTACGTATATTATACGCGTAGGTATATGGTATATATACAGAGGAGGCCGCGCCGCACCAACGCTTCGGGTAGGAAGATTTTAACGAAGCCAGCGAAAAAATGACGAACGTGCTGCGGCGTGTTCGCTATTTTCAGCGGGAGGAAGAGAGAGAGAGAGAGAGAGGTTATTTTTTATCGCTCTTACGCCGCCGCCGCTCTCACTCTTCCTTCGCCTTTATAAATTATTCATGATAAGGACGTCTTAAAGTGTTGCGCGAATCGCCTGCCTGCTGCTCGCTCTGCACGGCCGCGTGTTCTATACACTCCTCCTACTCCTCCTACTCCTCCTCCTTCTTTATTATTTTTTTGACCCTCGACTCGCGAGCATGCTCGCAGTTATACGGCTCTTTCGCGAAACAAAAGCCTCGCCCGTGGAGTGACGAATTTTTACCAATGAGCTAAACTTCCTCCTTTTCCTACTCTGACTTACGAAACTCAAGCTAGAGAAAGAGAGAGTTCGCGACTGCTTGTCTCAGATCTCAAAGAGTATAAGTATTTCCTCAAACTTCTCATTACCTAGGTTGTATCACTTTACGATTCGTGACTAATCATTTATTTATTTACTGAACGAACAAAGTCCTTTACTTCATAAAAGCATGCGTTAGACCTACTTTTGTACTATACTCGATATAACACATAAATAAAAAGTTGCGGCTTGAGGAAAAACTACACAGCAGAATCGGTTGGGCTTCGGGGAATCAATTTCATATCGTAAAATTAAGATATCGTAATTTTTCCTATTCATATACCGTAAATCGCATTATTTTCGATATAATGTCGTAAAAATATGGTCATGGGATCTGCCCAGAATATTTCGCCTGTAGTAGAAGAAATTAAATTACTTACACATGTATTATTAATGTATAAATTAAGATTTCAGATTGCTAATTTTACGATATCATATTGCATCTAATGCTGGATAATTACGATATGGACACGTACATTTTTACGATATGATGTTACGTGAGTTGCGATATATATCGCGTAGGTTGTGGTATATCTTTCTCACTGAAGTAATTTTGCTAATTTTCAGTTTCAATAACAAATTCAAATAATCTTATATATGTTCTCATTAAAAAAAGAGATCCTGAAAAGAAATTTGATTCTGTTTGCGTATTTTTTGCACCAAAGTTTCAAAGAGTAAAATATTTAATTTTTTATTTATTTCCCCCGGAGATGACGCGCATCATCTTCATTTTATCAAAATAATGATCCTCAGTTCTTCAGAAAATCAACTTTTATTGCCGCTGACTAGGACTGACGCATATTCTTAAAATATACTTGAAATTCAAACAATAATTATAAAATAAATCTTCTTACATCTCTCTCTATTACTTCTACTAGCCATGAGATATGAAATGTATAAGTTGGAATAATGAGACGCGTGGATAATGAGTAGTTTGAGAAAAACACTTATCAACTGTGAGAACTGAAAAGAAAGAAATGAGAGCTGAGTACCGAGAAATAAGAGCCAAGAAAAGAAACAACTATTTATTCAAGCCGCAAATTTAACAAGTCACGCGGCCGCACCACCGTCCATGTTGAATCCCCATCCGCATTTGAATGTACACTGTACAATGTATGTACATGCATTCGGCTAGCGCCCACAATGTGACCCCGGGCGCGCAGACAGTTGGCTTTTCTATTTAATCTCGAGGTGACAAATGGCGCCTCCGCACTGTTTCGACGCAACGTCGATGACTAAAACGGGCGCGCGTAATCCGGTCACCGCGTGCAAACATTACAGTATACGCGTACCGATCGTGTACTGCACCAGGGGCCAATATCGAATCGGAGCAACGAGATTTTGCCTTTCGTCGGCTCGTCGCAATAAAGCCCCGCCGCGCGACTCTTGCGCATCTATGTGTGTAGACAAGAGGAAGACGTATGGGCTGCTGTGTAGTGTGTACGCGTACGCGCAGAGGTGGAGAGAAGAAAAGCCTAAACAAATGCTACTCGAATTACTCGAGCGAAAATTAACGACTTCCACATCCGCGCGCGAACGAAGGCGAACCATTCGCGCGAGAGCTTGGTTTAATCTCTGCGCTGCGGCGGCGGCGGCAGTCGGTCTTTTACGCATGAACGTGAAACAGAAACAACAATCGAAATTGCACGCTTATTACCGAGGTATTTTTTTTTCTTTGTTCGCCGCGGCTGCTGGCGGAGTTTATCGGTTCCTTTTTACTTCGCGCAGAGATTGAGACTTTTTCGCGGATTTCTTTGTCGGTATGATTGTTTATGCGATGGGTGCGCTAAGAGTTTCCGACCTGAAATTTCGCTGCGGATGTTTGTTTGGTCATTTGTTTGCCATTGTTTCTTCATATCTGTCTGTAGAGTTCTCGGTAAAGTCTAATTTGTGTAGTTCTCATAAGTCAATAGATTAAGTTTCATATAAGCATTGCAACGAGAAAAAGTACTGCTTTGTGGAAAGATATGAAGCTGAAGAAACGTTCTCTCAATTACAAGCACTTACAAATAATAATCCCACAGAATTAGTTTAATTATAACTTAATAAGCTTTTAATCATACGTTAATGTTTGAAAAAAGGAAGCTTATACTGTTGCAGTTAGACTATTTCAATGATACCATTTCCATGACTGAAAGATTAAAAAGGGATTAAGTCAAATCGCATGCATTGAAACGACTAATTATATATGATGAAATTGAATAAAAAGTAAATTGTTGTTTCTTACCTCGTCTGCAAAATGTTTTTCTTACTATTTCTTGTGCGAAGTAGTTTATGTTGTAAAAGCTGTATTTATTCAGATTCGCTGTGTGTTGTAGGAAGTTACGTATTTCAATATATTATAAGTTTTCGAGGCTTAATGTACTTAAAATAGCATATATAAAAAGTACTGTACATGATCTCTATTCTCTACTAGAGCATTAAAATTCTTGCAAATAAACAAATCGATGTGTTATAATTTTTTTAATAAAACATTTAAGGTAAGCGAGGCAGTTAATGTGATCTGCATCAGTTAGCGTGCTCCTCGATACTTTTATTTCAAGTTATAAAATCAGAATTATATAGAAAGTCGATGCAAAAGTAATTTATAATGTTAACTACTATTTCATCGAGGTACTTTACGATTTTATAACTTTTTAAATACAAAATATGGAGAGGCACAGTAACCAATGCAAATTACAGTAACAGACTCATAGCTGGATACATGAATTTATAAACCAGTTTTTGTTTTTAAAATTATTCCTTTGCAAAGTTATAATACATATTTTGGATGCATGAAGTATTTTAAACTGCATGGAACATTCCTTAGTTTTACAGTTACAATGTAAGTTTCATTAGTTATGTAAATCTAGGTAAAAAATTCTATTTCGAATATAATATTTTATTTTTCTTAAAAGATACTTTATTTAAAAATAAATTAAAAATAAAATATTCGATTTCTTAAAATTATTAACTTAGCAATTCATTACCTCCTTGTTTATTTGCAAAATAACTTTAAAAACTTATTATAATAGACTTTCGCAGTAGGTTTGTAATAAAAAATAGTTATTTATACACATGCAGTTGAAACTAGCAACCAGTCACAGTGAGTCATTTTCTGAGCATTCAAAGCCTTGTTCAAAGCTTACCCACTACGTTATTCTGTTTATCGGGAATAGTTATTTTTTATCCTGTAATAAATCTGTAAAACAATTCCAAATGAACTATATTATACGTAACAACTCAATACTGACAAAATAATGACACACCTCGAGTCTGGCCTCGAATTTCAGCCTGATACGAAAACATATATGTTTCTAAACGGTTTTCACGTGTACAGTTACAATAAACAACGACTCGATATCCAAGGTGCGCGCATGCGTGCAAAAAAAGCTCCGACTCGCGTCGAGTCGCTAATGGTGCACGTACAGTCTCGCGCACCAAGTCGGCCCAACAGGCGTATTTCGTTTTCGAAACCTCGCAGCCGAATAGAGAAAGACTGATGCACACACATGCACACATCACGCGCATAAAATGGCCGTGCAAAGCATCGGAATTTTCGCGGGCGCGTGCGCGCTCGTCGGAAGCGATGCAGACGGAGGAGAACGCTGCACTCGCGTCGCGCACAACGGTTTTACACACGACACGACACTTCACTCGCACTCTGGCTCCGCGATATATATATACACATATATATTCATATATATATTCCGGAGCCAAGCGCAGCGCTCGTACGTGACTTCCGCCTTATATATACTGGCGAGGCTCTTTTTTTCCGTTCCGCCGGCACGGTGGCGAGCGAGAGCGAGTCGCGCTCCTCCAGGTCTTTCGATCGCACGCTCGCAAGTTACATAAGGCCGAGGCTTTTTTTTTTCACGCGTACAGAAGCTTCTCGGCGACGGCGGCGGCGGTTGCGGCGACGACGGTTCGCAGAAGGCGCGCAGGCACGACGGCTGAATTCGAAAATTATATAGCCGACGCAACGATAAATCATGTTTCGCAGATAGGCGATCAATTTAGAGGAGAATGTAAGAGATGTATACGTGTGTGCCTGCCTGCGTTCCTCATTTTCGATTCCGAGAAGTGTTTTCAGTCTCTTATGCGAGAACGTTTAGAGTATGAGTTGCCTTGACTTTAGAAACCAGCGTTGACCGAAAAGAAATTTACTTTGGAATACTTGCTTTAATAATCAATAAATAATTTGTCGACATATGGTAGCGATGAATACTTGACTACAGTGCACTCTTGATATAAGCTCGCTCGATACGGGTGATTTTTTAACAAAATTCAAAATTGTCTTCTTTATAGTAAACTTTTTTTATAATTTAAATAATAATAAATAATAATACATATTTAGATTACAAGAAAGCTGTCCAGCAAGGATACAATTTTGAATTTTTGTAGAAAACCATTCATATCGAGCAACCATATGTATATCGAATTCACTATGTACATATTCTCTAAAAATCGCTAATGATATTTCTGATTTTTTATAACTCATTTTCTTATTATTTATCAAATTAAAATATATGTTGAAATTACATTTTTAATTTTCTCGCTACAGATTTTGTTAAAGAAGCCACTGAATTTACCAACCACGAGTAAAGTCCAGTCGAAACGTGTTAATTCAGATAATTTTAGAACCTGAAATGTTTTCGAAAAATTTTGGCCGCTTTATGTCACGTGCAATCAAAATTCTCACGAAACAAGTTCTTAAAACACCTGAGTCAACAAGTCCTTACATAAAGTTTGTGAAATGTGTTTATGAATTATACAGCTAATGTGTTTTGAATTGATATTTTAAAACACTTGTGGATTCGTCACACGATACATATTTTTTCCATTTTTAAATTTTAAATATTATCTGCTTTACTGACACTGTCTGACTTTTTTCGTTTATGATTTATTTCTATGAAACTTTACATTTTAAAAGCACTTTTAAATTTTCTATCAGACACATTGTTAGAGAAATTTTATAATTGTTAAAAAATACTACAATGCGCATGAAACCACGTAAATTAGCATTCGACACAGCAATATTTCAGAAAAATATGAATCAGTTTGAAAATCACAAGTAAAAATTTTCATAGCGAAGCATAAAAAAGAGTGGAGAGCACTATACAGTTATAGAAGCATTAACCGATAAAGGTTCTATTTCCAAGCTCCATCAATTCATGCAACAATCGTACAAAACGGATGATTTATCGCTGCGGTCACGCACGCACAATTCAGCTAACAATCGAAATTTCTCAGTTTTACAAAGAGAGAAGGCATGAAAAGCGATAGAGAGAGAACGCATAGTGTATCTAAATAATCGTCGTTTGAAGATGTTTCGGCAAGTCCAAGAGCACGGTATGAAGTTCCTACTTTCTGAAATCTACGTAGGAACTCTATACCTCGCTGCTGGATCTCTACCATATTCATTGAAATCACCTGTTCGGTAATCTCTCGGCGCTGCTCCCTCGGCGGTTGCTCGCTGGCTCTGCTCTTTGCTGCTCCTCTTCTCGCCGCCCGTCGGCGCAGACTCCGACGTGCAGCACCACTCGTACTACTTGCGCAGAGGCGCAGGCAGCAGCAGCCTTGGCTCTCTTCCCGCAGCGCGAAAAACGTGACGATCACGAGCACGTGGAGCCGCGTTTTTCACGCGGCCGCGGAGACCTCTGCTGCCCGCTTTTCTTTACCATTTGCTCGACCGAGTTTTAGAGTTAACTGAGCTACTTACACTTTGCTGAACGCCGAGCTGACTTTTTCACTTTGTCGAAGTTTTTTTTCTTAAGTTTTATCTCCCGCTTGAATAAGCGATAAAAGTGTAAAAATTGAAAATATATATTTTTTTCGAGAATAAAGAGAGAAAAAGCATTTTATAATAATAAAGTATTCTTCTGTAGATTCAAGTCTCGAGTAGGCCTACTTACACTGTGAAAACTCAAAGACTTGAAATGTACAAAAAAGTGAAAAAAAAATCCAAAATTAAAAACACGAAAATCAAAAAGAAGCAAGAAAAGGAGCAATCCCCGTTCACTTTCGAAATCGCTGGTTCAAACAGGAGATAAACAAGGGCAATTTACAGAAATAAGCTTCGTTACACACAGAGTCACTTGTTCGCCGTACAAAGTCCATATCAGAATAAAATTTTTCCTCTACGAAAAAAAAAAGTAAAAATCCTCCAAGAACGCTTCGAAAAAAATAACAGTAAAATGTCGATCACACCGAACAGCACTTTGAACCGCTGCTACCCCTCGTCTCTCCAAATGTCCTCCTCGGAGACGAAAACGTCGAGGACCGTACGGCACGAGCGAGCGAGACAGAGTGCGCGCGACGAGGGGGAAAGAAACCGGCGCGGAGCAGGCAGCGAGAGAGAGACTCGAGAGCGGGCGAGCGAGAGGCAGAGAGAGCGAGAGAGCTGGTGGCGCGTCTGGGGCGAAGGTCCGCGGAGAACTGAGGAGCCGCAGCCACGGCGAGATAGACACGAGCCGAAGGCGCTGCGCTCTGCGGCGGCGGCGGTGGCGGCGGCGGCTCGCAGCACTCGCTCGCACGCGCGCGCGCGCTCTACTCGCTCGCACGCGCGCGCGCGCTCTACTCGCTCGCACGGTCCCGTGATTCCCCCTACCCTCGGCCCACCCTCTCTCTCTCTCTCTCTCTCTCTCTCGGTCTTCGCCTTCCTGCGTGTGTATAGAGCTGCGCGAGTGCCCCGTGCACGTATAACGTGTTAAGCGCGCGAGCGACGGAGAGGTTCCCGAGATTCCGAAGGGGACACGTCGACGAGGACGCGCGGGCCTCCGCTGGAGTTGGCGAGGAATGACGCCGGCGCGCACGGGAGACGTCTACCATACATATACTTGTCCTCTGCTGCAGGCTTGGCTTTGGGAAATGTATGTAGGACGAGGGGGAGAGGAGCACGTTGTTGGGGAAGAGAAAAAAAGGAGGAGAGGAGAGGGAGAGACGTGTTTAGAACCACACCCAAGTCATCGCTGTGCGCGCCGATGATCGGCTGACGCCGCCGCCGCCGCGCAAAGTGCTGCGCTCGGTAGTAGGCACTTTCTCGGGTTATTACCAGGAATGGAGCCTCTTCGAAAAAGTACCGTATTCCGGAGAGTTACCGCAGGTTGCATTGCCTGCGGGATCTCGACGGAGAGATTTAGGGGCCGTGGGCCGAGATACTTTTGTGTAGACGATTTTTTAGTGGCCAGGAGAGAGAGAGATATATATATATATAATGCGCGCGGTGTAGCGTGTCTAGACCTGCACTTTACGCTCTTTTCTCGCTTTAAATTTTGATCTTGGATAACGTGAATGCGATTGCAGTTGGAGTTTTTATCTTTTACCGAGATTGGACTTAAAATGTTGATGTGGATTTTTTTATTTATTTTGTCATTCATACAGTCTGCAACAAGTGCAACTTTCACTAATACACTAAGAAATTATATACCAAAATGTACTATTTCTGCTTGTATATTATTTGGGATATTATAATAATTATATAAAAAATTATCATAACAATGTAATATTGAATTTAACAATTTTAGGACTAACAAGTTTTTGGAAAAAAATAATTACGTATATATCTATTTGTACATTAAAAACAGAGTTTTCTTTTATGCTATGAAAAATATTTAAAATTTAATTTTTATTTAACATTTTTTATGTAGTGATTTTATGGAAAATCAAGTATATCACAAATATAACAGAAATAGTAATTTTTGATATACGATTTTTTCACTTTACTAATATTTAATCCTAAAACTATTAAAAAGTTTAACGTTATTTAGTGATAGTAAATTTTTATAAGTATAACAGCTGTAAAAATATCGAAAATAATATCCTACTAAAGCGCGTGATAAAACACGTGCAGCATTTACTATCCTCGTAATTCCATCAACAAGTTAGACTACCCAAAGTGCCTTACATACGAAAAAGAAGCCTCTCGAGCATCTGGAACGTCTCTCCTGTACAAGTCTCCGAACGTAAAAAATCCGAGACTATCGGTGCAGCCGCGCGGTCCGTACGGACTTTTAAGGCGAAAACTGCCTTTTACGAGCTTATCGCAGCGCTGAGCCAAATCGTCGCGACGTACCTATACGCGCAGAAACACGTACGACCGGTGGAGAGACGAAGAGCAAGAAAGAAGAAAAAGCAAGAGAGAGAAGGAGACGGTCGTCGTCGTCGGCGGTGCGGCAGAAATCGAAAGGTTAAGTTAGATTAGTTTCGGCTCTTATGCCGGCGGCTTCAAAGGGACAGAGAGAAAGAGCCGCGGTGGAGAACCAGCGACTCTTTTCTTCGACATAAATTTCGACCTGCCGCCGCCGCCGCCGCCGCCGCCGCCGCTGCAATCTTTCGAGCGAGGCTGCTGCGCTTCGCGAGCCCCGCGCGACTTTAAACGCCGCTGTATAGCCCGCGCAAAGAGTACGAGCAAAATAAAACAAACAGCGCGAGCGCGCGGAGAAAATTATTTTCACCGCGCGCGCGCGCGCGTTCGCGAGGGGCCGGCTCGAGATAATAAAATAGAATTTATACCGGCGGCGCGATTACAGCAGATTGGCCGCCGCCGCCGCGAATCCGCGCAGAAAAGAGAGAAGAGCAACAAGCTGCTGCCGCTGCCGAGCTGTAGGTATAAGAGCGGTGCAGGAGAGAAAGATGGCTGCTTTGCATGCGAGCCGCGAGTTTTTCACGGATCCACCGTGCCGGCAGAAGGGTGGAAGTCAAGCAGCGCTATACGCGCACTCGAGAGAATTCCGATCGGACGATAATTCCGGTTTTCGCACTTGGCGCCCGGGCGATATGTGCATGCACAAAAACGTCGCGGGGGGAGAGGGATCCAGAGCCAGAGCAAGAGCAAGAGAAAGAGAGAGAGAGAGGGAGAGAAGTCCGGCAGCGGTAGGAGCATCGGCACCGAGGGATAATTAAAGCCAGTGCAGAGGGCTCGTCGGGGTCTAACGAGTCGCACGAGTCGTGGCTCACGACACTGCGCCTCGCAAAAACACGGCCTCGTTTCGTCACGGGACCCTCTTCTTCCCGTTCTCTCTTTCTCCGTCCGGGGCCCCGAGAGGTTTGCTCTTGACTCTCGGCCTCGGCTTTTTCCGCGTTACTCTTTTTAGGGCCCCCCCAGAGGGAGGAGGAGGCGGAGGCCTGTGTCTGCTGCCTCTGTGTCTGTGTGTGTGTGTGCGCACCGAGACGACGCCGGGATGCCCGGCGCCGCGTGCCCCGCGTTTCTGGGGCCTTATAGCTGGCGCAGCGCCACCGACCGCGACGACCCGATCTCGCTTGAGAAGCCGGCGCGGCGGCCCGCTTGCTCGATGAGACAAGAGAGAGAGAGAGGTGTAGTCGGAGGTTCTGCCGAGAGCTGGGAACAAAGGCGGATGATTGCATTTGCTGATTCACATATATATAGCTGTTTGCTCTATTATGCAGAGGGCTTTTCTTTCTTTTTTAATGACTCATCCTTTTTGCTCGCTTATCTTGATGACTTTTTTAAATGCGGGCTACTGGTGCTGACTTTTACCGATTGAAGCATCAGTTTGAACGTTTGAAGAATCTTGAATGTAATTTTGATAAAAAAATAAATAAGAATTTTATGTTGGTTTGAGCTTTATATTTCACGATGAAAAGTTTTTAATGACAGTAGCGTAAAAGGAAAAAACGGCGGCTTTTTTGCGGTTGGCACATGCAGGATAAAGTTCTAAAGTTGCCTCCTCGAAAGAGCTAAAAATTCACTTTACCGGTGGTTAATTTTCACTCGAAAGAATCCTCGCGGAGAGATAAGAGAGCGAGTTCGCGCCAGGCGAGCGAGGCAACGACGTCGAGAATGGAAGTACAAAAACGTCAGAAAAGAGGCTGTAGAGCATCAACGGCAGCAGCAGCAACATCGGCTGCAACAGGAGCCGCAGAAACAGGAGGCTGCTCGCGCGATAGTAGCGCATGCGGCTCTAAACATTCTCGCGGCGCGCGCGCGCGAGCAGCGCGAAAGAGACGGAGCAAAAGAGAGAAAGAGAAAGAGAAAGAGAGAGAGAGAGAGAGAGAGAGACAGAGAGCACCTGTATATACTTTATCGACGTTGCTTAATGAGTTTCTAAAGTGGTCACTTAGCCTGTCGCTTGAGTTGCAAAGTAGTAGCAGCGACCGCGGCCACGAACGTAAAACGACACATACGCGCCTCTCTTGCTCTCTTTCTCTCTCACGAGAGAGAGAGAAGCAAAAGAAGAAGAAGAAGAAGAAGAAGTGGAAGGGGAGGAAAATAAAAAAGAAGCGAAAGAGCCGCTCTCAAACGCTTCGGCCTTGAAGCTGCTGGCGAGCACTCGCTCGCTGCCACCGCCGCTGCTGCTGCTGCTGCTGTGTGAGAACGAAAATTCCCCTCTTATAGGAGCCCGTGTGTGTGTGCGAGAGCGCGATGGCTATTCAGCTAAAACCGCCGCCGCACACACGTTCGAGCACGCAGCATAGTGTGTGTGAGTGCACGCGCTTACGTAATTCGTGCGCGTTACGAACTGCGAGAGCGCTCGAAATTTTCGCACGTTCGACTTTTTCGGACACAGTCTCGCTCTCGCGCACGCAGCTCGCGCGAGGCAGAAGTGTACCGTAAAAGTGTGGACGCGGTGTACGTGCGAATTTTAGGAAAAAGACGACCAGACGTGATCCTTTTTTTAAGCCAGCAAAAAGGAGCAGACGCGTTGGGTCCGTCGAGTAGCTGTTTATAGTAGTGCGAAAAATTCACTTTGCTCTCGAAATTGGGTTGCGTGCATAATTTGTTTCCATTTTTATGATCGCACGTTTTTTTCGTAGATAAATTTTAAAAATAAAATATTTAACATTTCTAGGGAAAATTCCTATACATTAAAAATGACCGGTCGTCGCGTGTATATTTCTCCGATTACAAGGAAACAAATCATATATATATAGCTACCAGGAAAACACCCAGATATATGAATTTGTCAAAATTTCCAGTAAGCTCAACATACTCGTTTTTCTCCGTATAGACACAAAACACAGCACGAATGAAGGAACAAAAACAATAATCCCCACAACGAGCAGTAATTCTCCAAATCTCCATCCACGCAAAACGCAAGCATAAGTATAAGTAGACGTGGCAAGCGGCGCTGAAAGTTCACGAAGCTTCGTCTCCACGGCGACGAGGAGCGACGAAGCCGCACAAGTGCTCGGCCGCGAGCACGTGGGTGTATACGAGACGACGGCGGCGGTGCCGGTACGCGTGGGTCGGGGCCCCCGAATGAAGCCAATCCCGCCGAGAACCGACGGCGGCGGCGGCGGCGGCGGCGGCGCGGAGCTAGTTTACGACCGCTGCCACTCAGGCGAACGCGGAACCAATCGCGAAAACAATGACCACCGAGAAAGAGCGGACGCCGAGAGAAATATAGAAAGAGAGAGTGACAGAGGGAGAGGGAGAAATGGTTAGGGTTTATGTGTGCGAGCGCGATGTTGTTTGTACGTTAGCGCAGAAGAAGACGAGCCGTCACGAGCTTGCATCACTCGCGCTGCTGCTCGTCTGCCAGCAGAAAAAGAGAGAGAGAGAGAGAGAGAGATGGAGAGATGGAGAGAGATCAAGGTTGCAGAGCAGCTATACACACACACACTTGCACGCAGAGAGACACGGGCACACGATGACGCAATTGCCCGCAGCTGCATCCGGCGTCACCTAATTGCACTCTCGCGTTCGCTCGCTCGCTCGTTCGTTCGCATGCAGTTGAGCCGTGGATGCACCGACTATCTCGCTCGGACTACGTGGCGACAGCTTTGCTAGCGCCAGATTTCCTCGCTCGCTAATTAATTCTGCGTTACCGGGTGGAAGGACCGGAGAGCACTGACCGCTCGAGATTCAACATCTTGGAATTGAAATTTTAACAATTTATTTCTTCGCGCTCTTCTTGAGTCAAACTTTGATCGGGACGTTAACTGAATTGTCTTCAAAATCAATAGATAAGCGTCAACATTTGGACGAGAACTTCCTAATGAATGGATTATACGATTAATTGGCAACCTTTTTTATGCGGTGATTCGATAAAGATTTAGCGATGTAGAGCTTCACATTGAGATGCAAATTGAATGAGAATTTTAATAAGCTCTTAATGATTCGATCTACGATCTCTATCGAACAGTACTCAACAGGTTGATTAGCATTTAATGCGAATGATGAGTGATCACAAGCAGTATCTAATGGCTCGAGATTGTTCTGTTTGTACATAACTCCAAACGAATACAAATTCTGCTTATGAAACAACAGCAGTCGAATAATAGTAATAACAACGATTAATTAATATCATTAGCAGCTATGAGTTCCAGACTTAAGAACGCCATGAAAATGCGCTTATCTGCACTTGTATTCGAATTTAATCAACAAGTCTCTGAAACGCTATTTACCGCCTATGCTTCGCTCAGGCCAAAACTTTCCGTTTCTATTATGAATTCTGCTTTCCATCCTCTCTCGTCTCATTCTCCGAGCGAAAACTCATCATCAACGCAGTGTTTTCTCATTCAAGCCTAGCGCCTACTCTCTTTCACTCTCTCCGGGCTCGCGCTGCTAAATCTTTTATGCGAGACGCGGCTCGTCGATTTACGTCTCGAGCGAGATTTACGAGGCGCTCTCTCGCTCGCGCACACGGCGCACGCTGCTCCGGACTCTCGAGTATAATAATTACACGAAGAGAGAGAGAGAGAGAGAGAGAGAGAGAGAGAGAGGAGAAGCGAGAAGAGAGTGAAAAGAGAGCCGCGTGCGCGCGCGCATTCAATTAATCATCGCTTCAAGGATTTCGCGGTGTGCAGTATGCTTATCTGCTCTCGATAAGCACGCTCTGCCCTCTGTCTCTCCTCTCTTTCTCGATAACACGCCCGTAATAAGGTCCTCGGGAGATCATTCCCGTCCGCGTATAATGCACATATACAATGGCGGGACAAACGCTTGCCGCGTTCTCACGTGCGCGCAGACACCGCCGGCTACGGGCGGCGAGTCTATATTAGCGAAACTCATTTACGAATGAATGAGAGATCGCTGGCGGAGATTCGCTCGCTCTCCGCCTTTGCCGCGCGACCGACCGTGGAGGCTCTCGCACGAGCAAGGAGAGGAGGTGGATATGAGCCAAGCTCTCCTCGGATATCGAGGATATCAATCAAGCGCGAGCGCGAGCCTGCCTCTTTTGCGCTTCTTTTTTAAAAGCCCATCCGAAAATCCTGCCCGCCTGTGTGCGTGCGTGTGCGCGCGCGTTCGGAGATAATTAGCTTTCTTCTCTGCAGAGGGAGAGAAGCGACGAGGCCGGGAGAGGCCTATAAACCATCAAACACTGCGGAATCGCTCTTGAGGGCCGCACGAGAGGGAATGGCGCGAAATGCCCTTTTATTTATAGTGCCCCCTCCGCCGTCGTTGATTCATCATGGGCTGCGTGGATGCGAGGCCGCGAAAATCGCCGATAAATTTGTCCTCACGGCCGAGATACGAGCGATCCTTGCTTTTAAGAGCGATCCTTACGTTTGTAAATCTCTTCTCAGGCTCAGCAAATTTTTATTGGGCTGCGTACACGTATTGTTTTTTTACACAGGACTATAGAATTTGGAAGATAATACTAGTCGCTGTTATAATGCCACGAGACGTTAGTTTTGTATAAGCTGCGTTCTCAGAATTAAGAAGATTTGATTACGAGCTTCCAAAGTTTTTTTATAAAATGGAGACGTTGTCTAGAATTTGTCGACGATAACAAGTCACTGTTAATGACCGGAGCACGCATGTGACTTTTGATAACGCGAGACGAATGGAGATCAAGGCAATGTAATTAATGAAGGCGCGAGCGAGTCATCATCCGGCTCGGAAGCTAAACAACTTGTATCATTAGCCGAGCATTTGTTACAGAAGCCGCAGCGGGCGCGTTATCTGATCCTCCTCTGCAGCGCTTGATGATCCCGTATGCTTATACAAGCGGGCGAGCAAGCAACGCGCGCGCGCGCAAAAAAAAAGCCACCCATCCGCGCCGACATCAACGCGAGCGAGCAGTGCGCACAAAGAAACTCGGGGCTCACACGCGAAAACGCGAACGAGTTAGAGGAAAGTAATTTTAGCGCTGCGATGTTCCTCTCCGTCTATCTCGAAAGAGAATCAGTTTTGACATTGAAACTCGTCTGCGGGAGCCCGAGTGCGCGCTCGCGCGTTCCGGGCCGCTTCACCGCGGGAGACGGACGTTTCTTGATTTTACGCTTCCGGAAGCGGAAACGCGCACCGAGCCATCAGTCATTCTCCTCGCTCCTCTCCGCCATGGGCGTGAGCGAAACGAAGCGCTTTAGTCTGGCAATCAAACTTGTCTGGAAGGGGGGGGGGGGCGAGAGGGGCTAAAGCGGCCAGAGGAAGAAGAAGAAGAAGAAGAAGAAGTGGAGAGGGTTTGCCGGCTTTTCAACGTCTCTCTGGAAATTGCAAAACTCTCGGGCGGGCTCGGTCTACTCGCTGCCCTTCGCGCGCCAGGATTATATTACGCGAGGGGTGAGAAAAGGTGGCGGTACACTGCCACGTGAGCGAGCGATTATTATGCACGTGAGGGTTGGCGCTGAGGCGGTTTTGTTATCTCGAGTGTGAGGTCAAAGACGCTGCGCTCTTTGTTATTGTTGTTGCTGTTGTTGTTGGTGTTCAATTTTTTGCGCTGCCGTCACCCCGAGCTACCATTTGGAGGCGCGTAATCTACCGTGACCTCCCCGTACCGAAGCTCGTCACGTACCTCGCAGCTCGGCACAAGTAATTTTCGAGGGCGAAGTCTCCGGAGGATTGATATTACGAAACTAATAATGTAAGCTGGAGATACAACCTGTGCGGCCCTTACGGCGCTCGAGGGAAGAGCCCCGTGAGTTAGGGAGGGACGAAAAAACTAATCGAAATTAAATATCAACTAAGCGATGCAGCTTGTAATTGAGTCATGCATTTTTAACCATTGTGACCATAAATTATATAACGATTTTATTATTTTAGATGATTAATTTATGCAGCATAGTTTGCTCAAAGTTTTAATAAATTCTCAGAATAATTTATGTTTTTTGTTGTGCGTCAACTGTTCAACGATGTTTAGCACTACAAATGAATAATTAATTAAGTGGGACAATTTTTAACAGATAAATTGTCCCACTTAATTAATGAATATTTTACTCGGATTAAAGGGCAGGGGGGTAAACTTTATCTACAACCGCAAAGTTTTTTCTACAACTTTTATTACTGCCAACACAGGCTGTCGATCCGACCAACGCATTAA
Source organism: Gastracanthus pulcherrimus (assembly GCA_949152435.1). Taxonomy (NCBI): domain Eukaryota; kingdom Metazoa; phylum Arthropoda; class Insecta; order Hymenoptera; family Pteromalidae; genus Gastracanthus; species Gastracanthus pulcherrimus. Next base: position 38,726,915 of record OX424576.1, on the reverse strand, counting down.
CGTATGCAATAGCTCATTCGACTAACACTCAGTCTATAAACACTGCAATTCCAGAATTCGCAGAAATCGAGAGCGAAAATCATTTGGACCATAGAGGAGGGATCCTGGCGAATGGAGATAAACGTAAAGCACGATTCGCCAAAACACTGCACACAACACGCGTACATACAACACCAGAGCATAGTCAGACAGACAGACGGACGTAGCACCACGAGGGGGATGCGAGCTTTTCCTCCATTTTATAGGAAAAGCCCCTGCGTCGACGGCCCCGCGGATCCAATCCAATCCGAACCAATCGCGCAGCACGCGCTGCGAGGGTGCCCCGTGCTCTGAAAGGAGTCACGTGGCTTAATTGATTTGATTTCGAGGGGTTTTGCGTCCCACTTTCCGCTGCTGCACAGACTCTCGCTCGCTTACGTTCTCTGCTCTATGACTGTAGAACCCGGACGCGCCATGCTGGGGTGCTTTCGACTAGTTCCCCCCTACTACTACCACTACTGCTGTTGCTCTGGCAAGCCTCGTGCTCGCTCACCCCACGTGTAGACACACTCCCCCCCGACAGCAGCAGCAGCTCGTCTAAGGTCAGCCAAACCGGATTTCGATTTTTTTTTTCATTTTGTTATAGGCCTTATGTATGGCTGAGGCTCGAATACAGAGGATAGGGATTTTTTTTCAATTATATGCGCGACGAATTTCATTTACAAAGGCGGCTACTCTATTCGTCAGCTCTTTTTTTCCTTTCATTCTTTTTTCTTTTCCTTGCGTGTAAACATTAGGGAGTTTGTTTAACTTATTACAGTTGATGTGTGTGCATTGAAGTAAAAAAAAGAGGAGATTGTCATGTTAAAATCTGCAAACGTTGTGTAAACTTTTTTTTATCTCTATAGAACGTATAGCGAAATCAAATGATTCGATAAATGTTTGTGATTTATTGTGTTTTGAATGTAATATCCTCGAAATATTAATTATTCATCACGGGATGAATAATAATTCTAAGAGACTACTTAAAAAGAATGTAATCATAAAACTATAAAATACACAAAGCGTGAGCTAAAAAATGAAATGGCTTAAAGTAAACACAAAAATACCGAAGTATAATGTTTCTCTATTTTATTGATTTATAACCTGTTGCACGCTAGAATATTTCAAGCTTTTTCGCAAGTAACCCCGAGCATTCGCGTTTTTACATTTATGATTTATCGTCAATTATTCCGTGGAAAACACGACTCTTCAAAACTCGATAAAACCTCGCATCGCGCGAATGTTCACTCACATTTTCTCGGAATACAAAAACGATAAAAAGAGCAAACACAGCGAAGAGTAGGCCCCGATACGAATATAAATCAGTCCGCCAACGTGAACATTCCCTTGTAAATTTTACTAACACCGCAGACTGCTAACCGTCGAAAGTTACGCAAGCGCCGCGGCCTGCAGCAGCCGTGAGTAAACGAGTAAACGAGTAAACGAGTAAACGAGTATCTAACATCTCTCGAGCACAAAGGCGAAACAACGGCTTGAAAAAAAAGAGCGAGAGAGAGATATGGAAAGCACGCGCGCGAGCATTTCCAAGCAAACACACGGTAGCTGCTAGCGGGATTCGCTTGAAACAACATTGGCGGCTCGCGAGATCGTGCCACTTATATTAGAGGCACCACGCGAGGAGAAGAATGTCGCCCCGGCGCTAATTATCGCCGCGTCGCGTCGCGACTAACGAGGATGCACACGCGCGCGGCGACGAGCTTTCAGCGCCGCCTGACAATAAAGGCCTCGCTTGACACTGCCATAAAATCGTGAAAAGCCCGCGTCGGAGAAGTTTATGCCCCGCGTATACGCGGCTCTAACGAGAATTCGTCTGCTCTCGTGAGCGCGCGCCCGCGCAAGAGTGCACCTCGTGCGCCGCATTGGAAAAATTAAGCCGGCCTAATTAGATACGTCGCCGGTCGTTAAGTTTAAAATCTATTATGAATCGAAAGAGGAAGCTGTGCTCTGATAATTGTTTTCATTGCTCGCGAACCTCGACGTTGAGGGATATCGTAAAAAGTGTCAGTTTCGGGGAATGTTTGAGCTTCTTGATTACATAGAGCAGCAAATTTACATCTTGTTAGAAAATTAAGAGGAGACTGTGTATGCCCAAAATAGACCAGAAACCGATATTTTTGTCCTAAAGCAAGGAATTAATTGCAATGTTTAAAACTTAACTACAATACAGATTGTATATAATTATATAAATTATACAAAACTGATTACACGTGGAATAATAATTTTATATGTGAAATCTACATTATAGTTTATAATGTGAATCTTTATAGTCAATCTTTTATTTCCTTGTAGAAAATTGATAAAAATCCTAATTTTATATTAAGGTAGAAAATGTTTACGCTAAGTGCATATAAGCGGACAATTTTGGGTATAGCCGCCCCTCTAAAATATATCGAAACACTCAATGGCTACGATTCGAAAGATGGTTGGAATTTAGCTCATCTCCATCGAGAGTGAGAGTTTCGACCTCGAAGCGTACACGATAGATAAAAAACTCGCGCGTGCGGACGATCATACTAGGCCAGCCAACAAAAAGGGGAACGACCAGGCTAAACGTCCGGAGAAAGGTTTTTCTCTCCCAAAAAAAAAGACACACAAATAACGCCTCGGCGCTGATCCACTAGAATTCCATTTCCGGGAGCGATAAACCCCGATCGTTCGGAAACGCGCGACTGCTGCTGCTGCCGCTTGGCGCGGACGTGCAGTTGGGCAATAAAACCGATTCGCGCAAGAGTTTCGGTATTTCCGAATTGCCGATATCCCCCCTCCCTCGCGAGAGCCATCATAGCTGGGGCTAGGCGCTCGCGCAGCCGTGACGCAACGCTTCCGCGTTTCGCGTGGCGCACGTACACAATATATACCTATACGTATGCGTGCGCGTGTATGTGTGTATATGTAATACGTGTGCGTGCGTGCCCATGTAAATGCGCAGCGGCGGGTCGCGGGTGGGCGTTTCTCAGTGCGCGCTCGTATAATTCCGCCAATCAAACAATTTCGAGCCCGAGCCGCGCGAGCGTCGCGCGAGCCACGGTAACGCGATATTCTCTTTCTCTCGCAATGAAATGCTGGCTGCGCTGCGTGTGTACTGTATACACTCTGCTCTGTTCGAGCTCTGCCCGCTTGTCACCTAAAAACGTCTCTCTGCTGCGAAACGAGTTTTTTTTCCACTTCTTTGGGTTATGCGTGTGTGAGCAAACGTTGTTTTTTTCTCATTCTCCTTCGTTCTTTTTTTTTTGCGAAATCAGGCAATAAATTTTGCGGAGTTGAAAATTCCACTAGCGAGAGACGGCGAATCTGAGTAAACGGATTTTTTTTAGGCTGAATATCGAATTTCTGTGTCGCGTGCACGCGCGCGCGTCGAGTTTTGAATATACATGCGCGGTTTGTCGGGAAATTATCCGGGTACAGCCGGCTAGCTTGCCGGAAGTTTGACGAAATATTGGAATTCTTTCGGATCTTTTTTTTTCGATTCGCATTTAAATTGACACTTCACTCATGCTTCATGCATAAAAGCAAATTTTCGACATCTCTCTATACGTCGTTTTGAAATTTCAATTCTTCTCGCATATATCTACTTGTTAAAAACAATTTTAATTACTGTGTAGCTTGCATTCGGATAGGAAAAGAGAAATAATAGAGGAATACAAAGCGATGATCGATTAAAGCTGAATGCACGCTATGCAAACAGTACCTGCGAGAGAGAGAGAGAGAGAGAGAGAGAGAGATAGAGGAGAGCGAAATAAAAGAATAAACAAGAGCGAATTCTATCCGTCGGCGCGTGTCGAGAGAGTGAAGCCTGAGAGAAGACGACAAGGAGGATGACAGGAACGACGACGAGAGCCTCGAACACGGAAACCCCATAAAAAGGGTCTGTCATCGGCATGCCGGTTCTTCTCCCTCTCTCTCTCTTTCTCTCTTTCTCTCTTTCTCTCGCTCTCTCTTTTTCTCATCCTCCCCAACCTCCCGCGAAACCATAGGCTCTCTTTTCCATCAATTTATCTGTCCGTCCATTCGAATGCGGCATAATTAGTTTGCGGAGGGGCAGGCCGGTTTTTCGAGCGCTCGCTATCGAAAAAGGGGTTGTTTTGCTCGGTGCAGTGTATGGTCTCGGGGCGTTCTGCGTTGCGGAGGGGATGACGATGATGCGCCGCCACCGCTGGTGTGCGTGCGTGTGTGCACACGGACGGACGGACGCGGGCCACACGCGCGCACTCGGTATTATAGCTCGGTCTCCCTCGGCCCCGGCTGTAGCCGCGGCATTAACGCACGAATGAAAGGGCTCGCACCCTCGCGCCGGCAACGCCATTTTTATCGCCCACCACGCCCGAATGTAAACCCACCCCCCGGTCACCCACCCAACCTCTCTCGCTCTCTTTCGTTTCGGCTATCTGCGTGCGTGTGCAGCGCCGTCCCCGGGGATATACGTATAAGTATACGTGTGGCAGTGTGTATCATGTTATCCGACGCCAGATTCGTGCGCGCTCTGATAATGAAAATTTATCAATTTGTTTGATATCGCGGCTGAGGTATTATTCTGGAATCCCTAATTACCTTGTGTTGCTTGTTTATACGAATAATTGGCATCTATAATCTTTGTAGACACAACAGTTTTCTCGTTATGCGTAATTATTGATTAATTAAAAATATATACCATGCTAGAAGTGAAACGCTTTTATCGAGCAGTTATTCAGTGTTTTTGGGTAAAAATGTCTCTTGGTCATAAAATAAATATTTTTAATTATCGTTTTTGCTTATCGTGAAAATATGCATCCTCTATAATATTTTGAAGCTTAAATAATATATTTTTATAATTATGCTAAAAACACAGAGCTTATTCAATATTCAAAAATCGACATTGAACTACATGGAAAATAAAACTACTTAATTTACGAACTAACCTGACCATTAAAATTAAATTCACCTCGGCGACGGATCAATAAAACTTTTGTCCCGACCGCATATATACACAAAAGCAAACGTGAATATATAACGGAGATACGCTCGGCCATAAGCGATAATACAATATTGCGTCGGTAGGTTCGCTTTGATTTTACACTTCATCGAAGCACTCCGGCTTTAAATAATTTCCCCGCTTCCCGCGCACAACTTCAGGCACACACGTGCACTACATAACGCGCGTTCAATTGCGTATAACGGGAACCGCACACATCCGTGTGAACGGTAAAAGCGCTAAAACCGCTCGACGCGAAAAAAAGCTTGCGGCGTGTGTATACAAAAGAAAAAAAAAGAAGAAAAAATCGCCCATCCCCCCCCCCCCCCCCCCGAGCAAATGGCTATTTTCTATAAACACGCGCACACCCGCGATTTGCCATCGGCAGCGGCATCGCTGCGAGCCTTTTGGATCGCGCGCACAGGCTGCGTCGCGTTTCAAATCGTATAAACACAGAGAGCTCCGAATGCGAAACGAGAGCTGCGAGAGCATTCAATGGACCCTCAATTTCGCTAATTCCTCTCTTCGACCTCGCTCCGCGTTCGTTCGCTCGTGTGTACGTACGCGAGTGCACTACGCGCACGCGTGTGCGTGCATGTGTCCGACCCTCGCGCGAGAGCGAATTTCCCGCAATAATGTCGTTTCGCTCTCGCGTCCGGCGGCTGAACGGCTGCGCGCGTGCGTATATATGTGATTTCCGTGCACCGGCCGTATAACCGCAGAGAGCGCGAGATTGCTGTTTGCCAATATCAGAAATTTTACAGTAATTAGGAGAGGGAGAGAGAGAGCGGTATACGGTGGTATGGGCCCGCACGATGTTTGCATTATATATCCGATCACGTGCCGCTGTATTACATTGCCACTTTATTATATTAATTTTCTTCGCTCTCCTTCGCTCGAATGCTTCGCGCGAGAGCGTAGGCCGGTTTTTACATAAGCTTCTTTTTTTTCGCGGGTGTTTTATTGCACGGATTTTATACGCGTGCGCGAGCGAAATTTTTCCTCGTGGATTGCAGTCGGTTTATTTTTATTCCACGTTTGTCACGCGATTAATTAACTTTATACTCGAGGTTTCGAATATCCGAAGATTAATTGAATGAAATTTATCCAAATGAGATTAATTGAATTTCGCGTAATATATTTATACGCATTTGAAGGAGTCAGAGAAATCGGACCAATTATCAATGTCCATTTTCTTTTATAAATCTTTTTCTCATACAGCCTGGGCATTGTCCATCATTTCTATTATTACTGCTTTCATTCGAGCCGGCTGTTATATCAATACCTTCATTCAAATCACAGAATTTGAATCGGCATTCCTGGCGTCGCATTCAACTGGAATTAGTGAATTTTCGAAATTCAATTAAACGAGATAAATCCGCGACTGTGAATTCCGCGGCGCAGTCGCTCGACCGGCATAAAAGAATCGGCGTATACACCAGGCTAACGCTCGCCCCGGCACACAGCGACTCGCTTCATAAAGGCAGAATTCATCATCAATAGAAATTCATCCATCCATTAATATAATTCCACAATAAAGTCATTTGTCCGCTTAGGTTTCTCCATTGTCCCCGGCTCGAGTCGTCGTCGTCGTCGTCGTCGTCGGCTCGTTTTTTCAACCCTTTTCTCTAGCTCGCGCGGCAGCCGCTGGCGTGCACTTGTCTCGTGTGCCGTCATGAAAAGCTGACGATTAAAAGGCCGCTCGAGCGAGCCAAGAGCACGATAGAGACAGACAGATATAGACGGACGGACGGCAGCAGCCGCAGCAGCTCGGCGAGTCATTTAATTAAATCCTTTATCCTGCTCGGCCGAGTAGACGCTAAAGAATTAAGCGGGCGCGCGCGCAAGAGCGAGCAAGGGGGAACTGTTCTACAGGAGGAGGGGGAGGAGGAGGAGGAGGAGGAGAAGGAGAAGCAAAGAAGAAGATCCGTTGAATGGATCGAGGAAAGCTTGGAGGTAGGAGGGGAACAATCGCACGCGCTCGGGGGGGAATTAGCGCGCGACAGGCGGAATTCGTAACGGGCCGGGCGAAGTAGTATATAGGGCCAGGCCCTCGTGCTTTAGCCGGTCGACGACGCCGAGGAGTCGACTCGACTCTTTCTTGAGTAAATACACGAGCGGGAATGTAATTTCAGTTAATTAAGGGACAATGACTCGTTAGAAAAATCGAATGAGAGGGCGACCCTTCCCTTTTTCTTTATTGTCTCGGTATTGAGGTTATATTGTTTGCTTTAGACGCGAATTTCTTATACATTTATTATTTTATAAGAACTAGCTAGTTTTCTCTTTCTTTTTGTTTATTATGATTCCTCGTTTGTCTTAGCAAAAAAACATATTATTAAACTATAATTTAAAAACTAGTCGAAAAGCTATCCCTTTCACGTCTTTATGAAATAACCAATCACATTGAAGACGCGTCACTTGTATCGATCATCACTTTTTCTGCAAGAAAATATCGAACAAATTGTATACAATAACCATTAATTTGACACTTTAACGGCCTGATACCAGACAGTGTCATAAAATGAATATGATGTTCGACGGTAGTTTCGCTAACGGTGGTCATCAGGGCTACACGGTTTGCACGGCCCGAGAGCGATAGGTTAGGGGGAGGGGGCGTCTAGTTGTCGGCACCTATTAAACATTATCGGCCGCGGCGAGTCTGTAGTGGTCTTGTACTGCAAAACGTGCGCACGAGGCTCTCTCACTCTCGCTTGCGCTCGCGCTATCATAATTCCTCTCGCTCGTCGGCGGCCAGTGTTCGCGCTAATAATAGCTCGTTTGTGACGAATCTGATCGCCACGCGGAGAGAGCAGACACATGACGATTCTATAATTGAACGACGCCTATAAGCCGCCGGCTAAGAATAAAGTGCCGAGCGAGTTCTCTGCACTTGTCACGTGCATTTCTAAATTTGTCGACGCGCACGCTCCTTATTATATTTACCCCCATCAGATGCACTTCAAATTACTTGAGAAGTTTGTACTTCGAGTGCCGAGGTGATTGTTGTTTTGATGACGTAATGAGGTGGTCGGGGAAAAGAAGATGAATCAATTGAGGAAAAGGTCTTAACCACGAAACGTAAATATTTTCTAGCTGGAATATTTGTGTAGAGCGCGCGTTAAAATCGTTATGTTGATTTACTGGCTTATTCATTTTCACTCCTATGTATTTTAAACACGGCATCTTCATTCCATTCAAATACTGTTCAACGATTTCTGGTATATATTATATTATATTATAAAAAATGTATACAGATCATTGGGAAGATTCATTCAGACAACCAACTATAACTAACTCGAAGGTCGACAGGAAATTATGAGGCGGATGCCGTGGAAAACGTTTCTTTGAATCCGACAATTGATTCTTTGAAGACCGGTCAATAAAATATTTTACTACTTCAAATAAATACACATTTTCATATAACTATACCGTTTACTATCAAATGGCCTATTTTAATAGCATCAGATCAACTTTATTTACACAGAATAAAATCTCATTCCAAAAAGGAAAGAAAAAACATCCTGTTCGTAAATTCAGAGAAACATATATTTGAGCAAAGCGTACATAAATACGTCGTCTTCTTTAACGCGACTAATAAATAAAAAAGCCCTTAAAGCCGAAGATCGCTGAGAGCTAGATATATCTAGGCATTCCGAAGTTTGAACGCCGAACGAATCATCCGCTACATGCAGCAGCGTCCGTTGTTATTTAAGGATTACGAAAGAGAAAAAATCGAAGATAATCGAGGCGCCCCCTTCGCAGCGCTATAAAACAACTACGAAGTCGACTTCCTCGTCGCCGTCGTCGTCGTCGCGGTGCCTCTCTCTATTGCTGCACGCCGCTGTCGACGATCGCGTGTGCGCCACGACTGCATGACGTCAGCAGCAACAGCGACTCGCAACATGGCTGACTCTTTCGGGACTCTTTCTCTCTCTCCGTCCTCGTCTGCCAGCACGCCGACGACGAGACCACGTATAGTCGAGTTAACGAACGCTAGTCTGTGTGTGTATGTGTACCTGTGTGTATGTATGTGTGTACGCGAGTGTACTGCGGGAGAGCGACTGCAAAGCGCAATGACACTGGGCTTTACGAGACAGATTAAATGATTAGGCACAAAATGCCTGCTCTGCTCTGGCTGCACGCCGCGCGCTACTCGCACGATGATCTCACTTTTTGGCTCGGCCAGGCGGCGGCAGCCCGCAGACCCCGAACGGAGCGGGAGCTTGCAAAAGGTCACTTTGCCCGCAGCTGACTTTTTTGTGAGGAATTACAAAGGGTCGCTTGGAGCTTGTTAAGGAATGCTTAACTTGCTTTATGGCGCATCGTGTGTTCGTTCTTCTTCGTGTGGATGCAAAAAAAAAGAAATGCTCGAGAGTACCAGTCGTTGGGTTTGTTTTGCACTTGCGCGCTGCACGCTTTCGCAGAAATGGTTTGCTTTCATTTAAAAGACATTTGTGCGACAATTTATACGATTGAATAGATAGTAAGTTTTTTTATTAGTATAACAGTCTGCAGCACGACCAATGTTATTTTTGACAGACGTCATATTAGCTTTTCAACGGGAAAAGTATTCGTATCAGTTAATTGTAATGTAATCGTTGCAAACTGGAAAATCACCACTTGAAACGAGAAAGAGGGGCACGAGCAAGCGATAAACCGGCTGAAATTTACGTAATCCTCGAAAATTACGCCACTAAAGCCAAACGGCGAAGTCATAAGCGAAGCTAAACTGTGCATTAAACTCCCCGCGACGAAGGCTGGCGCACATAAAAGAAGCCTTAATCCAATAACCCTATATACAGACATTAAGAATTCAATATAACAAAGAATCGACATTATCCCTCGCCGCGAGACAATTAATTAGGATCGAAAAGAGAGACCACGCCATTATCGCTCCGGACATTTATTCAGGCATCCGTGCGCGCGGGGGGATCCCGACAGTCGAGACAGAGATAATAGTCGCTACAAGGCACACACACGGGCCGATCTCGCAACCGAACTCTCCCGCTCGCGTTAACGAAACTTTAAAGTCGAGTTAACGACGCGACACGCTGAGCCGGTAACCCATAAACGCGCCCAGGAATATACTACATCGGCGCGCAGAGGGTGAAACACACATACACGTGCGCGCGCGCGCGCTCGTGAATCGGAAGGAAAGAGCCGAGAGATGCACATCCACGATCGAGCCAAAAAAAAAGAGCGAGAGAGAGAAACGAAGAGTAGCGAGGGGAAATCCGGGAGCGCCAGCCGCAGCGGCACAGCTCACCCTTTCGCATGTAAATTCCGGGACACCTGGGGAAAAAAAGGTCGTATGCAAATGTGCTCGCGCGCGCGCGCGTGCACGGAGTTGCGATCGACCCCGCTGCTGCTGTTCGCAGGGGCCCTAACGACGCTGCCACACGGACTGCGACGTCGAGCCTTCGTGGGTATCGGCATATATATTCGAACAAATTTTAAGATTCCGGGCCAAAGACTGATTTATAATACGAGCCGCTGCGGATCGTGCTGCAGGTAAAAAAAAAGGCACGAGGATCGACGATTATCTATCTTTCCTTTGCACCTCTGTCATGCGCGCCACGTCTCCGCGTTCCTTTCCCCCTTTGCCGTAATAATAATGAGTAGGAAAGAGAGAGGGGGTACAAAGCGGAGGAAAAGGGTTGGAACAATGTACCGTGAAAATCTGCCGCAGTGTCCTGCGAGCCGCCACAAAGGGCGTCTGCGAGATGAGGCGAGATAGAAAAAAAGAGTTGATAGAAGGACAGTGGTGGTGACGGTGGTGGATACGTTTGGCTGCAGTAGTCTTGAGTTGAGAGAAGCCAGGAGAAAGAGAGAGTGAGGGGAAGATAGCGCGCGCCATTTGGACCAACTTCAAAGCTGACTGGGTGTACTATCTACCAAGAATTCTCAGTCGCTCGCTCGCTCAATTAACCCCGTGGTAATCAATTCCGCTCGTTTCTCCACCTCCTTCTTCTCTCTCTCTCTCTCTCTCTCTCTCTCTCTCTCTTTGCTGCTATCCTCTTTCACGCTTGGCTCCGTTTCTCTCTATATCTATATACCCAGCCTCCCGCTTTCTTTTTCTCGGTTCTTTTCTCTCTTTCTCCGGTCTTACTGCAGCTTCCTTCTATCTTATACGCGGGAGCGCTTATCTTCGATCTCGGTAGCGTTAATTGACTTGACGACTCTTACCCGATGTATTCTTCCTCCGGAGCTCGCTCGTATTCTCTACTACTACTATTAGGACTACTACCACTACCACTACTACCTTCTGTTTCAGCTGGCTTCAGCGTCCTTTGAGAGCCAGCAGCTTTTTCTATGCCAAAGGCTTGGACTTTGTGCGGTCGGGACGGGGCGTAATCACTTTTCGAGAGTCTTTGCGTGCTCCGCGACTTGAGCCTCGCGGTCGCAGGACCGAGGTTGGCAGTCTTTTTGCGTCGCTGGCTTGAGGTCGCTTGGTTCTTTGCGGGCTCTCGTTTCTGTAACAAAAAGCAGATTTACAAGTGTTAATTGTGTTTTGATGTTTTCGCTGAGGATTAAAGTATGTTTACCGGGGAGCTTAAATTTAATGACGGGGTATTATCGATTTTCCCAAAGTATGGTTTTCTTTGTAACACAAGGCATAGGATTTACGAGAAAACAGACAAAAATTAATGATCGATACGTGACTGTTCGTTTCTGATCCTCGTATTATGTACAACATCTTCTTCAAGAATATAATTGCTCCCATCGATATTGCAGTGGAAGTTTGAATGTATGATAATTGCAAGGATCCAATGGTACCTCTGAAATATTCAGCGCAACGCGCCACGCAGGCAATTCAGTTACACCACGAACTAGCCAAACTATGAATATCGATCAGTAGGCAAGAAGCTATTAATCTTTAAACGCTCGACACGGCGCGCGACCAGCGAGTTCTATATTTACTCCCCTAATGACATGTTTTCGAGGAGCGACACAGAGGCCTAGTATACAGTGAAACAAAAGAAAGAAATGTACAGGTATAGTTACAGGCTCGCTCCGTAAACGTCAAACTTTTCACCCCCGTGCATTTATTATCGACGCGCTAGGTAGACAGTCGCCGGCAGGGCATGGAGAGGCAGCGTCCGAGGAGGCACGGGATGACTCAATCGCCGGTTTCTCGGAGACACTCGCGCGGCTCACGTGCACACGTACCACATATACGGCCAGCCAAGACGGACAGGCAGCAGGAAAGGAAGGACGGGCGTTTCGTGCGCTGCAGCGAGCACGGCAAACACACGCGTACGCTGCACATCGGACAGTGCGAAAAATAAAGAAGGAAGAGGAAAAGTGGCGCTGCTCTGGCTCTCGGTGGGCGTGTCGCCGTATCGAACGGGCCACCCAACTAGGCGCTCCTCTCTTTCTCTCATTCTACTGCCAGTCCGCTGTTGCAATTCTCTCTCTCTCCCGCTCGCGAGCCGTCCGAGCTTCCCAATTATGCAATTACACTGACCGTCCACTTTAGCGGCGGCGGCGGCGGCTGCAGCGGCCTCCTTTTTTCCCCCCCTCCGCTGCATGTCAGTACTGCCGCATGCACATGCACTTGCGCGTGCACGCAGTACAATTGCAACGGCAGCGGCAGCAGCAGCACGAGACGTAATTTCCCTTGAATGGAGGTCTCGCGTCGCGAGAGAAAGCCGCGAGTACCGAGCGATGATGGGCCGGCTCGCAGTTTTGACAGGTAGCAGTGCATAAACATACACACACACGCGCGCGCGAGCCGCACCACGAGAAGCAGTGCGGAAAAGAAGGGAAGATGAAGAAGGGGGGAGGGGGGGAGAAGCAGAGCAGAGCAGAGAGATTCGGGCGCGTTAATTGCGGCCTCTTTCCAGGCCGCTCTCCCTCTCTCCCTCTCTCTGTGTGTATATGCATAATGACGTAATGACTCTTTCAGAGAGGCTGTAATGACCCCGCTTTTAAAGTTTCTTTTCTTCGGGCCTGCGGTGTTGCTGCCGCTGCTCAGCTCTCGGGCGCCCCCCTCGCGAGAGCGTTGCTCCCGGTGCAAATGTGTGTGTATGTGTGTGTGTGTGATGTAATAAGCGCGCAGCCGGAATGAGAGGAGAGCGGATCGTCGGGCAATTATCGCAAGGACCTTCCGCAACCTAGAGACGCTTCGCTCTTCTCTTCGTGACGTAACGCGAGCGCGCGCGCGCGCGCGTATTAACTACGAAGGAGGGAGAGAGGAGAGCTAAGCACGTGCCACCGCACGTTCTCCTTTTTGGCCTTATTGTGTGTAAGAGAGAGAGAGAGGCCTTTTGTTCGCTCATTTATTTTCATTCGCCGATTAAATTGCGGTTGTAATTACCGGGCGGTCGAGCGAGCGCGCGCCTCTCTTCTCTTCTCTCTCGCTCTTTCTTTCGTCGGGGCGGGGTATTCTCTCGCTTTCTTATGTTCTCTCTGCGGTGTAGTACGGTGTGATTTTAAATATAATCGCGCGCGAGGTGAGATTTCGCCAGTTGCTGTAATTTTCGCTCCGCATTAGCGCCGGCAACCTGCAATTATGTTAATTGCCGCGTATTGGCAAAAATCTGTGTAATTGAGGACCTCCGATAATCGAGCGAGCAGGATTTGCTTTTAGCTGAGTTTTTGATAAATGGCTTTATTGATTTTTTTCATAATTGATTGGGAGTCGATTAGCTCGGATTCTTGAGAGTGTATTAGCTAACGTAATTGCTGAATGCGTTTTTCTTGTTTACTATTATCGCACTCTCGGAACAACGGATTATGAGTCAGTATGAATATTTGAAATTTTGAATTTTTAGTACACTGACCTATTCGAAAGAAAGTATTTTCATACGCTAAAACGTTTCTGCTTTAATTTTAATATTATGTACACTATAGATTTTGAACCCGTTTATACCTACTTTCAAAGTATAGGTAATTTTTATCTTAGCTATCATAGTCGTGCTCCGGGGTAGCTACACGTTACCTAATAAATTGTAGGCAATAACGTGTAATTACTGTGATAAACTAAGAATGATTTACATCACACTCTTCACATTAGTACCAGTTCATCGCGAATTTTGAAAAACAAAAAATTATTCTCCCATTTAATTTAACAACGCATGCTGCATCTCAGCTTTCTTTTTTCGTTAATTTTAACAATTTACGCGTTCAATAAAAAGAATATCCCGCTTGTAATCTTGTGCCGGGGATCGGACCTTAACAAGGAGAGATACGCCAAGGCTATATAAAGTCAGCTCCTCTACAGTCGTTACTCCTCTACTTTACGAGAAGCAAGTTGGAAGCTGACAAAACGATTCCATCGAGCGAAGCTCGCTTGCTCGCGCGCGCCTAATTAGGATCTAGAGAGCGATCGTTAGTCTCTAAATAATTTGGTCGCGGCGACTCTCGCTCGCGATCCACAAGAGGAGATAAGCACCACCCGTGCACACCACACTCACATGTCCGACCGGTCCGAGACGAGGAGGAACAGGTCGTTATTATACACGCGAGCGTACGTCCGCAAGAGCGTTTTATCCCTTTTCCCGCTGCTGCTGCTGCTGCTGCTGCTGCTGCCACTCGAGAAAAATGAAGAGAAGCGCGCACGACGATTATAGTCGAGAGCCGCCGCTGCATTATAACAGCCGAAGATTAAACCGCGTAATACGCGATAGATTTGCATGCGAAATGCCAGAGCCCGGACTTCATATATTTTTATGTACCCGTCGACGCGGCTGGAAATATTATTTTCCCGTGTGCATGCCGTGCGCCATGCGCGCTTTCCGCGAGATGCACGCATGACGTTCTCGGTATCTTCGCTCGTGTGCATGGTACAGGTACGTGGCTCGACGCTCGGTCATTAATATTTAAAGCGCTCGCTGTCATTTATGCAAACTGTCGCGTATGCGTCTATATATATATACGCTAGTTGCGTGCTTTCTTCTCGACGTATGTACCCTTTACCTCGCCTTTTTTCCTCCCTCTCCTGAACGCGTATCGCCTGCTTTTTTTTATTATTCCTTTTCTGCTCTCTGCCTCTCTCTTATACGCTCGTGTTTATCAACGTTTCACAACTCATGCGACGTGACACCGCGGCACTTTTAACGCCCGACCGCGCGCTTCGTAATCCGATTAAGCTTTGACGTTAATAAATTATTTTTTTTATCTTAAAGACGCGGATTTACGAAGTCAGCCCTACTTATTTAAAATGCGCGCTGTTCTTGGTTCATCGGCATGGTGTTTTCTTTCTTTTTTTTTGGTTTTAGGCTTTTTGTTGTTGTTGGAGTACGTCGAGGCGGAAAGGGGTGAGATAAATACACGCGCGCGCTGCTAGCGATATTTCTGCTTGTATGAAAATACGTGTCTGGGAGCTTAAATCAACGAGGGGGATTGCGTTGTAGTTCGTGGCGGGAAAATCGATAAAATGCCAATGGTCAATGTTTACGTTGGTGAAAATCGCGTTTGAAGGTTACTTCATGAGGGAAACTTGTAACTGAATTATAAATGAATAAATGTTTAAGTATTGATCTATCAGTGTCCTTAACTAATATCCACTTTATCATCAAATACTTATCGTCAATAAATTATTTCGATTGTTCTGCTATTGAACTGGCTTATCTTCAAACAACTGTTATCGTCAATTTCTATTTATCTGTCTTATTTATTCATTTAAATCCAGCTTAAAATTCTTTTTACAACAATATCAATTATCCGAATTCCTCGTGAGAATCAAAGTCGTGCTTTGCGGAGACAGGTGAATCTCGCTTGTAAATTCGGTCGACAGCACGAGCGACGGGCGTCATAATTTCGAAAAGCAGCGAACTCGCCAGTATTTCACGCAGCTTTATTGGGGACCCTCGCGAGCATGTGTGTACTATCTCTCCACTCTTCCAGCCTTCGGCTCGCTCATATATAATAATCTCTCTCTCGTTCTTTTTATCCCTCTGTCTCTCCATAGCCGTCATCCTCGGATCATCTTACTTAAGTCTCCACGGAGGCGCTTCATGCAGCACCAACAGCACGCACAGCGCAATTTATGCTAAAAAGCGCAGTTGCAGCGGCGCGAGCTGCGCAGCTCTCATCGAGTCATTGGCCCCGATAAATAAATAACCGCGCGCTCGCGTCACTGCCGAGTGTAAATCCTTATCTTTATATGCGCGCTTGCTGTCTCTCTCTCTCTCTCTGCTCTCTCCTCTTTTTCGTCAAAACGCCGCGACTCGTGATAGCTGCCATGCCGCGCGAGAGGGAGAGAGTGCGAGAGAGAGAGAGGCCTTTGTCTGGAGCAAAGAGCGATTGAGACGTTGGCGAAGAGTCGCTCTGACGCGCGAGTGAGAGCGACTGCTGCAGCAACCGGCAGCAGTCTCGAGAAGCAAAGGAGCAAAAGCGAGGAACGAGTTTCTTTCTCTCTTTACCGCGAGCGGCCTCCCTTTCCTTATCTTCGGAACAATGGGAGGAACCCTCGCTGCTATATACACTCTTCCTCCATTCTCTGTCTCTCTTTCGCGAGAGAGAGAGAGAGAGAGAGAGAGAGAGAGAGAGAGAGAGAGAGAGGGAGAGGGCGGGAGAGAGCGACCAACGGTCAATTTGCTAATGATGCCCGGCTGCCTCGCTAATTAGCGCCGCTGACGGAGACAGACAGAGACGAGAGAGAGAGAGCCTTTCGGCAAACCAGTCGACACAAAACTTCTCTTTGCGCGTATTGTGCGCACCGAGTATCTTCCTCTTTTATTATTTTTTTTCTTTTTTTACGTGAAATACTGCAAATGGACCGGGGACAGAGTTGCTGCCTGGCCTCCGGGGGTAAAAGCTTCGGAGTATTTAGTCGAGCGAAAAATGTGTCTCCCGTTTTTTGTCCAGAGATGGAACAGAGAGGAAGAACGCCAAAGGGAATGTGTTAATTTTGGCGTTTTTCACCTGTCCCATTTTGCTCGCGCACGCAAATTTTTCGCTCGCCTAAATTAACGTTTACTTTGCAACTAGCGTGTGTAGACGAAAATTCACAAAGAGCTGGCAGAGTGGCGCACAATGCTCGTCAGCGAGCAACGCATTGCTTTTTTTACATCTTGTCAAAGTCGTAAAAATCCTCTTTGTTGGAAGTTCGAATCTTTATTTACACGCTGATAAGATTATTGCGTTAGCTGACTAACGATTGTTTATTTGGTTAATTTCTAACTCGTTTTCTCTTAGTGGATAATTATAATTACTCGAGCTATCGATACAGATTTCTGTAAAAAGCGGTTTGATAACGGTTATTAATAATTTTATCGGGCACAAGTTACGTCAAAGTTTCACTAGATAAGTAATTCCCTTCCAGCTTCGTGCAAACTTCCATAACCGTTGAACAAAAGGCAGGCAAGAAATTCAAATTGACGCACGAAAAATTGAATAAGAAAGAGATTACTCGGCTTGATGATAAAAGCAAAAGGAGAAAAAAGAAAGAAGTAAGCCCTTTCCGAGCGAGCGCGCACATTTTTCGAAAAGTGAATCCTTTCAAAGCCCATTTCATCCTCTCTCGGCTCGCGGCTCGCGGCTCGCACGCCCGTAATTTCGCAGCGCGCGCGCGAGCTTCCTCTCGGTATCTCTCCTCTCCCGGCTCGCAACAAAATATTATTCTCCGCGTTCTTATTTTCGCGTAAAGGCCGGTCCCGAGCCGAGAAGCTGTCAGTCGGCGCGCGGCGCGGACTCGCCGGCGAACTTTTCATGGCTGAGAAAGTCGACTAATCAGAAACCAGTTTTTTTCGAGCGACTCGACTCGACTCGAGTCGACTCTACCCGACTCGCGATGCGCTCTGACTCTCTCGCGACGTAAACAGAGAGGCTACATTTTTTCGGTGATTATCATGCAGCTCCACTCGAAGCTCTCCGGGTAAAAAGTTCCCTCCCTCTCGGTGGGTCCTCGCTCGGTTTCGCTCTCCGAAATAAATTTACAAGCGAGATCGCGTGTGGGTTTTACTCGTATCGCGCTCGCTCCGAGTGCAGCACGAGCGAAGCGCGCGCCCAGCTCTCGTCGCGCTTCGTGGACAGCATGTGGGCCGAGATTCCCCGCAGCGGCAGATGTTTTCGGCTGCGCTGCACACTTAGTTATACGAGCGTCTTCGGGCCCATGAGAAATCGCTGCTCTAGTCGCCGTAAACTTTACTCGGCCGAAAACTATGGGAGCTCCACGAGTGTCTCGTTGCTCCTGGCAGAGGGAGCAAAACCTGCGTAATATATTCAAATTTTGCCCTTTTTGACAATCTTCTGCAGGTTACAAAGTAACAAAATATTAATAATGCGTTTTGCAGGATTAATAAAGTTTATGCTTGTATATAGTAGGTGATGATTATCAGGAAAAATTCTTGTATTATTTCGTAAAAGATAAATAATTCAAAAATGAAGATTTTAATTAACTTTATTATAAGCATAATTCAAAAGTAAATGAGCGGAGTGAGTATATATTTCAAAAAATATATTAATAGCGAGAGCGCGCATAAAACCGTTAAAACAAACAGATTCCCGACTAATAAACCGGCCGAAGAAAGAGCGAGCGATCATCGCCGAGTGAAACTCACGCTGTTTTTATTGGAGCTCGAGAAAGAGAGCGAGAGCGAGCGAGAGAGAGGGAGAGAGAGAAAGGGAGAAATATGACTCGAAAGCCGACGTAAAAATTCTATCAATTAGACTCCGGAGAGAGCGAAAGAGCCGCGGCTGTGGCGGCAACGTCGGTGCACTCCTTTGGGCCGAAGCGAAGAGAGAGCGAGAGAAAAAAGAAATAAGAGGAGAGCGAAGAGCCGTAGCGAGCAGCGCGAGAAAGAGAGCCGTAAAACGAGCGAGTAGAAAACATATTGGGGTCCCTCCCACGATGATATCATATTTTCGGTCTCTCGCCGAGAGTCTCTCTCTCGCTCCTCGTTCCTTTTTTTCACGTCCATCCTATCCCTCTCCCTCTCCGAGTGTATCCTCCGAGCGCCCGGGCCCTTTTTCGCTCCCTCCCACCCCCGCGTGTATGTGTATATGTGCACCGGGCGCACAGGGATAGGGGTAGGTTATATGCCACGGTAGGTCCGTGTTTCTTTTTTCCTTCGGTTTTTTCTTCCTTTTTCGTTCGGTGCGCGCCTGATGGGTGCCGACTCGCTCGTTTTTTCGAAGCGCGCGGAGAGCTCGCCGCGCGCTCCTTCTTTTACTCCGCAGGCCCGCGCGCGCGCGGCCGCGTCTTTCTCGTTTTTTCTTGTACCTCCAATTTTTCTCTTCTCTCCCGGGCCGCGCGAACCGAAAAGCAAAGCCAAGGGAACACGAGACCGTGAACAAGACAGCATACGGGCCGTCTGCACACTAAATTTCTCGGAGTGAAAAGTGAGCCGATATTTGCTCGCGCTTGAAATATTCACTCCGAATGAGCATAAATATTCGGCTTGTGGGTAAAAGGAGCTTAGAAACTTTGGAATAATTCAATTCGTAATAATATTTAGTATTTCTGACGATCTTGTCCAAAGCCATAAATTCAACATTTTGATTTTACTGTCGAATTTAATATCCCCCCAATCGGTGTGTATGCACTTGTCATTAAACATCTCGAAAATTGTCATTAATCGCCATCGTAAAAGTCTCGAAAAGCACGTAAATAAGAATCTCTCAGGGCAAAGAGATGCGGGCGTTGATTTTCCAAAGGACTCAATAATTTTCAATAAGCTTTTAATCTCGGCGCGCGAAACCTCAATTAAAAAAGTGTAGAAGGCCTCTCGAGAGAGCGATAATTTTCTCCTACCGCTCGGCTCGAAAGTGGAAACGCCGCAGAAGAAAAAGAAGATAAAGAAGAGCCAGCAGAGAAGAAGAAGAAGAAGAAGAAGAAGAGAAGAAGAAGGTGGAGGAGGAGGAGGAGGAGGATGCAGAGAGCAGAAGCCGAGGCTCGCTCCGTCCTCGTTAAATATTTTATCGGCATTTTAATCAGGCCGGCAGCAGCGAAGTCAAGCTTTTTGATTGGGCCGCATTGATCTCGCTTCGGCTTTAAATGCTCCCGCTGCTGACGCGGTCCCGCCGCGTGTGCGTGCTCGCTTGCGTGCGTGCGTGCGTGCATGCGTGCGTGGTAGTCCCGTGCGCGAGTCCCCGTAGCTTTCTCTCTCTCTCTCCCGCGCTCTCTCCTCTCGCTCTCTCTCGAGGCTTCGAGAAGAGAGGAGCTGGCCTCTTCGCAAGAGCTGTTCGGCCCACCTCTTTTTAATCTTCATCGTTCGTTTCTCCAAGACAGAGAGAAAGAGAGAGAGAGAGAGAGAGAGAGAGAGAGAGAGAGAGAGAGAAAGGGAGTGAGAGTGAGGCCCCGTGGGTTATCGAGAGCTAAGCGGTAACCTGACCGGCCATTATAATCGCATCAAGCGACGAGGAGGAGGAGGAAGAAGAAGAAGAGCGGAGCGCGCGAGAGAGGAGGAAGAGAGAAGAAGGAGGATGAGAAGGGCCCTACAATTTATTCCGTGTAATTTCGAGAGAAAGAGGGAGAAGAGACAGCAGCAGCAGCAGCAGCAGCAACCGGGACGTCGACCCCCGAGTGAAATTTCGGGGTCCGATTTTTCGGAAATTGATGGCCTACCTCCTGGATCCTCGCTGCTGCCCAGCGCGACCATCCAATCTTCTCTCTCTCATTCTCATTCAGCCCACCTCTCGCATTTTTATATATGTTATTTAAAGTGTCAGGCATTTAAACGCGGGAGGGGAGGTCGAAATCGAAAACCTTTTCCGTAAATAGTCGCGATTTTTCAAGCTTGTAAATGCGTCCGCGTGTATCTGTATATCCTTCGATTATGCACGTCGTTTGCCGATTATCGCCCGCTGCTTTTTCTCTGCAGTCGCCTTGGCCAGTTACATTTGCGCGTGTTTTTTTCTGGTTTTTTTGTTAGTCGCCGTCGTCGTTGTCTTTTTGTTGCTTTCTCGGTCGTTGGGTCGAAGAAACCGAAGAGAGAAGAAACCGCGGAACGAGTCATCGCGTCAGCGTGACTGGAAGAACTTGCCTCTATCTCTATTACGAAACTGTCATTAGGAGAGACCTCGAACTCTCGGTTATGTCTCTCGGTCTGGACAATGTATTATGCTGAAGCAACAGCTGCCTTTATGCTGTGTTACCGAGGCGACGCTAATTTTTCATGAAACGAGTTTATTTATACTGATTAAGACCACAGTGTCGACTGCTCGTCTTCAAAAGAAACTAATGTTTTAATTCCCCGTTATGTAATGAAGATTATCGTTTATATAATTGCTTGAAAGCTTTAGTAGAAAGAAAATTATATTTTTTGTATTAGGACGAGATTAAACTGCTATAGTAGCTATATAAAAAAAAAGTTTGATAGATCGTTCATTATAAAAGAACCTACCATACGTAAATAAAAGCCTAAAGGTTAAAAAAATATATTCAAATAAATCTCAGACATGAAGGCAGAAAAATCCAATCATCTCGCGACTCGGGGAAAAAAGAATTCGCCCTAAAAAAGACCCGTAAAGCGCCATTAGCCGTTGTGCACACATACACACGGACGACGGCTGTGGCAGCGGCGGGCGTATATCGTTAAAAGCGATTTTAGAAAAATGAAACTCGCCCGCAAGGGCCGCTCCCGTAATAGCCTCTCGGCGCCGCCGCTCGTTTCGTTTTTATCATGTACATGCATAAAATGCAGCCCAGCAGCAGCGGCAACGGCGGCAGAGTATATAAGTCAGGTACCACGTGTATATATATATATCCACGAAAGGATTCGCAAATAAGCTCTCGCCCGGGCGCCCGAAATTTCCATGACATTAGACATACCGTGGGCTATGCCAGCTAAATGTATATGCGTAAAGACGCGTCTGTGTGTATATACTTATATATACAGACAGAGAGACAGATAGACAGCGAACCCTCGGCCGTGTATATATTTTAGCTGCGCCGGGTAATATATTGCCGGGGCCCGATACGCGAGCGCTCGGCGCGACGCTCGCTCGCATTACATTATAATGCCACGTGGGACTATGAGGGCTAATGGCTTCGGAGTATACATTCCGAGAGACACACAGATGGCTTCTTCCGCCTTTAACCCCTTTTGCCGCGCACTACCGAAATTCTATCTATCTTTGTGGCTCTCTATCTTTCTCTCTGCTACCAGCTACTTTGGATGCGCGCGTCTTTGGGAGAGATCGGCTGCGAAGGAATAGGCTACGAAGCATTAATATTCCTTACGGCTCGGCTGATATTCGCAAGAGACAGCGAACTCGTGAGAGAAGAGTAGTAACCCCCGTGTGACATATTATCGGTGTTATATTAGCATAGTGGAAAAACTTTCTCACGTGCATGGCGGCGGCGGCTAAAGATCGTTTAGCGATTCTCCGTGCGCGACCTTTCGCATCGCGGCATATCTCGTCGCGCGCTGTTACTTTCTCTCTCTAGCGTCTCGTAGCAATAATTTTTCGTGTGCTTCCATAGAATGCGCTACATTGAACTGCACTGGAACTTTGTAAATTTGAAGAATTATGTAAAATGTTATGTTCTGAATATAATTATCTTTATTTAAATGATATTTTAAGACGGAAATAATATTGTACCTAATAGAGCTAAATATTTGTGAATATTATTTCTGTATGAACAAGTATCATTATTTGTAGTTGTAGCACTTGCAATTTTATTTAACACGCGCTATAATGTTGCAGTTATAAGATTACGAGATTAAATAAATTGTAGTTGTAGTGTAGCTAAAATTAAAATTCGAAGTGCCGAAATTGTTGTAAATTTCATGTAAAAATATGACCTTTTTATTTTATTACTTTACTGCAGGAATGGAAACAAATCATAGCTTATTTACTTCTAAAGGCTTTACAAACTTTTTGACGGTAGCAAGTGAATAAACGTACAATTGCTGTACATTCAAATACAAACAAATATTATACAATTGTTGTATAGTAAAGACTGGATACATCAGTCACAATTCCAATAAACCGAACTAAAAATATCTCTCTTAAAACTTATTTCTTCGTGAAACTTTATTCTTAAAAAAAAAATATTTGCTACACAGCAACATCGGCAAAGTCTTCGTCATCGCGATCGGAAGATTCGCGCGAAAAAGGAAATATCTTGAAACATCTTGGTGAGACCTTGCATCGCCCGCGCGCGCGTTATATACGTTACGCAACTCGCGCCATTTGTCAATCCGTTTGTCAAATTTAAAGCCCCGGCAGCGGAGGAGAACAAATTACCAAAATTCTCGGTTACCTTATTATTTATCGCGCGCTTTCGGCTTGGTAAATGGGATTTCGAAAGAAGCATTTATAAGCGGCCGGCTAGGAGGAGCGAGCGAGCGAGCCTTTACACGTCGGGATTCCCGAGGAGCCAAGCTGCAGAGATATAAGGCATCAACGGTCTTCTCTCGCTCCTCCTCGCGAGGTCGCGCGCGCGTATACCCGCGGCAACCCTTCTTCTTCTTCTTCTTCTATCTCCGCTCCTCACTCTCTCTCTCTCTCTCTCTCGCTCGCTCGCTCGCTCCGGGATTTTCATAAAATTCCCATAAATAAGACCGCGAACGGGCCAGCCTTATTTATATACAATATTTATACGGCACGCATGGCTTGGGCCTTATAACTTTCTCTCTATCTCTCTCTTTCTCTCTCTCCTTCTTTTTCTACATCCCCCTTTTTCGCTTCTCTCTCTCTCTCTCTCTCTCTCTCTCTCTCTCTCTCTCTCTCTCTCTCTCTCTCTCTCTCTCTCTCTCTCTCTCTACTCTTTCGACTCTATATACCGACTCTCCACTTCGCATCTTATATACGCGGCGAGTTTTCGCTCGCTACTCAATGACGAAGGGTGAAAAGGTCGAGGTAGAGAGGCAGAAGGAGTGAGAGAGAGGGGGGGGAGAAAGGAAAAAACCCTCGGAGTCTCACACCTGTGCGGGGCTCTCGCGTTATACCATGTGATCTCTCCGATCTGACCGATAAAACTGCTTCGTTAAGCCGCTGAATAATCGCCTTGTTTTTCGTATCTTTTTCCCTGTATTTACGCTCGGCGCGCGGTGTATACTTTTTTTCAACCCAGTCGGAATCGTTATGCCGCTTTTTCTACAAATAATTAAGCAATTTACATTTTACGTTCCCTCGACGAACGGATAGATAATGTGCGAGTGTTATTTTACCTGTATAATTATATTTTTACTATCTGCTAACTTGAAATTATCGCGTTTACTGTACACAGCAAGCAATTAACATACTTTTGTTTATACAGTTCTAAGATTGTTGTCGAAACGTACCTGAGAATTTATTAATAACACGACTTTTCTGAAACATTCAGAAACGATGTTCATAACTTTTATGTTAAAAATATTTCATTCCCAGCTAACTTTAATCTTTTGAAAGAATGTCAAAACTCGTACACTCTTCAAAGTGTACACAAAAAATATTTAAAATGTAGGTCCCCTTATCTCCCCTCGAATGCTTGTTCCCCTCGTCGAATCAACGACGTTTCAAGACGCTCGCAAGAAAACTTTTTACCACGACTCGAACCTCTACCAAACTTACACCCTTATATTCTCCATTGAATCCGGAAAAGGCCTCGACTCACTCACCCGCTCCTCGAAAAGCGTCAAAGTCGTCGAGAGCAAATACTACCTCTCTCTCTCTCTCTCCCTCTGTCCTTCTCTAACCTCGTTACGAGAGCTGCGTGTACGTGAATGAAAAAAAAAGAGATCGTGCGCGCGGGGAGGGGAGAAAAAGCGATCGGGAAAAATCGCCGCGCTGGCGCGGAAAAATAACTTCCGCTCGTTCGACTTCCATTCGACTATATGCGCGATATCGGCGCGAGCGGCGTGGGGGTGAGCGATTGGGCGCTCGCGCAGTGCGCGAAAAAAAAAGAAGAGAGAAACGAGGGGGGAAAGAGTGTCGACATTGAAAAAGCAAAACTGTTTCGATGGGCGCGCGATATATACGCGTGTAGATTTGTACCTGCGCGCGCAAGCGAATCGTATAACTCATCGTCCACTCGACGGCCGTATCAAAGCTTATATTGGCCCTTCGAGCGATGCAATTTTCAACGCGGGCTTGATGTGTTTTTGTTGTTGCTGCTGCTGCTGTAGAGCTCGTCGCTGCCGGGGAGCGAAAATACGATTGCGGTAGGCCGAAGAAATGGAAAAAAGTGTGTTTTGAGTAATTTGTATGGCAACGAGGTGTATCCGATAAATATTGTGTGCTCTTGTGAAACGTGCTCTTGATAATTTGTTCAATGTTTGATTTATATACAAATTTATATCTATATTAGGTTTTATCGTAATATAAACTAAATCATTTTTATACTCGTAATTTATGTAATCTAATTAATTTTGATATATTATAAAACAGAGGTATTTTTTCATTGACGATAAATAAAAGAATTGAGTAGATTTTATAAAGGAAGTTAAAGCAACCATTCAGCAAAGCCGCAGCTGAAGTTTTTTAAAATTTACCTCTCATCCAGAACTTCAAACTTATAAAGAAATTACCCTGAATTTTACGCCCGAAGTTGCGCGCCGTATATAACTCGGAGTAACTCAGTTATTGTGTTCCCTCGTGCACCGTCAAGCGTGCTCGCTCGCATGTCTTCTCCGCACGTAAGAACGTCCACAAGTGGTGGTTTCGAGGGTAAAGTCGAGCGGACGCGGACTCAGAGAGGCGTGCAGTCTGTGTGTGTGTGTGTGTGTGTGTGTGTGTGTGTGTGTGTGTGTGTGTGTGTGTGATACTCCGAAAAGACCAAGGGATGCGGATAAATCAAGTGGAAGGGTTGCTGGTCCATGTACACGGACGAGCCAGTGAAAAAGGAAGAACCGCGAGTCTCGAGCGAGCAAGACAGAGACAGAGGGAGAAAAGTAGTTGGCCGTGGCCTTGGCACTCGAAGAGAGAGAGAGAGAGAGAGAGAGAGAGAGAGAGAGAGAGAGAGAGAGAGAGAGAGCGAGCGACTATATATATACACGAGAGAAGCGCAGAGGCCGGTCCCGAAAAAAGGGCAGTAAAGATAGGCACGGGAAGGTGGATGGTAAGTGGTGGTTGTCGGGGATAGAGAAGGAAAAAAAAGCAGAGCACGAAGGAACGAAGGAACGAACGAACGAAGCCGAACGGAGAAGCAAGAAGACTCTCTCCTTCTCTCTCTCCTCTCGAAGAAAGGAAAAAGAGGAGAGTTGCCTTGCAGCCAAGAGCAGGAGCAGCAACAGCAGCAAGACGACTGAAGATATCAATCAACGGTCGCATTGTGCTGCGGGGATAATTTGACGCGCGGTTGAAAGGGCCCCGGATCTCGAATTCCACGATCGGATAATGGTCCTCGCGTCGGAGCAGAGGGCCACGAGAGTTCGAGAGAAGAAATAAACGGGAGAGAGCAGAGAAAGAGCCTAGGCCAACTTGAGTTGGGGCCCTTCGACTCGCGCGGGCGCTCGCGTGTGCGCCTCCTACTCAATATAATCTCGCCTCTTTTCTTCTCCGCGCTGCGGCCTTTCTTCCACGAGGAAAAAAGAGAAAGATAGAGAGCCCGGGCCCAGCCTCCCGCCTACGCGCGATGACGGCGGGACTTTTCAAATTTATATACCCTCCCGCACCGCAGCGGTGCTGAGTGCGCGCGCGCGCGCCCCCTCTAAGATCCCTTTTCCTTGGCGCTCGACGCTGGCTCCTCGCGAGCCGAGCAAGCGCGATAATTTATCGATAACCGAAATAACAAATGCGCGCGCCTCGACGGCCCGTGGGAACTTCTCGATGAGCAACATTTATCCTCTGCGCGCGCTTCCTCTTGCTCGGTTATTTACTTTTTTTTTTTGCTTTTTAGCTTTGGACTCTTTGTATTTTTGATTTCTTTTTGGAAGGAGGTTCGCGTGTGATTTTTCACAGTTGGGGCATGGGAGTTGGAAAAGATTTTTTTTTCTCTCGTAAGAAAAGTTACGTTATAGAGTTCGTTGCCTCCTTTGCTACGCGTTGGCCTTTGAAATAGAAAATAATAGTCTGGATCATTATTTGAAATTATGGAAAAAAGTAAATGGATTTAATAATGTACATTAAATTTCTTTGTGCATAAAAGAGTGTACACGGAGTTTATAGTTAAAAGTAAATTAGTTTCGGCTAACTTCTGATTTAATATTAAAATCAACCGCAAGTTGCGAACGGGTTGTAATTTGATTCAATTGGACGAAATGGTAGATTATTAATTTAAAGTTGATTACTTTATTTACTTAGTCGGTCTAACCCATTAAATTGTATGTATGAGGTACGTGGGTGCATATTTTAGTTAGTAAGTTCTTTTATGCGATCGACAAATTTAATTTGATAAAAGGGTTTTATAGTTACTTGGATTTTATATTATTGCTACTTTTATCATTTTAAATTTAATGATCCGTATTTCCATCTCCATAGTTTTATAAAAGAGAATTATATACCAAGATAGTTTTGTAATTTGAAATAATACACATTCATAATAAAGAATAGATTCTAAATTACAACAAATAAATCGTTTAAAATTGACAAGCAGCATGCAAGCGTTCAGAAAATCAGCAAACGGCCATCCGTGATTTCTGGCTGTTTGTTATTTTTCCAAACGGAAAAAATCCTCGCTTTTCCGCGCTGCGTGCTCGCGTGGAATTTCCGTACGTGATGCTTGTGCAAAACAGTAAAAACTCAGCGTGTACGCGCGCGAGCACGTAAAGCGAGTTTCAAGCAGTGCACAATAGGTACTCGTACGTACACGAGTATATACAGTGAGTCGCTCGCGCTGCTCACCGTCGGGCCGCTATCGCTACTCTCCGCGCGCGACCGACCGATTCGTTCCCTGCACCGACGCTTCTACATATACGCGTATACGTACGCATTTTCAGCGCACGCACAGCGATATATACTTTCTCTTTTCCGAAGTGCCATTATGCGTTTACCAATGAAAAGAGGCTAATGCGAATCGCTTTCGGCCGATGTCGATCGAGCAAGCACATGGAAATGTAAAGGAGATGAGACCGAGAGCTATAATTCTTCGGTATGAATTTCAGGACTTTCAGTGATTTGGAGTGTAGGCGAGGGAGAGGGAAAGAGGAGGAACGCTGCTGGCCTTTCCGCGGCTGACGTTAAAATATTATTCGACTATTCCTCGGTATAACGACCTGATCGCGTGCGATTGCCATTGCCTCCCTCCGATATACATCACTCGCTTGCTGAGCTGTTCTGCGTGCTCCGAGATCCCGCGGACTGACATTTTTTCTCATTCTCCCACCGAGTTATATTTCCCCGCTGACGAGATAACCGGGTAACGAGAATATCACGTATACAAGACAAAGACTGTGCTGATAGTCAAGGGGAAACTAGACTAGCTGCCGTATTGCAGCAAATTGAAACGTTCGGAACGCGAATTTCCTCTTCGGCTTTACTGGGTACTTAAATTTTCATTTCTACGATTGTACGTCAGATTAAATAGAATATTTAATTTTTACATTTGTGTTTATTCATTCAATATCATTTATGCCTTGCAATAGCTCTAACTAATAATTTAAAATCGTTAAAACTATTTTTATAAAAATGTGGTATACAAGAATCGTAAAATGTCTGATAAAGTAATTTTCCATCCTATCTTGAAATTCATTGACAATTTAAATTATATTTGTAACTGGAAATAACTTATAATTTTTTCAATACCAATCGAATTACCGGCGTTACGAAAATCTTTTATTAACGGGTATTCAATAAAACTTCTCATTACAGTTATATAAAACTTTTATTGCTACAATAAAATACTTTTTGCCATAACGAATTTTATTATCCGCAATGATTATATATTTTGCTAAAATACGATTTGCTCGTTCATTTACAAGAAATTGCTACATTTAAATTGAAAAATGTAAATCAAGCTAAAAGTAGGAATAAAACTATAATTGTATCTACTTCTTTTTGCACAAATAAATGTTTATTCAAATAAATAATTTTATTACGTTATTTATTAGCTTATAAAATGTAAACATTTATTTTCTTGTCATTGCAAGAATAACTTTTTCAGAGACAATTCACAACTTTCATTTTTACTGCATCTTATAAACGTCAAAGAAAAGCAATCATTATTTTACTACCCAAGTAAAAGATACTCGACTTTTCAGCGAATATAATAGGCCAAGCATTTAAAAGCCACACGCTCGCGTCTCGCCTCTGTGTATTTTGACATTCCCTAATTCTAATCCCATCCACGAGACTATTATACACCGTGCGCGCAAAGTGGCATAATGCGATTTTCCTCGACTTTTCAGTCTTTTTCACCACGGGGGAGACGACGAAGTTTCTCTCTCTCTCTTTCTCTCTTCAGAGGCAAAGGACACGAACGCGCTGCTTGAATGGGGCTCCTCTTCTTTCTTTTTTTCTCTTTCACAGAGAGAGAGAGAGAGAGAGAGAGCGAGAGAGAGAGAACTCGTCGGATCGCGCTCACAATGAGAATCGATCCGAGGAGCGCTCTGCGCTGCTGCAACTACCTGTTCGACGGTGCGGCACGCGCGAGGCTCTTATTTCTCCCTCTCGCTCTCTCTGTCTCTCTCTTTCCTCCTAGCTGTATTTTTCCGTCTTTAGAAAGAGAGAAGAGCGAGAGGCAGAAATAAAGCGAGTCGCTTACCTGGAGGATATTTCGCTTCAAAAGAGCGTCTATTTACGCCAAGTTTAGGGACACAGACATGGAGAGAGAAAGAGAAATAGAAAGAGAAAGAGCGTAGAGCTATTGCGCCGATGGGTGAATGACGATTGTTCGCTGCGGTTTGTTGTTCGACGGAGACAAGTGTCTTCCTGTGTGTGTCATAGAACATGAAAAGGCCTTTTGAGGCCACTGGAGAGATAAAAAGAAAGAAGTGACGAGACGGAGAAAAGCGCATATACACGTAATTCCGGTGATGGGACGAGTATAACGCATTGTGCGCGTGTTTTCCGTCAACCTGTCGATATAATGTAGTCGCTCGGCGAGGAGAGATCGAGTAGTATCGCCGAGCTCCCGACGTCTCAACTGACTAATTTCGATCGACACGGGAGATATGCAACTCTGTCTCTCGCTCTCTCTCTCTCTCTCTCTGCGTCTTTTATCTTCGAGGCCCACAAAAAGCCGCCAAGCTCGGGTATGATAATGAAGCCGACGACAGATTCTATTGAAAAGGCCCGCGAGAGAGGAGCCGAGTCACGAAATAATCAGCATCATCAATCACAATTCCGAAGGCACCAGCAGACCGTGCAAGCGGTTAATAATGCAAGGAGATGCGGAGGAGCGAAATGACGCTCGAGCGATATCGAACACGATGCAGAACAGCGAGAATCGCGATCGATTAACAAAACAAAAGAAAAAAGAAAGACAATCTTTTATTTTTTTTTCTCTCAAAAAATCTCATTTCTTTTTACTTTTCTGATTTTCTGATTTTCTGTGCTTACCTTCTTGTTTTTGCGCTTCGAGACGACGAGCCCCGCCAGTGCAGCTCGAGCCTTGGACAGCTTCGTCCCCGCTGCCGAAGATCGACGAGAATTGTGCGCGAGCGCGAGGAAGCCGGTCGCCGTTATCGTTCGTGACTATCAGTTAATCGTGCAGTTCACTTTCATCGCTCGCACAGAATTTATACGATACATCATCAGTTTGCACTTCGCGCACTCGAGCGTGTGTATATACTTTAGCGTGGCGGCCGAGTCCGACCGAGAGAAAGAATCAAGTACGCGCTTGCGATTCCTCCGCGCCGATACAGATCAGTCAGTTCTCAATCCTCCGAGTCTTCTTCTTCTTCTTTTTTCTGCTGCTGCTTCCTCAACGTCGCCTGGCCGTCCAACGTATGAGGATTGTACGCGTCGGAGAGCCGGCAGTTTATCTCTTTTCTCTCTTTTGCGCGGCTCGCGGATGGGAGAGACGGAGTAGAGAGAACGTGAAGGACTTCCTTCCAAGAAGAGATCGTTGCACTTTTAAGGTAGCGCACGACGACGACGACGTAGAGTCGCGCTGCTGCTATCCGTGCCCCCGTACGTGCTGCAGCGAGGCAGGGAACTCGAGGAAGGGTCGGCGTGCGTTCGTCTTCGCAGTCGGCGCGATTCCAGGAAAGAAGCCTCTCTCCGCTTTCTCTCTCCCTCTCTCTCTCTCTCTCTCTTGGCCAAAGTTTTCCTCGCCTAAGTCTAACAGTAGAAGTATTGCAGCAGTAGCAGCAGTAGTAGTAGTGGTAGTGGTCGGGCGCTCGCGGCCAACGGTATTTAATGCTCCGCTTCTTCTTCTTCTTCTTCCTCGTTGCTTCTCTCTCTCTCTGGGTGTTCGCTCTCATGCAGGTGCATCGTAGTTGGTCGCGTGCTACTGTTTTTCCAACTCCAGTCTAAGATGCAGCAGCAGCAGCAGCAGCAGCAGCAGCAGCAGGAACTGCAGTCGCTTCCGCGTATCGGCCAAGACTGAAGCTCTGCTCGCGACATCCTCGAGTCCTAGGCCGCGGCTTTCTCTCTCCCTGCGTCCGTCTATTATCTCGCCATGTCCTCGGAACGTTGACGCGAATCCTAGAGATAGAGAGAGAGAGAGTGATAGAGAGAGAGACAGAGGGAGAGAGTGCAGGAGTGCGGCCGCTCGACTCGAGGCTCAGTGACGTTCTGCGGCGGTACCCGCCGCGAGTCTCCGGGCGTGCAGTCGTGTCTGTCGGCCGCCGAGGCGGCTTCCGCTTCCAATACAGCGAGTATAGTTCGCTGGCGCTGCCTCTCCCACCACGCTCTTTCGCCTTTATCGCGTCTCTCTCTCTCTCTCTTGCGCGCGCGCGCGTATCGCACACTCTCCCCCACTCTGGGAGCGCGCGGTGTCGGCGCACTCGCTGGCCACGATGTTGTATGTATGCGTACAGGCGGTGCACACCCCGCGGGCACCCGCCACCGCCGCCACCCCCTACCCTTGTACCTCGCGATCTCGCCGCTGGGTGGCGGTAGCGCACGACGCGTTTGAGAGACTCGCGCCGGCAGTGGGGAGATCCGCGAGCGGTGGGGAGCGCCGGCGAGGGTGACTCGCTTCCCCTCGCTTTCATCCCCCGCCACGCCGTGTGTAATTCGCGTCTGCTATTTCTCTCTCTCTTTCTCTCTCGCAGTCGCGCACCGGTGCACGCGCTCCCGCTCACTCCCACGAGAGCCGAGCGATCTGTGCCTCCTTTCGCGAGCGAGTGGAGGGAGGGTGCGGCGCATGGGTGCCGTATAGGTGGGCAAAGTGGGGGTAGACCAACGATCGGAGCCATTGGTGGGGGTGGCGAGCGATGGGGAGGTGTGCGCTGCCCAGGAGAGGAGAATGTCGCGTGCTGCTGGTAGTGGTGGTGGTGTCGCTGGGTGAGGGGGAGTCGAGGGCGTGGGTACACTCAGCGCCACGGCACGCGCGCGCGTTTACCCCGAAACTCGCCAATTTTGAGAGAGTGAGAGTACTGGACTTGGGATATGGTATGCCGTGGTGTCGTTGTACTTTGGCTTTTGGACTTTTTTTTTACTGGCATTTCGGGAGGTTTTGTTGGAGAAGTCACGGGGATGAAATATGAGCTTTTTATAGACACGACATTTTGCATAACTTTTACAGATTATGTTCAAGGTTTTTTATTTGCAATATTCCTTAAAAATTATTGTAATGTTTTTAATTACTGCTTTTCAGAAATCCCATGCAAGGCTAAACTTGTAGGTTTAAAATTTGTACATGAGCACAATTGTAAAAAAATATATTGTTTTTTAAAAGTTTAGGTACAAATAAAACAGTTTACTATTTTAATGATATACAAGTTCAAGTTTCAATGCACATTTTAAATATAATAATTTTCGTTATAAAGTCAGTGTTAAATATAAGATATTGTTTTTGAATATTGCATTTAATTCAATTACTTTTTATTCAATAAATTTATCTACGTAATCCAAACTTTTAAAGAATGGAAAAATTACAATCAGAAAATTTGTAGATCATTAAAATCATTTTTAGATTTTTTATATATAGATCATAAATATAAAAATGTTATATTTATAAATTTCTGTACTTAAAATTGAAAAAGCAATAAAATTTGTGTACTCATTGTTTACAGATAAATATGCACTTGTAATCAGAGAAATTCGGAGCTAAAGCTTTTGATAAAACGTGGCTCGAGTGTAGATAACGGAAGATAACTGAAGTTTATCTTCCAACTGATAATATAAGTACATAAGACACCGAATAGATTCTACACAAATGCATTTTTTCTGCATTAAAAAATTCTACACAAATATTTTCTACACAAAAACTTTACATCATACCTTTTTTCTATTTAATATTCTATTCTGCAAAATTATGCATTTTATATTGACCTTAATAATAATATATATTATTAAAATTTAATAGTGTATAATTTTTCAATGCCCAATATTAAATAAAAAATTAATGTATAGCGTCAAAAATATTCGCGTAGAACTTATTGCCGCAGAAAAATGTAATTGTATAGAAAAAAATGTTGAATCTATTTGATGTACAAAAAATATATAGTATAACTTTTTCCAATTTTTTTACAGAATAAATTTCTTCAACTTTTACAAAAATTTTTATATAATAGTAAAGTATCTTTTAAAATGTTTATAAAATTAAAAACCTATTTAAGTATTAAATATTAAAAATTTCGAATAAACATAATGAAAAATTCCCACAGTGAATCGTACGTGTACGAGAAAGTATAAATATAAATACCTGCTTGCAAAAATTGTTAATAATGTGCTTGAAATAAATAAAATTCAAATAAATATATACTTCAAAATAATTAAAATAAAAAAATTAAATGACACTTGTATCACAGTATAAATGTGACTTATATTTGAAGTAAAATATATTTAATAGAAAAAAATTTAAAATGAATTATTGATTTGTTAAATTCTACTTTACCGTTGCGAAAGTCGAACATTTACAATAAAATGTAAACACGAAATTATGCCGTATGATTTATTTTTATTTAATGCTCCAAATTGGATATTTATTGAAAACATTTTATTTGTCTAAAGTAGTATTTCAAACCATTATTTATTTTTAATTTATAAAAGTGATTCTTGTATTTTGAACAATTACATATATATGAAAATTATCTGATACTGAGTAAATTATATATTAAGAAAATAATATAATTGTAACCAATTGAATAAGGTAAAATCTGTTTTCGACATTTATAATGAAAATAATAACAAAAACAATTCTTTATGTATACAATGATATTACAATTTTGTATATGCAGATGTACTTTAGTTTAAAGAAATTAAATATTTCAAAGCAGGGAAATAAAAAACTTCCTCCATGAAAAAGTAAATATGTGTGAGATATTTGAATGTACTTCTGCTCTATGTATACATATCAATGTTTTCAGATAATTTTATGAATATTTGTGTGCAATTTTCAAATATCATTCAGAAACTAAAGTCTTATTTTTAGTTTACTCAATTTATATTACATACAGTGGAAAGTTACGTTTACTTCAAAACTTCAAAGAGTATTGAAAATAAGATTATCAAGGAATTTCTTTTAATACGCAATTGAGAAAAATTATTCGAATTGATAAAAATTCTTAGTATTTTTTGTGACCGATTATACATTACGAAAACAGGCAATGAAGTTATTTTTCAACGACGTACGGTCGATACAAAATTTCACCGAACGTTATCTTATCAATTTCTTAATCCCCAACACGAATGTTTATCGGGGCGTTTATTTATAACCGATACCGCAGCGAGCTCGTCCTTGGTATCTTTGTCATTTGTTTGGCGTGCACTCGACAGAAAAATGCTTTTTAACGTCGACAAGCAGCGAGTAGATTTAAAGCAAGAAATTATTCACATTATCGAACGAAAAGGAAAAAAAAACCTTCCATGCAGTTGTCAGAAATATTTCGTGTACACATCACTGGTACAAATCTTTAACCACTGACATATCATTTGGATAAAATAGTCTCGCGATCCAGCGAGACAATTTCGCGCGATCAAAGCGATAAATCAAATGAAGCTCGCGCGTGCGACAATTCATGCATGCCGGCCTACATATCGCATCGTAATCGCATCGTCATTATAAAATACGGGCTGTCGAGGAGGAGAGCTTAGGCGCTCTTATTAGTTTAACTAAACGGCCATAATAACCAAGTCGACTCACATTACTGGCGTGCATGCGGGGGCTGCGCATCTCAATTACCGTTTCACAACACCACGTCTGCAGCTTCTCCGATGTGCCATATACATGCCGTATAGAGCGAGAGAGAGAGAGAGAGAGAGAGAGAGAGAGAGAGAGAGAGAGAGAGAGAGAGAGAGAGAGAGGGCCTCTCGGATGTCTCTGGCATGCCTTCGCAGCACACGTATAGATATATCCACACACGCGCACACGCATAATATACATAATATGCATACTCGCATTCCGTCCTCCCCTCGGTCTCGCGCACGTTCTCGCATCGGTACTGTCCATCCTGCGTGTATATACGTATATCATTCCCGTCTAATTGATCGTCCCCGTTGATGCGAATGTCGAGCTCCACGGGAGAGCGGCTAGTAGCAGTAGACCGGCATTGAAAAGAGTCCGGCTTATTAACGTACGTATTTACATAGGGCCGAGTGAAAAAGTGCACGGAGTACATGGTCGCCAGAGTCCGAATGCACGTATATAATAGAGCAGAGGCGGCGCGCGCTGACGTCGAGGGTTGGCACGCGTATAGAACAACTGGCTCACCGCGCGAACTCGATCGGTTTGTCTCTTCTACTCGCGGAGCAAGAGCCGGTGCAGCGCCGCAGCGGCTCCTACTCCCCTTCGGCACTTTCCCGCACTAAAACCTCTCGTCTCTCTCTCGCTCCCTCATCTATCCCTTCTACGAGCCAGTGCCGTATGTGTATTCTATACTCGCGGCTGCACCGTCATCCCCCTCTGAATCCCGCTCTACTACTCGCGCGCGCGAATACATCCTCTCTCGCGGATATGTAGCTGCAGCGCGCGAGTGTGCGCGAGGTGCCGCACACGCTCCACCCCGCGCGCCGGATGCGATGTTTTTTCGTAACTCCGCCTGCTCCTGCGACCGCACGGCCGCGCAAAAGAAAAACGCGACTCTGCACGGCGCTTTAGCCCCACTTCTTTCGCACGCGCCCGCTTCGGAGAGAGAGAGAGTGTTTGGTAAAACAGTCCCCGCCCAGCGCGCTACCCCCCTCTCGCCCGCCCGTTTACCCCTCCGGCGGCTCCCCCTCTTTTTTTTTCGATGCCTTTGCCCCTCTTCCCCCTACTTTTGCGCCTCGCGACTTTGTGCGTCTCGCTCGCGCTCGCGCGCGCCGCGAACGATGGAGTGTATATATATGTGGCTTTGCGGATCCGATGGGTGTGCAAGTGTGTGCCGATGTTGGTCTAGGGGAGCGTCGCGACGTCGAGAGCGCAGTGGCTTGCGCCATCTGGCGCGACGTCGGCCGCCGGTACGCCAGGACGCTGACGCGACGGATTCGCGACGGATAGATGGCACCATTGGTCGCCTTATCGGAGCTTGTATCGCCTTTTTCGCACGATCGGGGGATACGTGGATGAGGATTCTTGGCTTTCGCGATCTTTTTGGAACTTTGGCTTGCGCTTTCGTTTTTCAAAGAGCAACGATACTCATGGAATGAATAATTTGTAAATTTTCCAATACTTACTTTTTATTATACAAGTAGAATTCGTAGAATAGAAATTTCGATATGTATCTCGCAGTAAAAATTGATTATAATGTCGAAAAATTATTTGATTTAATAGACATTACTGAGATACTACTGAGATTATCTATTGCAGTATTATTAAATTTTAGTCTTGTATTGTTTTTTGTATTAAAGTTGATCTCTTAAAAGTATAAAAAAATAGCAGCATAAAAACAGTAATTACCATTTGTAAGTAGTATAAACACGTTTAATCATTAATCAAATACAATTAACAAAAAATGTCTTATTGCGTAAAATACTATTCTTTTAAAATTAATATTTGTTCATTCGGTTAGATACGTATTATCATTCAATTATTTATAATGTTTGTAAAACTGCTTAAAAGCTTAAAAACATACATTCAACAGAACAATACATTGAACTGTACTATCTGACCATTCCCATCCGTAACTACTTAAATGCTTTGACGGAGTGAATAGTCAAACTAAAATTGTATTGAGCGTGCTTATGTACCTTAGTGAAAATCTGCAAACTCATCGTTACCGACGTAGCACATTTTTCATCCCCTTCATTTTTTCCCGTATCTCTTCTTGCATGCTGGCGACACCTGGAAAGAAACGACGTAAGGGGTGGCTCACCCCATCGCTCGTGCGCCCTATCACCATCCAACCCCTCGATCCATCTCTCTTTGAATAATCTGCAAAAATACAAGGAGAAATACGAATTTATTAAAAGTCTTAACGCACGCACTTTGTTTATTTATAAATATAGTTCAATTTTTAATTTCTAATAATAATGATCATGATAAGATTATCTGGAATATAAAAAAAAATAAGTTTTATAAGCTAGACTTAAAAATGTATTATTTTATAAAACATCATTAATGTTTACATAAAAAGTATCTATAAACCTTATAAAATTTTCCAAACTCCAGTGTGCGAAGAAAGACGAAGGCAAGGGGAAGGAGTCGACGAGAGGGTAGCGCACTAGGCAACTCAATCGATAATGCCAGCCCGTGTCGGTACATTTTTTTTGGCTGGTTATAGTAGGTACCTATGCGAGCGCTCGCGGTTCTGGCATCGCAGACCTGCCGAGATTTCCGCCCGATTAGCCAAAATTAAGTGCTTAAAGAGCCTGAGGCGTGGGTGCCCACGTGCCTCCGCGAGCAATTTGACGAATATTCGTGTCGTTAAATGCAGGAAACGAAGAAGAGAGGAGAGCGGCAGCGCGCGTGTATATGCGTACACAATATGCAAATACCTGCGGGAAAAGCCACAAAACTGGGGCCGGCGTGCGTATTGCGGGAATTACACGCGAGAACGCGAGCCTCTGCTCCGCAAGAACTGCAATCGTGCGTATTCAGGCTGGAGATTCATTATTGCACGCCTGCATTGTGTTGAGTTTGTAATGAGTATACTTATTTTCGGTGTGGGAAATAACGCATTTTTTTATTTCGTATAATGACTGCTTTTATTACTTTTCCTGAATTCTTTCAATTCATGAATTCAAGGTTGCACTATATAACTTCTACATGATTCACAAAGCGTTTTCAATAAACTCTTTTATTCTTAAAAGGTATCAGAAAGTATGAAGTATTTTAACTGTTTATTATAATCTTTACATTTTTTCTCAATTTGTTAATGCATATACAGTAATACTGTATTTTAAAAAATAATGATTGTTTTTGAAAAGTTATAATTAAAATTTATTGCAAGTATGACTTGAAATTAATGGGGCATACCACCTTTGAACTTAAAAACGAAACTTTTTTGTATGAGTCTATGAAAATTCTTCCTTTCAAAAGTAATCATTCTGAATTCGTTGTTGCTATTGATACTTGGTAATAGCAACAACAAATTCAGAATGATTAATCCTTTAATTTCACCGTAAAGAGAACTCAAAATTTTATTCTTTCACGTCATATAATATCACCATAGTTATTAAGCGCCTAATCCACTGCCCACGGGATTTCAAGTGATCCCGTCGACTAAATTTCTTCAGGATTGAATATATTAATTTTCTATACATTAGTTATGATATGAATACAGGAAATTAATTTTTACTACGTAGAAAATTTTTTACATACTTATTATTGACTTTTTAATTAATTATTTAATATTATTATTTAATTTTACCATATATATCCCCAAAATTGGAAAAATTTGGTCGATGGGATTACTTGGAATCCCGTGGGCAGTGGATTAGGAGCATAATAACTATGGTGATTTAATATGAGATGTTGAATCAAAATTTTGAGTGTTTTTCTACGGTGAAATTAAAAGTATTACCAAGTATTAATAGAAAAAATATTTTCAGAATGATTGCTTTTAAAAGGAAGAATTATTATGCACTCATACAATTAAGTTTTATTTTTGGATTCGAAGGTGATGTGCATGCCCCTTAATTATATATATATGGACGATATTCACAAAACTGTCAGTTTTTTGGCCCGTGTATGTAATATAAAGATATTTTTATAGACATATATACATCGATAATTGATGCTATGGAGTTGACGGGTTAATCATGCACGGGGTACACTTAAGCTTATTTTTAGAGATTAAATGAAATATTTAATAATTTTGATTATTAGGTGCAAAATGTTCACATTGACATATACATATTTTGTGGAACGTAATTTTTAAATTTCCTTGACCCTACGTAAAGGTAAATATAGCTCAAACTTATTGCAATGTTACAATAAAAATATGCCATGGAGCTGACCTTTTAAGTATATTTTACATGACGGTACGAAGGGTGCTGATTTTTATATTTTATGTTATTAAGCATTATGTAAAAATATTATATTCGTCGTGTAAATTGCAAGATTTAAATTATTTTGCTTCTTTAGAATAACATTTATCAGAGGAGCCGTAAAAGCTAACAGTTATTTCACATAATTGCTATATTATTCGCATAAAATTGAGAATAACGATCGTGCATATCTGATACATCTTTTTGTTCTATTATATACCACATAAGTTTCGAGTTATTAAAAACAAATTTATAATATTTTTAGCAATACGACCGAGGCTGATTACTACTTTACAAAGGCTGTGCCAAGGAGGCGATTATTTAACCACAGTGCGCAATAGGTTAAATTGCATAAATTTGGTCATAACATTAAAAATATTGAAATCGGAAATTTTATGTTAAAACGCTTTAGAAACTTTAAACACAATTTTCACTTTTACAATTTTGTATGAGTAAGCAATAAAAATATATTTAAAAAATGCGTTTTAAGGTGATACTTAAGCCGTCACCGACGATTACGAGACTCACTCTTCTCATTTAATTTTCAATTATTTGCAAATATCTTTGAAACGTTGTCTGAATAAAGTACAACAACCTTTCAGAGATATTTTCTTAAAATTAAGAATTAAATGAAAAAAGTATTTCCCCGTATTTGTCAGTAACAGGGGCTTTATCTCACCTTAAGGAGTAACTAGGCTATTTTTTTTACAAAATAATGTTACACAAAACTCTAATCGAGAACTATAATCATTTTCGTTGGATTCACTTGTAATTATACTGTATCGTTTAAAATAGATTCTCCATGAAAGAACTTTCGAGTTTCTTGAATAGTTAAAACTCTATTTTTGTTGGAAATAATATTGTACAAATCTTTTAGTTAAATACTTTTTTTTGCAACCATTTACCATTTGGATAAACAAAGCAATATTTTCAAATATTCGTTATACGTACTATCAAAGAAAACGTCATGTAGATTGTGAAACTTTTTTATCCCTATTCCAGTGTATATTACAGCACTTCTATCACAAGTCACAAAGGGCCTTTTCTAAAATGTACCTAGGTATAGTATAATTACTTCGGCATAGTACGTTTCTTACACATAAGAATTGTACACGCAATTATTGTACACAATTTAGCATTGGTCAAATATATCTATATATAATTTGACCAATGCTAAATTGTGTACAATAATTACGTGTATAATTCTTATGTGTTAGAAACGCTCTATGCCATTACTTCAAAGCATTATTTTCTTAACATTTCAGTGACTGTTTTACCGCTCTATCTTAGAAATTGTATTGCATTATTATTTTAACTCAAATATTTTACTGAAAGTTATTTTCCCGGGTAAGAATGACTTCATGTAAGATCATATATATACTTACTTATATATGATCGTATTAAAAATTGATCATCTAAGATAATTATATGTGAACATGTATGCATATATATGATCATATATATGTTAATATCAATTCACGTACGAGCATAAGCGAGTTATCCCAACATATAAGCATAATATCTGAACGTTTATGGTCACATACGCCCATATATATATATATATATATTGGTATAAAGCCATGTATGGGTTTATATATATATATATATATATATATATATATATATATATATATATATTGGGTTTATACAATCATATATAATCATATATAAGCATATATGAAAACAAATTTGTCAATTTTCAGATTTCATTTTTTTAATATTATGTTTTTCTGAAAATATTTCTAGAATCATAATACAGTAGCTTAGTCCCTCAGTTTAAGTGTTATCATCCGGATGCTACTTTCTAGAAAGGTAACTTTACATTCGTTCACTATAGTTTTTCAAGCCTTATAATTAAAAATTCACTTGAAATATTTTAACCATGAACAAATTGTACATAAGCATATATGTTCATATATGATCAAATATGTCCATGTGTTGCCATAACTCGTTTATGATCATATATAATCATATATGAAATATTATATTATACGAGTCATTTTTAACCGGATTGTAGCACAACATTATCTTATATCTTGTTTCATCACTTATTATTCTAACAGATTGTTAATCATCCATCTTTTTATTTATCATGATTTTATTAAATTATTTAATTAACGATAATAGGTAAACAGGAAAAATTATTTAATTTATATGTCTCATAAAATACATGGACACATAATACAACATAACGTGACAATCAATATTATAGGAATTAGGTAATGCAGGCATGAAATACACATTCATTTTACTTATGTTTCTTTTTATTTTTACATCAAATAACATTTTTATTTAAATTGCTGTAAATAAATATGATTATTAACTTATATTATGATGTTAGAATTATAAGATACTTATTTACACATTTTTAACCTATTCATTATAAAAGGATCTTGTAAATCCCAGTAGCGCTTGTTACTTCAATCTATATATTTATCGCCCTTTTATTTGCAGACTCAGTAACTTAAAATTTATATTTCTCTTTCTCTCCTTTTTGTATCGATCAAGTGATTATCGAACGTTAATGGTTGGCTCGAGGCCAAGTGGACTTAATGTCTGGGAGGCTGAGCGTATATAGTCGATCCGATGCCGTTTGATTGACCTCTGACCGACTCTGTGTATGCGTGCATGTGTGTTCAAATCGTGTATGTATCTATGTGCGTGCGTGCGTGCGCGCGCGCGTGTGTGTGTGTGTGTGTGTGTGTGTGTGTGTGTTGGATGTGGTCGTACGCACAGAGACGTCTACCTGCAGGCCCCAATCGGTATAGTCGTTTGAGCCCCACGGCGCATCCATGTTAACGAATATTGGCGCGGATTACGGGGCTAGTTGCTGACGGTGATTGATAACGCACTGAGCACGGCCTAAGCCTGACAATTTGCCTAATAGCTTACTTCGTAGAAGAACAAAAAAAAGCCGCGTGCCGATCCATTACAAAAAGCCGTATTTAAATAACAGGGGCAGTTGGAAGATACTTTGAGAAAATTGATCGGTATCGCGAGTTACTGAATAGCGTAGAGTATGTTATTACTTTTAATAAAAACGTACAGGATTCTTGCATATGAATTGAAAAAGTGGACTTTCAAGTTGATTGCTAATCAGCTATTTAATCTTCGAATTGAAATCCATTTGTACAGAATGAATAATAAAAAGTACCTATCGATTTGTGGAATAAGAAAATTTTGATAATTTTGCAAACACTTATTATGCCCATTTCAAAATTAACGACATATCACATAATAATTCATTGATTTAATAATATTTTCATTAATAATTCACTACAAAATCATTTAACTCTATATATAAATTACTCAAATTACTATTTGATAATATGTCATGAATTTTGAAATGATTATAAGAAATAAATTTTCGAATGCAAATGTGTATTAGAGTTACAATACATACTAGATTTACTATTGATTAATGCCATTTCGAATAATAAATATTATATAATCT
This sequence comes from Gastracanthus pulcherrimus, assembly GCA_949152435.1. NCBI lineage: Eukaryota > Metazoa > Arthropoda > Insecta > Hymenoptera > Pteromalidae > Gastracanthus > Gastracanthus pulcherrimus. Next base: position 38,684,196 of record OX424576.1, on the reverse strand, counting down.
TTCGATTTTTTTCTTTCTCAAAGAGAAAACTTTGTGATGGTAAAAATATTTTTTTTGTGTTTTTTTTAACGTATAAACTTGTTTTATGCCTTGGGTAGTCCGAGTACACTAGTCTTAAAAAATTTGTGTGTGTGTGTATGTGTGTGTATGTGTGTGTGTGTGTGTATGTGTGTGTATGTGTGTGTGTATGTGTGTGCATGTGTGTGTATGTGTGTTTGTGTATGTTTATGTCTATGTTAGTATGTGGTATATCACCATTCATTCAATCGGCGGTATAATTTTCCTAAATTATGCACGGATGTCTGCTATACCAATACCCAGTGTGCACTTAAAAGTTTCGGCAAAAATGATCAAGTACATTTTTCAAAATTTAAGAATTTTCAAATTTCGTTTTTTTTAAACTTTTTTAATCCTAAAACGATTTTATAAGAGTCGTTTTTCAGTTGTTATACTGTGTGATATTTTTTTTATTTCATATACTAGTACACTCCTGTAAATTTCTAGGTAATAAGACTGTTTGTTTTCTGAGAAAAAAAATAAAATGTCAAAAAAATGAATTTTTTTGGACCACGCTAAATTGAGTAATACTTAATGTAATGCCTTGACAGTTTCAGAGAATATTTGCTAGGTATCAGGTTATTGACTGAATATTTTTGAGCCGATTTGGTTCATAATCTTCTGAGATATTAGAGATTATTCAATTTAAACAATACTTTTTCACCCTGTATCATCACAACATCTCTAATCCTTATCGCTTTGTTTTTTCTTGTAGATATTAAGTATTGTTATATATGAGGTTTAACATTTTACATTTCTAGCCAACTTTATGCATTATATTGCAAAAAAAATCTAAAATCTGGAATGATAATGTTCTAACAAAAATATTATTATTTTGCAATTTTTAAGAAATTATATATTAATGACATCATTTATTTCTGCAATATAGAGTCTGTATCTATTTATAATATAGCATAGAGAAATTATAACTTTTATACTATTTTGATGATGGAATTTGTAAACTAGTCATTGTTAAATAGTAGAACATTTTTAAATGAGCGTTTCTATGACTTATGCATTCTTTTCAACAGAAGAAAAAAAAACAATAATTCAATTTTTTATAGGCATATAATTTTTTTTAATAATTTTTAATTGATTTGATTTTATAGAGAAAAATTTATTTTAGAAACAATGACACCTTGCTGGCAAAAGATTTCCTGCTGTATGATAATATGTTTATAGAAAAATATTCATTTTTCAGTAGGGCACAAATCACTCGATGAAAATAGTTAGAAAAATAGGTCAGGAAAATAACCAATGGGCGGTACTGTGCATCTCTTTCTTATTTATAATAATTCGAATTAAATTCTCTTTGAGAAAGCATATTGCCAAAGCAATTGGCAGCGTTTTTTTATACAATGTTGTTATGCGATTTTCTGTGAAAAACGCGTCATTATTATTCGTATCAAGAATAATTATTATCTATGTTAGTACGAACGTCCAAACATTCTGACTCATACATGATTTACTATTATTATACTAATTAATAATTCATTTTACCAAAATATCTGATTTGTGCTAAAAATAAGCAACATACCACATACCACATTTATCAATCTGGTTAATATTAGAAAAAATAAAATATTAATTTTAGTATAGCAGATGAAAATGAAACCGATAGCCCATTACTCCATAATAGGAGTCAAGTTGAACATCATTAACATTCACTTTAACTATACCACATGATCTCGATCAAATCCTTTAAGCCATGCTTATTAAGCTAAAAATTTCGAATAAAAATCCATAAAATACCCCCGTTAAAATCCCCGCTCACTATGCGACATGAAAAAAGTATTAAACGTTAATGCGCCCTTAGCCAATATACGTCCACTCGTGCGACAGCTCGCTCGCGCGATATCACCAGCCCGAGCGACTAAAAAAAAATTGATCAAAGTACGGGGCGTACGCGCGTAAAATTCCGCGTAACTGTCGATGTAACAGTGCCATAAAAATCGCGGCGTAAAAAGAGTACGTGGGACGGGGAGAACTGTCAAAAAAAAAGAGAAAAAAAGAATAAAAGAGAGCATCGCCGCACGTATAAATGGCATTCCCCGAAAGCCAGGAAAGAACTGAACGGTGAAAATGGATTAATCGGCTCTTCCCTGAAACTGAGCGCGCGGCATCGTTTTCCGCGGTGCTTAGCGCCTATATAGCGGGCTCGGCTCGGCTCCTCGGCAGGTGCACCTTTCGTATTACGGTTAGCAGGTCGCCAACCCGCAGCCGTTTTACCTGTCGATAGTTTACGAGGGTTCGAAAACGCTCCGCGCCTCTCTCTTTCTCTCTATTTCGTTCTCCCTTTTGTGCATTTGTGTGTATATATGGATTGCAGTCTGTACGAGCACGAGTTCCCCTACGGGCAGCAGCTCTGTCTCTCTCTGCCGTTTGGTCTCGCTGCTTTCGCGGCTTTACGAGAGTCCGATTTTTTTCGTCTCCTTCCCACTCGAAATTACGGAGAGCCAAAAGGCACCTGTTGATGCGTGTGGCCGAGCGTAGTGTCTCATTCTCTCTTTCTTTCTGCTCGGCGCTCGTAAGTGTCTGGGGACGTATCAGTTACCCAATAGAGAACAGGACCGAGGTTTCCGGTTACCTGCGAGACTTTTCTACCTCTCTTTCTCTCTCTCTCTCTCTCTCCTACTCTCTCACCGAAGGTTTGCCCAATGAGAAGGACGGAGTGACTCTGAATCCAGTTACAGAAAACCGGCTCGTAGCGTCTCTCTCTCTTTCTCTCTCTCTTTCTCTCTCTCTCCATTTCGATGCTATCTGCGGAGGACGTCGTCTCTTTTGGTGAGGTCCAGCATTACATATATCTTCAACGACTTTGGTTACACGACCAATTGTGAGGGCTGTTGCCCGCAGTGCGTCGAGGCCGCAGGTAGCCTTCGCTCGTGCGCACTCCCTCTTTTTCTCTCTCTCTCTTTCGCGCACAGGTGCGATAACTCCTTTTTCGAATGCAGCACACGCCTCTGCAGCGCGGCATCCGTCGTCGTCGTCGCCGTCGCCAGACTGTATTAGTCCTTCTTTCCTTCGCTCGCTCTCTCTTTCTTCCTTCGCCTTTTAACTTTTCGCTTTTCGTCCCGGTTATTAAATTATTACGTAATTAAAATACTCTGATGGGCCTTTTAACTAGCGCGCACTTTCGACTGGTAAATCGTCTTTTGAATGAGTAGTTTTCTGGTAGGTTATGTAGAAGAGTGGACGTTGGCGAGATTTACGTATACGTTAAATTACGGGCCGAGATCCAGATTTTCTACAGACGCACACGGACACGTGGACCTTGGATGTGCGCGGCTCACTAGCGGGTGCATTACCGTGCCGCGCGGCCTTCTCGGAAGATGTTGCTGAGAGGCACTGCACATGTGTCTTCCGTATGTACACCGCGACGCGATGTATTTTTACTCGGCTCGTATGCTGTTTACGTTGCGCGTACAGTGTATTTTCGAGAAAACGTTACTCTGACTGATTAAATGGTTTGACCAGATTTATGGAAATTGTTGCTTTTGTATTTTCATGAAGAGATATGCTTTTCAAACAACTCGCTTTGGTACTGTTATTTTATTGAAGATCAACATTTTTCACTTAAAGAAATAAGCAATACATTTTGAAACTCTTTTACTTTCAAATTTTGTATTCAATATTTTCATATAAATATTCATATATTTGACAATGACTCAAACTTCTACTTTTTAAATTTTTGTTTACTCAGTTATTTTAACCACTGTAAATACTTTTCAACTATTATTTGTGGTAAAAAATATACACTCTGAATTCGAAATAGTGAAAAGTATGTCTCTGCTTCTGAATTAATGAAAAATTTACTTATTCAGCAATGAATGTACGCGAATTTGCAGTGAAAAAGTTAATATTTACCGCTGAATTCGTAACTTTCTTATAATTTATACTGTTTCATTTTTAGAGGGAACGTAATCAAAGCAAACTATGTTATACTTAGAATTACGAATCTGTGAATTTCTATTGTTTTACAGTGAAAGTTACTAATTAAAATTTAGAAATAACACTCAGAGCTTTCTCATCACCCTTATAACTACAAGGTTTTACAGTTTGTAATTAAAAATGGGTAATAGAAAATCAGACGAAAAAAATAATATAGACGATAGTTTAATAGAATAGCTGAGGAAATTAAAATAGGTGATATATTACTCTAATTTGTATTATATGACCTGGAGAAGTAAATAATGTATGAAAAAAATCGTATAAATTATAGTCAAAAAATATATAGCGCATTCATGGTTTATGCCTACGAATGAGCATACATGATTTGCATATAATAAATATGTAACTTTATTTCAAGAACAAGCAATTACTTATACATAAATACATTATTTATACATACACTATAATCAATAATCAAATTATAGACTTGTTGTATTACGTATTAATCAAGTAAATAAAAATCTATATATTTTAGAAATATTCTCCTATTTTTAAGCAGTGCGATAAAATAAATCAAACGTTTAAAATCTTTCACCAGGCCGATAATGGTCACTTCTGCCAGAAAAAGAAAAATCTCTCGCTGCGCACATAAAGACGCAAGCAATGGAGAGAAACGAACGAAAAGGCAAGACGAAGTAGAAGAAGAAGAAGAAGAAGGCAGCTGGTTCGAAACTGACCTGTACCCCGAGGTTATAAAGGCTCGCACGCTTCTTCGCGCCTCGGCTCTTTGGCTTTCCATCAAGAATAGTGTATATGTGTGTCTGAGCCCTGAAGAAAGAAAGAGAGAAAGAGAAACGAGGCAAGTGTATACCTACATAAGTATACGAGAGATAGAAGGAGAGAGAGACAGAGAGAGAGAAAGGGACGAACGACTGACCAATCGACCGAAAATATCCACGAGCTCGGAGAGATCTTTCGATCTCGACGGAAAACCGTTAGAACCGGTCGACTACTCCCTCTTTCTCTCGTTCAAAAACTTATCGCCCTGGCCTCGGCTAGGTTGCACCGCGTTAGGATTCCTTTTCTTCGGCACGTTCGGCCCAAAAAAGGATTCAAAGGCATCTCTCGCTGTCTCTCTTTCTCTTGAGCCGCACGGACGACGACACGATGTTTCTCTCGCTCGATTTCTCCTGCAGCCATATCGCTCTCTCTCTCTCTCTCTCTATCTCTCTTTCCTCAGTCTGTCTTCATATATCGCTGCGCATCAACTTTCGGTCTCTTTGATGTCTCGCCCTCTCCTCCGGCAGGACGATAAAGTAAAGTCGCGGAGGGGGGAATTATTATTTGGAATTGCGCGTGAAAAATGTTTTTGTGTCCAAGAGCCGCGGGAGAGGAGAGAGTACCGTTTACGCGCGGATTTTTCGCTTTTGGCTTTTTCTAGACGTCTGTGCGGTGGCGGCGGCGCGCGCCTGCCTGCAGCTTTTTTTTCTTTCTGTCGTTTGGTGTGTGCTGCACGCGGCGGTGCAAAAAAGTTGGGTAAAGTCTTTGTTCTGGCGCAACCGGAAAGACGTATATGCGTCACCGTACTTGTACACTAGACGCAATCGCGCTGCATACAAACGGCTCCGACGTATAAAAGTCGCAAAGATGCGCGCGCTGTCGTAATGTATACAGCTCGTACATAAACGCCGACATGATACCGGACGATAAATTTGTCTACAGCAAGAGTAACTTTGCATTTTCGGTTTTGTTATAAAGGTTAATTTTAAACAAATAGGTCGACGCCTGCGATAAATCTTTTTTACAGTACAAAATGTTCCTGATGATGTGAATGATAAAAGTCGATGACTGATTTAATCTGCAATAACAAAAATTATTAATTCAATAACAATAATATACTTTAAAAATAATTATGTATCTTAAAACATTTAAATAAAATAATGTAAAGTAAACAATACTTATTATATGCTACTACTTTTCGTACATTTATAAACATAAATAATCAGTTTAGAAAATGTATGTGTTTATAAACAATGTTCTCTTATAACGTATTTAATATTATGACAAATAATTTAAAGCTCAAAGAAAGTTTTTTTTGTTTGTCCGCTGCTGTAACAATTTATGTAAGTATCCCACGGCAGGTAAAAAATGTTAACAAGGATTAATATCTTTGCAAGTGCAAGGTGCGAGAGCCGGAAAAAAGTCAGCAGCAGCGGCAGCAGCAGCAGCAGCAGCAGCAGCAGCAGCATGAGCGAATCGATTGTCGATGCCACTCATGAAACTTGCAGACAAGGATCGAGGAATCTGTCCGTACGTGTCTGTCGCGGGTAGGCAGCCGAGGAAGAGAGAAAGAAGAAGACGAAGAAGAGGCAGCGCGCAAGCGGCGCATCCAACTCTCGGACTGCTTTGAGAGAGAAAGAGAGAGCCCGAGCAACTTCCGCGACTTATGCGACTCGAGCCGTAAAAACGCTGCGGAATACGAAACGCCGTCGTCCACTGCATGCGAAATAAGCGTCATTGCGCGACGAGAAAATGCCTCCGGTAATCCTTGCGCGCGGAGCGAGACACTGCTGGTTGACGGGGGGAAAGGGGTGGAGGGGGAAAAAAGGAAGAATGCGCGCGAGCCTCCTCGCGGGGACTAACAATACGTCAAAATCACGCCAAACATTCAGAGAAATTCTCGGTTCGCGTGCTGAATCGCAATTTGTCTTCTGTAACGAGGGCGCTCATTGAAAAACCATAAATAACGGACAAGACTTTTCCTCCCTGCGTGTACGTCTATAGATGTGTTCGAAAAACATTAGCTTACAAAATGTCTACTGTATTTTGTCTCTTGCTTTACTCTCGCGTTTTACTGACTTACTCTATTACTCTATTTCGAGAAATCGTGTTCTATGTTGCTTTTATGATGCTCTAAAGTGTTCATTATGATTGAATAATATTAAATAATATTCTACTAGTTTCTTTATTCTTAATATTCTTTTAGTTGTAACAAGTTGTTTGCGTAATCGATTTGACTTTTTACGAAGATACTTTCAGATTCTCACATTACAAAATTATTATATAATGTTTAAAAAACTTTCTTGGGTACATGCGCATTTGAGAAGTTTATCTATTGTTGAGTATATAAGAAAATATATTTTGCTTCTTCGGAGAAGAAGCTTTGTAATAATAAAAAAAAGTTTTCTAAAAATACATGTTAGAAACATGCTTTGTGCCATTTGGAATCAAAAAACACTATTTTTAGAAAATGTCCGTATTTATTATTATTATTAGTAATAATTTATTATTACTGAATTAAATACAGAACATGTATAGCTATAACATTACACTATGTTTTCTAAAATATAATTATACTAACTTCGTCTAAATTTCAAGCATTACTGGTAGCATCCTTAGCCACACTGGTTTTAATTCCAATGATTATAGCGCCAAAAAAGTGTAGATATATATTAACTGTTAATAAATGATAATGATAACTAACAGTCGATTAGTTTAGAGTAAGCGACTCGAAGTGCCAATGAATTCGCAGCAGTTTTTTTATAGTATACATTTTTATTCTGTATGCTTATACAATTGGTTGATCAAAAAAGTATAAACGTAATGTAATAAAAAATATTTCAGAATAGAAATTATTTTTAACTCAAATGAAATATTAGGTTCAAATAGGTTTTCATATATTGATATTGTATGCGTTTTTCTACATCCCCATAAATTATTCATTTTAAGCAGACGGTAAATGTATAAATTCACAGTAACTCACATAAATAAAAATAACGATAATAGAAAAGTAATGTAAATACGCATGACGATCGAAGGTTAGAATATATTTGTACGGTGTGTACAAAATTATGCCGAATAGAATATACAAAATTCTAAGGAATAATAAAGCTCGATGTCTGACATAGCTTTACATGCCATTAAACCCACTAAAAACATGCGCGCAGGACTTTTCCCGATCCTTCTGTCCCACCGGGGCCCCTGCAGCATACATTACCGCGGGGAAAATCATTTTCAGGTAAGAATAAAATGCGGAATAAGCGATTACTTATTGTAAATCCCGCGGGACAGGTGTCCAATAAAGCGGAGAAGTTATGGACTTTACCGGGAAAGGTGCGCTCGGGGAGGGGTGATCTTCGATATGCATTCACCTTGAAATTTAAGAAGCTTAAAAAGCATCGGACTGCAGCCAGAGCTAGAACGCATAAACATTCCTTCCGCACAGTCCGTATCTAGGGTCTTGAAGAAAAAAAAAACGAACGAAACGAAAAAGAGAAAGATAGAGAGAGAGAGAGTGGAGCCATGACTAAGGCCCAAGAGGGTTGTAGATATTCAAGATACCGAAGGTATGGTGTTACTGACTCCGGCTTAGCAGGTGGATGCCGTTGCGTTGGCTGCTGCTGCTGCATCGGACGACGAGGTATTTTTATACCGAAGGGGACATCACTTTCTGAACCGCCATCTCTTTAACTCTTTATGCTTTTTCTCATGTGTCGAAGCTTTTTTCGTAATACTTCTCGGAACCTTAAATAATGTTGTACATTTATTACAGTCCGAGAGTTTCTATATATGTGTGTTCGCTATAAGAAGTAACTACTGCGGAGTAATAGAATTTCCTGGTTTATTATTGCTTTCTCAGAGAGAAAGCTATGTAACGATGATTTTTTCGAAAACCAAGGTTTTTACGAGTTTAGAAGACTTTTGAAGACCACGGTATTTTGGGCTAAAATTTTGCAGATACATCAGATATGACCTTACATAGAACTGATTAGATTTTTAAGCTAAATAGTCGAAACTTACTGCTTATTTTTGAAAATTTTTATTTTTAAAAAGTATCAAACAACTAAAATAATTTTCTTTTGTTATTTTATGCTTTAAATTTGTCAAAAATGTGCATAAATTCATAATGTAGATGTCATTTCCTTTCAATTGGTATATCTTACAATATCTTTAAAGTTTATGTTTGTTAAAAAATTGTTATTTTAAATTTTTAAAATATGTAAAAATTGAAAAAAATTATTTTTGTCATTTTATACGTTTGATATGTCAAAAATATGCATATATTCGTAAAGCTGACGTAATTTCCGTTTCCACTGGCTTGTTTTATTCTTACTTTAAAGTTGTTTTAGAAATACGTTTTAAATATTGTAAAAGTTTAAAAATTGTAGAAAAAATTTATTGCATACATTAGATAAGTGAAAAATGTTCACTTATTTATAAGTAAGGTGGAATTTCCTTACAATTTATATCTCTAACAATTACTTTAAGTTAGTTTTGGGAATGAAATACGATTTTAAACTTTGAATATGCATCTTATATGATCACAGTTTCTGGATCATCACAACTTTTGAATGTATTTGTATTTCTTATTGAAATTTTATAGGTTTATCAGAAATAATTCAGTATACAACTATTTTTGAGCCAATAATGCACCTAAAAAATCTAAAAAATCGAAGTTTTATCATCTTAAATTGTTTATAACTAATTATATAAACAAACATTTGTAAATTTAAGCTCAGGATTTTATTCCTTAGGTATCTAGGATTATATAGAAAAAAAATTTGAGCGATATCGAACTCAAACTGTTTAAGTTATGCATAAAAAACTGAACAACAATAGGGTGCCGTAGTCTATAACATTGTCTATAATATTTTTGATTATTCGTAAAATCACCTTTTATCACTGTAAATATTCAATAAATGAGTGTGCATTAAATCTCTTTGAAAAAAGAGATGGCCATGAATTGCAGCTACTAAGAGCCAGATCATGCACTAAATCCTATGTATATTTTCTCTTGCTTTCGTGTATGCAACGCTAATGCTCTATTTATCAAGCTTATGTACAGTCTTGCACTTGTACACGCACGTTAACGCGCTTTAATGCACTAAAATACGATTGTTAATACGCTCATTTTCTGAAATTGGTGCATGTTTTAACAATAATAATGACTTCATTATTCAAGCTTATGCTATCGGTGTATTTCGTTGGTTACGTGAATGTAATCTTAGTAAAACTTTGTTTTGGATAATGATACGTAAACTTTCTCCAGTATTTACATAATTATTATAATTATAAAACGAATATTGTAATATTTTCTTATCTTGTTTATCATTCATAAGATTTTTTATTTCAATGGTTAGAATTAAATGTTTAAACATATATATTATTTGCTTTATGTTTCTTCACTTTACTTTTGTACGTTTTCTTTCGAATATTAACTATTATAAAGTTAAGCTCTTCTAATTTTTACAAAAATATCTTCTTCTCATTCAATATATACGGTGCCTTTATTTATACTTAAAGAAGATCCCTATTTTATTTTTAACATTTTTCATTAACATTTGTCCACAACTTTTATTAGAGAAAAAGTATATTTTTCTGGTAAAAATAACGGTTTTTAAAAAAGTTATTTGCTCAAACCTATTCGACTAAATCTATTTTAGAAACGCAGAAATATTTTTCAACTCTAAGAGAACAAAATTAAATATATTTTAAGCTATCTATATTCAATGCATAATCCGAAATAAATAAAACATTTTTCGAAGTTTGAAAATATAAAGAAATTTTATATTTTAACACTACGAAATAATAAATAAAATGTTTAACATCAGTATCCCTCAAATAAAAATATTGACTTCTTTTCAAAATACTTAATCGATATTTCTTACATGTTTCAATAATCTCCATCAACAAGGGTTGCGCAAGTAACTTTTTGAAATTATAAAAATATGTCTTGAGAAAATCCCGTTTAAATTTTTAATTTGATATGCTATCTAATGTAAATTGTTTCACCTAACTGGATAGTTTTAAGATCCTGAAGGTTTCAAAATGTTCATAAAACTATGAATACTAAAAATATGTAATAAAAGAATTCGAATTTTATATAAAAAGATCAGTAGACTCCCCCTTTAATAAAAGTAATCTTTAAAGAAATACAATACATTTTGTTTGCAATTATTTTGTTAGGTGCAGAAGAGATTAAGATGGGAAGATACTCAGATGCTTCATATGGTAACCCGTCAATAAAAATGCTTATAACTTTATTATTTTGTAAAACGAGTATTTAAAAGCTTTTTTACATATTCCATTCACGCGTATGAAATAAAGTAAACAATAAGAAAATCGCAAAACTTCCTCTATGAGGAAGCAAAAATTGATTTTTTTGAGCTTCTGAGTACCTTCCCACTTTAAAGAGCTTTAAATTTACAAATTAATTTAGTGAATTTCATGTTTTACTTTAGAAATTATTAAAGCTCAATAGAGCATGTATCTAAAAGTTATAATTATATAAATTATTAAAAATTGTATAAATTACTAAAAGACTTAAAAGATTCATATTGACCGTTGTAGAATATTAGTTTCCGCATTCTGAGCTCCCATCATAATATAGATATACAATGAAAAAAATCAGTTTCAAACGCTCGCTAAACAACCTCCAATCCATTTAGGGTATCATAATGCCCTCGCGCTCCAAACCCTCTTACCCATAAACCACTTTGTAAAAATTTCATCTGCGAATCGTCGCTATTAAAAGCACGCATAAAGACCCCTCTATCACCTCCAACCTAAAAAAAAAACAGCGCCCGTATCAATAAAGGATGAGCCGATAGCTCCCCGAACTCTCTCTATCCCTCTTTCTCTCTAACCATCTTCGTATAAAAGCCCCATGCAGCGATCTGGCACATATAAGTGCGCGACGCACGCGTGACACGGCCGGCCGTAATCCAAGATCGATGGGTCATTTTCAATAATTATCGCCGCGGCTCGCTACTGCTCCAACCGCGTATATGTATAATAGAGAGGGCCGGAGAAGTGTGTGACAGTGTAGGGGGGGGCATTAGCATAATCACATTACACAGCGAGTGCATTCTGAAACTCGGCGGGCGCAAGCGCGTAGGCAGCAGCAGCAGCAGCAACGGAGAATGGCATTCCGACTGCTGCGCGTATTATATGCAGAAAGGACGCGTACAGGCTTATAAATAGACACGCACGTGCAATAAAACGCAAAAGACAAATAGGCCGAAGGATGCAAAAAGGTGGAAAAATATGGGAGCCGCGGCTCCTTCCTTCTTTTCATCGCCGCGCGTTATGCGTGTCAGTTGCATATAGCCCTGACAGCCGTCGGAATTGCCGCAACGCGTTAACGCGTGTCGTTGCGACAGTCGCGTGAGCCGCGCGGCTATATACCTATGGCAGCTGTATACAGCTCGCGGAAAATGTCACCGCTGCTTTAGCTTCGCGCGCACGCATTAGCTTCGCGCAGCCGATTGTGCATAGAAATGCGCTCCTTTTCCTTTTTCTTCATCTCGCTGTTATGAGGCAAGCGGTGTAGTGGCGCGGCGCGCCTGTTATTATTGTGTGCCCTTTTTTTTTTCATTGTTGTCTGTATAATGTTATAGAGAGAATATACGCGGCTGCTGCTGTTGCTGCTGCTGCACGCGTGCGCTGTGTGATATGTGGCGATAGCTGTCGCGCTGGAGCAGCACGCGACCGAATACGAGCAAATATTTATCGTTAAGGTCGTTGAATGCTAAATCTAATATTGAACGGGGTTGCGTGAACGTCTCGGATGCGGGGAGAGTGAAGAGGAGAAGTGAACAATATGCAATATATATGCGGCAAACGTTCGTTTCCCGAGTGATGATATATGGTTTAATAATGATGCTCCAAAAATTAGTTACTTAAAAACTATACATGTCAATACCGAAAAGTACAAGTAAAAAATTGAAGTCCATAATTATTTACGGGGTTGCGGTAGTTAATTGTTGGCTGATTAGGAAAAAATTGTAGGAAGTCCTGTAGAAAATATATAGGATATTCTGCAGGTTTATTTGTGAAGGGTGTTATATAGCATTTCGTAGTTGGAAATATCTTTCATAATGATTTTTAATATGCAATATCTAATACATGATATAGTTTGACTTTATTATAACAGGTTTATTTCCGTGTTCTATTTATCTCAAGTACTTGTTTAACATTCTTAAACTATTTATGAATAGCGATTGCAATACTAATCCAAGTATGAACACCTGCGTACTAATTTTATATTTTAGTCTTTTAATATTCATTTTCGTTTTAGATAATCAAAGGCATAACTCTATAAAATGAATCTAAAAATCAAATATCTCAATAGACAATGAAATTGTAAATCAAGTCTGTTATGCGTATAGAACTGTTTCGCGAAAGTCTTCTTTCATACATCTCAAGAGTTTTTGCAACCTCTATAACTTCATCGGAGAAATAAGTGGCAGAAAAAATACAATTTTTTAAGAATTTTTTTAATTTTAGGAGTATGGTGAACAAATTTTCAGGAACAGATATAGCTATGAGACATAAAAAATCTTTTTTGCTCTCAAGAAAATATACACGATATTTATTCATGCCTTATTGAAGTATGAATATAACTTTGTTAGCACACTGAGAAAAAAGTTTCCTTATATTTAGATACACAATTCCGTAACAAAATGTCAACAAACTTAAGATACAGCGAACTGAATATTTCTTAATAGTTATAGTAAATCGTGACTTTAAAAATCTATTATCCAGCCCCAGTTTTTGACTATTGGTGCAGATTTCTCAATAATTAAAAAATCAGATTTCGAACTAAATGCGTTTTTCAAAATATTTAAAATGCATCGATTCAAATTAAAGAAACTCTTTTTTCAGTTTACTATCGTATGTGTAAGTGTATCTATTTTTATACATACGTACTCCGAAGCAAAAATACCTAAACTATCAGACTACATGTCACAAAGTCACATATCACAGTCACATAGAAACGAAAGCAGAATGCAAAGAAGCCTACTTAGACCGGCAATAATTACGAAAAGAAACTCTCCCATCCTGCGCATACACAGTACAGAAGCGCGCTATACCGACTGCGCGTCCAGGATACAATCGACGCACGGCTACTCCGGTCTCAAAGAGAATAGCCGCCGCGGAAGTCGTCGCTCGCGTTGTTCCGCGTCCGCAGCATCTGGTCCCGCGTTCCTATACGTATATACACTCTCCGTCCCGCATGTATATATATACCTACACACACGCTTCTAGTACAGCAAGATACAGTCGATATATGCTGGTGCTGCTGTCGCTGCAGAACTGCAGTATGCACTACGACGACTCGGCGGCGCGTGCTCTCGAGCCCCCGGTATAATATCTACATGCTGAGCCCAGCGTAATCTGATCGCGGATCCTAACGTCCGGTGCGCGCGCGCGCGCTCGGAAAATTTATGCGGACGACAACGACGAGGACTGCTCACTGCTGCTGCTGCTGCTTAGCAATGAGAATTAGTTTGACTGATTTTTACCGGCTGATATTATGCTCTGGCAGTACTGTATCGCGTAGGTATATAACGTACACCGGTATACACACACGTGCGTTTGTATACGACTCGTAGCTCGAATCTGCATTCCTATACGGCAGTAGCAGCTTTGGACTCGACCTGCAAAGTCCCTCTGCTAGCGTGAAAATTACTGTCTAGAGAAAGAGAGATAGATAAAGAGAGGTCTTATAAGACCGGTGCGCCGACGGTCGCGGCTCTGCATTATTTATAATCCTCATTAACGTTTAAATTTAAATGACTGATTAAGAGGGACGTGTTTTAATATATATGCCCAAGAGGAGACAAATTCCTTTGTGCGCATTTTTTCCACGCGATCGTGATCACGTTCTCGAAATATACTGCGTTATAAACCGCGCTTCTCCTTTTTTTCGGTTCGTTATTTCTCTCGGCCGCGACGCGTGCTGAAGGGTATAATAGAGGAGGCGCGCTTAAGCTGACGACTGCAGCGTACAAATTACACTCGTACAACTATAATAGTTAATCACTTAATTAACGTATTTATCAATTTGCTATCACCCGAAGTCGAGAAGAATTTAGTAAAATTTAAGATTAGTGGCTACTTTCGATGACTCTTGACATATGGGAAAGCTGTATAATTGATAAACGTTTTCTGCTAAACGGTACAAAATTAAATTATTTGCGTTTTAATTACGAAGAAGCGAAAGTATATGTTTCATAAATATCTTGAAAAAGTTGAATTGCATATTTTCATAGAAAGTCTGAAATAAATTCAATATTCTTGTTGATATAAAAGTTAAATTAATACAACTGTAAATACCAAGTAAAGATTTTTAAAATATATATTTTTTTGCACAAATGTAGCTTATTGCCCGATCCAGGACAAAGATCGGTTATGAATTACGTAAATCAGCCGACGTAAGTTTTGCTCAATCGAAATAAAGCAAGATCGAGTCAGCCTTTTTGAATAACTTTTATTTACCATTTTTATTAGAGCTTGGCACGATGCTCAATAGGTCTCATTGCCTCTCTCGCGCCGTCGACAGTTTGCACGTGGGAGAACAAGGCGCCAAAGAATGCGTAATTGTTTTGAAACAGACTCTCTCTCTCTCTCCCCCTACGTCGGTTATATACACATATCGCGAGCTTCGTCGTTTTCGTGTGGGATGTGTGAAAGGCGGCCGCCGCCGCCGCCGCCACTCGAGCTCTTCGATATATATACGGGCATAAAGCGCGGGGACAGGTTTCGTTGCGTTTCGTTTCGTTTCTCTAGGCGAGAGCATTGCGGTTCTCCCGCTGCTTGTACGCTTCGACGCAGAGCAAAGAATTCTGTCGGGGAAAAAGGTATATATACATAATCGCGATCTGGCGGGGCTGATAGGATCCCCGCCCGCGATGACGGAAGGATAGTCGTCTGCCGGAAACCAGTCAATGTTTCTATTATTCCTCCCTCCCCGCATGAGTGTGTGTGAATCTGCGAGCAAAGAGAGCCTTGAATTGCATTAGCTGAATCGAATATGGCGCGCTTTCGTGCGGTTTTCAGTCTGTCACGTCGCCGATGCCCGTCACTTTCACACAAAGAGAGGATGCATGCGCTTGTGTAAGGCTATGCGCTGCGCGCCATCGCGTGTGGGAATGAATTCAACTGAGATTTCGATGATGTGGGCTTGATTTTGCATTTACATGGTGTGTGTGTGCGGTTTTGTTCTTTTTTTTCACGCGTTTTGCAATGTGCTTTATTCTGTTACGTTTGAAAGCACGAGTTTCAATGATAGTTGTCAGTTAAAAAAGAAAAATAACATTTTATTTTGGATTTAACAAAACAATACATATCGCAGTTTATATTATTTTAACCGATTTTACGGACTAGTATTGTACAATGCAATAGATTTTAAATTTAGTGTATTGTACACGGTTTGTATACAATAAAATAGTATACCGAGATGATTTTTCTACAACAATCATTTTAGCTACAACAGTAAAAATATTTATTTAGGTATATTTTGACAATAAAGTAATTCTAACTTTAAGGTGATGCTAAATGCACCCACCACTGACAATTACGAGAACCCACTTTTATCATTTAATTTTCAATTTCGAGTGCATATCCCTCTCGAACTTTGTTGTCCCAAGCAAAATCAACAACGCTCCGGAGAGATATTTTCGCAAAATTAAAAATTATATTAGAAAAATGGTTAAGTTTGGAGAATCTATTACTCTCTGATGGTTTTAAGTTAATATTGAAGAAATTTTATTGATCTCCACGAGTCAAATATAATTAATAATAGCGGACGTTTGGGACGTATATAAGTCATCCCTTATCTAGGAATTGTTAATATAATAAATTACACGGACGTGGAGAACAAATTGATAAAAATAATAAAAGTAATGAAATCAATTACTGAATCTGATTCCCTTGCAACTGAGTTTTTTACCTCCGGAGGCCGGGGCATGGCGAATAAGATGGAATCTCTGTATCTCTGTGTATCTCTGGCGGCGCAGGATGGCAAACTTTACTTCCATCTTATTTGCCTTGCCCCGGCCTCCGAAGGTAAAAAAACTCAGTTGCATGGCAATCAGATTCAGTAATTGATTTAATTACTTTTATTATTTTTACCAATTTGTTCTCCACGTCCGTGTAATTTATTATATTAACAATGCCTAGATATGGTACGACTTATATTCGTCCGAAATGTCGGCTATTATTAATTATATTTGACTCGTGGAGATCAATGAAGTCTCTTTAATATTAAAATAATGGTTATTCGTATTTGCCGGTAACAGGAGGGTATGACATCATCTTAACTTCTAATTTCAACTTTATGCTCTTAAAGACGTAAACGTAAACAATAATAATCTTACTTTCCATTTACCATTCATGAGATAATTGTGATAACTGAAAATAAACTTTCTGGTAATGACGGTGCATAATTATAATTATATTATTATTATTACCTATATTGGTCAACTAGTAATGGTTAGCAGTAATAGTGTCTGAATGACAGCAGCTATCATAATCTATTATATGTCAGCTGGAATTATGCTTGTATTATCAGCATAGCTAACATAACTAGTTGTGACTAGCTGTTCTTAGCTGTGTAGTCCATAGCCGTGTTTATACAATCACGTAATTTCTTTCTATTCTTTGCAAGTTCCATCAAATCCTCTTGGTAGTATCTTATTTCCCGTAAGTCTAATATTGTTCTTAACATTGCCCTCACGAAACTATATTTGCAACTCAATATAGTTACATTTTTCTACGTCAAAAGAAGCTATTGCATGCGGATCGTATTATACGCCGTTGCGGCACACAATACCGCATCGAAAACAAGCACATATTGTTAAAAATGTCGCTGTAAGAAGAAGCGAGCAGGAGCTCTAGCACCGCATTGACGCACGCATACACCCCGGCGCCAGTATATGGGAGGATCGCGATTTCTCAACAATGGAAGATTATTAGCATTGGCTCAGCCGAGTACACTTGGTTGATATTGGCCACTCGAAAGCCGGCATATTGTAATCACGCGGATATATTGTGCTCCCACCATGTATATGCTCTTTTTTTCCCTCTCATCGTTTTCCATCTTTCTCGCCTTCACTCCTCCCCCCGCACATAGATATTCCTCCTCTCGACCTCCCCCTTCGATCCGTAGCTTGCAAGCTCTCGTTCGCTCTCCCCGCATGCCCATATATCCCCGCGTCTACTTCCTCTCGCTCTCGCTCCCACTCGCGGCATCCGTGTAATACACTCTTTTTCGGCTCTCCTTCTTCTCGCTCGTTCGCTCGTTCGCTCGTTCGCTCGTTCTCTGTCTTTCTTTTCATTCTCCGCTCGCCCGATAACTCGATAATATTACACGCGAAAACCGCTTCCGATGTGCTCGCCCAGTCAGCGAACCACTTGTGCGAGCAAATAACCAGTTATCGGAAAACCGATTTTATTTTTGCGAGAATATATAAGGCCGCCCCCGCCTGGCCGCGCGTTTCGACGGGCTTTGCATTTTTCAGCTTTTTTGCCCGCCGAGCTTCACGCGCATACATGCCCGCGTGCGATGAGCCTCCCCCTGCCTCTTTATCGCTCCCTCTCTTTCTCTCTATTCTCTTTCACTTTCGGGAATGCTCCCGCCGAAAAAATGATTATTTCGCAATGTCGATCATGCATGCGAGCGAAGCGAGTTTTTATCCTATATTGCAAAAAGTGTCCATATATATCACTGGGGAATAGCTTTGGGGGGGAAATATTACAGAGCGGATAAGTTTGAACAATGGACTGATTTCAGTCTCTGCTGGAATGCAATATTTTATTCTACGGAATGAAATTACTATGGATATATATCGAGAAAAATAAATGATCTAGATAATTTTTAATTTATTATGCAATATTTAATATTGAGCGAAATCTTTAACTGTTAGTAATAATATGAATACTTGTCAGTTCGGAAGTATAAAATTATAATCCCCAAACGAAATAAATTATTTATTCACACAATTCAATCTATCTAACCAGAAATGAGTAAGGCTTGCGGATATCAGAATCTTCTGAAAGAATAATCACAGATGGTAACGGAGAATTTTTTAACTTGAGTTAAAAGATTTATAAATTTATAATCTATTAATCATGGAATTAAAGATTTAATTCCGTCGCTATCTTTTTCTTTTGTGTATCATTTTTGTAGCATAAAAGCTTGCAGTGTATTAAGATAAAAATTGTAGGTACCATTTTTTTACTAATACTTGGAGTAGAACGGCTGATATCTGAAGAACAAGGATCGATTAAAAAAGATTCTTGAACACGCATCTTATATTTTGTGAGAATAGAACATATTTCAAAGTTTCAGGACATTCAAGAACTGACAGCCCTTCCTCTTTGTTGTAAGGAAATAAATAAAATTATTCTAATCGACTCATCTGCAATAATTACTTTGTATACTAATATGTCCCGGCAGAAAGTTAAATTGTTTCTTATAATAGCAGTTATCGATCAGAATGTAGTTATAAATGTTCCTTTTTTTCAGATAACCATTTGTAACGTTAGAAACCTTGCGTTAAATAAAAGAGATATAATAAACGTTCATTACTAGAAATGTTTGAAAAATATAATTAATTATCTTAGTCACAATGCTAATATTTATGTGTCAGATGTTAGCGATAACTCGAGATAGCTACGACTGTTATTTTAAACAGACACGTTTGTGTCACAATATATCCCTCGAGATATCCCTAGTAAGCAAAAGGCTATATAATTTGTTATCAAAATAAAATTCCAAACGAAATTGCTCAGAACCATTCAGAAAAGCATTTAATTTTTACCTGGGTTCACAAAAGCGTGCGTAAAAATAAAAATTGAAAACCCTGATTCAAACAATGTAGTTGCAATATTAAAAAGCCAAAGGCAAGTCGGGCTCCTTATAAACCGGATGACGAGGCGAGCCGTAACCGCGAGCGAGCGCGCGCGGGTCGATCTAGCGGCGGTATAGGTATATGAAAAAGGGAAGAGAAGTACTTCCTACACCGGCGACATAAACAACGCTGGAAAAGGCCCATTAAACCGCGCGCATAGCGGCAGCATCGGCATGTGCGGCAGCAGAGCGCGCGAAAATCGGTCGCTGGTATAACACGCGGTCGTGTATGCTATACGAGTATACGAGCCAACGAAAGCTGTTACCGGAAACATTAAGCGCCCGGATTTGTTTCGACTCACTGCCGCGTCTCCCGCGCCCCAACTCCCGTTCTAAACAAAAGCCACAATGCTACAATGCGACTGCGTAGCTTTCTGAATTCATGTTTCCTCATGTTAGACGAGGATTTCAAGATTAAAATTTTAATCTAAATTCATCTAAAAAGTAAATATGTTTAATGCTGAATATGGCAACAATCATAATTATGAAGAATCACTAAAATCCTTAGGTTTTAACAAAATTTGCTATTTGAATTTATAAGTACTTATTTAATTTTTTATATATTTGCATATATTTATAAGAATTTCAGTTAGGATAAGCAAATATTAATGTGACTTAACAATTATAAATTGTAGATATTGAAGGAAGTCAGTGCAGCAAGGGATGAACAGCTCACGGAGTTAGAGGGACTTTTTTCTATTCTGCAGCAAGAACGGAGACTCGACGGCGTTGACGTTCCAAGGACGCCTCGGTGAGTACAGAAAACATATTTATTATATTTTTTAAAAGCAGAGTTTTTTCCCTACATATATTCTACCTTCAAAGTCGATTTTTGAAAGGCTCGTCATAATATGCATTATCAAAAAAAATATTTCTAAAATAATATAAAGAAAACTTAAATATTATTATATATGTGTTAAATTAATGTCAATTTGAAAAAATATATATTTTATCTAATAATATTTGAAAATATAAATATGACAGTAAATACGTTTTCTATTTATTATTAGTATTTATCATCTTAATTTTCCATCAATACAATAGTAAAGCTTTATAAATAAAGTTCAAGCAATCAAATGACAATTACATGTAGGTAAGAGCCGATCGTTTACCAATCGTTGACAATTGCGATTGTTTTGCACAAGCGAAGTGGAAAAGGAATCGTGCAGAATAAAAGAAAGAAAAGCACCTTGAGGAAAGGGGATAGAGAAGGAGACGATAGGTCGGGCGTCGCTAATTATCGGTAATTATGCGCGCCGTGGGCGGGTAATTAGGATTTATGTGCATCGCGATAATCCAGGAGTGAAAGAGAGGGAGCTACAGAGAAAGAGAGAGAGAGAGAGAGAGGGGGACTCTGAACTTCGCGAGTTAATGCGCCGTGGGTTCCATTTAATTGTTATTTACGCGGACGAATCATGCGATCGGGGCAAACAGTGCACAGGGGGGAGGAAGCGTCTCCAGACGCACTCGTGCATGCGCCCGCGCGCGCGGGAAAGACGAACGATTTAAACAAAAGCACAGGATCTCACCTTTCTGCTATAGCACGGAGATAATGAAAAGAAATTCGCGGAAACATTAGACTTGATTTACGACTTTGTCGATCTCCGCGCCATTTCGCGAATCGCACGCTCGCAGTTACAAGCTGCCCGTAGCATATACAATAACCGTAGAAATAGGGGGGAAATCGGTTGCGGGGCGCGCGCGATTACAATCGGTCGCTGCATGTGCGGCAGCAGTGGCAGACCTGTAAATCCGCGATAACTGTAATAACCGCGCGCCGATAAAGGAAAACGCGTTGAAATCCGTATAAACACGTAACGCTGTACAGTCCGCGCGCTAGCCGCTTTAAAGCGCCGGTACACTTTTATTCTAGGGGCATAATAAAGTTCGCGCTCTCGCGTACACACACATACCGTACGTGTGTGTATATGCGATCAGGCGCTGCTGCTACCTGTGCGCTTGCACATACGTGCTAATGCTCAGAGCTAACCTACAATCGCTAGCCGCTGTGTTGGGACAGAGAGAAAGAGAGAGAGAGAGAGCCGGTATTTATGCGCGCGTATGCGCCAGCGTGCGAGCGCATAGATAAAGGAAGGCTCTCTCTCTCTCTGGTCGGGGTAATAAAATTGGCGACAGGCCGTGAATTTGTAAGGCGAAGCTCATAAAGGGATTTATGCGTGCGTTCTCGAGCATATAACGACACGCTGCCGCTGCCGTCGCCGCCGCCGCGTAGGTGAGCGAACATTCCCATGATGTCGTGTGTGCAGCTGATCGCTCGCTCGCGCGCTTATAAATCGGTATTTTTCTCGCTCTCCGTCTTTCTCTCGCTTCGCGCGCTAACCGATTTTTTCTTTTTTTTTTCTTATGTTCGTGTTCTGACCGTGAATGGTGGTTTCCATGTCATTGTGTTATGTACAATCAGGAAATAATCCTTCTTGAAAATAGTTGATATTTCACCTCTCCGTGTCAAAATGTACCCGGTAAATTGTGTTTATTATAATAGATAATATTATGTATTAATCATATTAAAATTTCGTTCAATGTTTTTATAATTATTTTTAAAATGCCTCCCTTTAAATATAGAAAATATTGCAGTATGAGGTTTTATTGTTGATTTTTATGATCATTTTTAGCGTTTTTAGTTTTAAAAATAGCATATTAACGATTCATTTAGTCGATTTTATATGCTGCGAGCTTTTTATGCTTCTTACGAATTTTTATTGTTAAACTTTTATCTTTACATGTTTTATTATCTTCCACGACCATCATTTTGCATATAAACATCCATATGTAATCCCCATACGACTAGCTCGTAGCTGCAAACGCGATGGCTATTATTATAGCGTCTTGCGATAGAAGCGGCGCTTTTTCCTTACAGAAGGTGAGTTTCGACATTATACTTAACCCGCCAGATCCATAGATCATATCGATACCCATCACTATTTATATTCATGTGGCAATTATTGCGGTATTATCATAAACGCGAAGTGCGAGCTCGGTGCAGCAGAGATAGAATACTGAAGTGACGCAATATGGCACACACTGCAGCAGCAGCAGCTCGACGCGATCGTGACTTTTGGTGCGCGAGCGCGTATCTATATGCATATAAAAGTTGCAGCGACTGCTGCAGAGCAACGCAACGAGACGAGAATTGAGTCGCGTGTGTACGGTTTCCCTCGCGTGCACCCACATGCGCGTGTATTAATAAATTTCTTGTATTGCTTGTACGTAAATACTTATTTTCATATCTCGACACTTTTTATGTTTGAGAATTCGTTATTGCGTTTATACGCAGTGCAACGTGGGTTATGTACGTTCCGAAATACATTATGATGATATAATTGCGATCGAGGGAGAAACAATTTATGCAAAAGATTGAATAAGAAAAATGTTCGGAAATTATTTGTATGGTTATGTTGGTTTTCCATAAAGTCCTTCTTTAGAATTTGATTTTAAAAGCATAATGCAGAGTGACGATGTTGATGTCTCATTTATAATCTCTAGTATTTAATGAGTCTTTTTCAATTTTCGGTACAAATTCATTTGCATCATATTCGGATTCAAATATGGATCTTTATTTTTCATAAAATTTATTGTAAGTAAGAATATAATAATAATTCGATATAGTAGAATATATAATAATTTCTTAATGGGTTAAACCCCCTTAGAGACTGAATATGTAATGTAAAGTGAAGAATTTTTTTTTAATAAATAATGAAAGGAATAAAAGTGTTTATAACTAAAAATATATTCGACTAAAATTGTTAAAATAATATCACTAATATTAAAAAAGTAATTTCGAAAAAAGCAAAACTTGTTCGTTAAGTTTCGAAAGTCGTTTAACACCTTCACGTTACATATACATAATTAAAGTTATTTTATTATTAAACATCGAATTATATAAACTTATACGCAAACCTGCTTTTTAAAGTAGCTAGTGATTTTTACTTTTTTAAATTAGGCTTCTTCACATCGTAATAGGGCGGTCAAGGCCAGACAGTTGTAGAATACGCACAGCCATCCTCGTAGAATTCTATTTCATCCAAGTGTACCAGACCACTTATTACTTTCTATACAAGACCACTTGTTTTTACGATTCGCAGGCGTATTTATTTCTTCGAACGGTCTCTTCGACAATCTCCCAAAGTTCTGTAACTTCGGCAACAGCCGATACCTAAAATCGAGGGTAGTGAAGCGCCCAAAACATGTGTGTACTGCAGCGATCGTGGGGGCTGTCAAGATACAGACAGAGCACACGAGGTAAACAGCAGAGAACGTAGAAATTGGCAATTACCGCGAACCCGTAACTAAGCCACCCCCGTAACTCGCCTAAGGTCGTATTCGCGAGCGTGTACGACGGGAAGCTAGCCCCGGGATTGTATAATTACGCGCGCTAAATTAGGAATTATGTATTATCGAAGACCCGTTGCGAGCACCTCCGGTTGACTTTTATTCCTCGCCGCTCTCGCTGCACGGATATATAGCAGGCCGCTTCTGCGCAGCTGCTTAGACAGCGAGCTGCTGCCCACTCCTTCGTGTGCCGCTGCACCTCCTTCTCCTTCTTTGCCGGTGTGTATATCCCATCGAACCTCGGCTAGTTGCAGCGCCGGCACCACCACCAGCACCAGCTTATAATGCATCGTCAGCTGGCGAACTGCATCCTCGAAGCTATGCACTAGGAGAACCAACCCATTGTTGTTTTCTTTTTATACAAAGTATAGGGGAGGATGTATCGGATAAAGTGGATGCGAAGAAAAAACAGTTGCGTGCGCTCGAAGGATTTCTTTGGCGCTTATTTTTACCCAAGAGTTTTATTCTGCTTCTTAGCCTTTAACGTCCGATGTACCGGATGTGTTGTGATAAAATCATTTTCTATAAAAAAAAATGTTGTCAGCCATACGCGAATGTTTCTATTTTGTTTATCGTAGATATTATTTTAACAGTTTTTCTTATTGTTTATTTTGGGAGAGAGATTATTACTTAAAACTTTCTTGACTTTATCTTAACTAATATCTTGAATGATCTAGACACTTTCATATTTATTAGTTGATTCATGCTCATTGCTAAATATATACGATTTTAGATGGAATCGGCATCGATATAACCTAATATGGATCGCTTGATTTCAATTTGAATACAACCTTTCTATACATAATAGATCATGTAGAAACCGAATCCTGTCACATGCAAGATTATATCTATCTCCTAAATATCGTACCTTGACAAGCTGTCCAATTTTTGACACCGATACAATGGTATGATTGTCAAACACATGAAACTACTTTTCATTCTAAGATGATTTTTACTTTTTTATAGTAGCTTACACGGAAGCCCTAAATAAAACGTGTCTTTATTGATAATTTATATAAGTTACAAATGTTATGTATTTGTTTTTAGTGTATCCAAATATTTTAGTTCTTTCATGTTGACCGATCCTTCGAATGACGAAATGAGAATGTAAGAGAGGTATTTGGTTTAAAATCGGACTATGAATTTATGATACTATGAATTTTATACAATCTGATCTTTAGTTCTGATCATTACGAAAGTTTGGAATTTTACTTATAATGAAAAAGATAATTAAATTGTATATAAATGTTTAGCCCATTCATTCATTTTTATTCGAGTTAATGTATAGAAACCGCTGCCAATTCATTGGCATTTAGCTTCCTCAAACTAATTTAATTGTTCCAATATGAAATTATTTGTTCTAATAAATTAATTTTAAATTGCTATATCTCTTTCTAATTTATAGCTCGAAAAAGGTATACTTTTTATTATTGATGGTTTGACAAAAGATAAATTTTTACTAATATTACAGAACGATAGGTAATAATCACAGCAATTTTTTCTCGTTACGTAATTTACTAAGATTATTTAAATATTTAAATTAAATGTAATCATATGTTAGTATGTAGATTCACTGAATTCATACTTATCTAAAATTTTGTGAATGATTTGCCATCATAGATTTCCGAAATTTAACCGTTTAAACTAAATATGACTTCTTTTGTGTAGAACGAAAGAAGGAAAAGAGCCTATCCAAAATTTGTAGTTTGTAAAAGATAGGTAATTTTATGCTTTTTTTAATGCATTTACATTAAATTGATCATAATATTTCTAATATATCAGAAAACTCAAAAACGAAAAAAAGAAACGAGTGGCCGAATCTTTAAATTTCTTGTTAATTTCAAATCTTCATTAAAAACCGCAAAAAATTAACCCTGTTTGGACAAAAATGACCGTGCCATTCTCGAAATATAAGCGATCATAAAAGAATTTCAAAAAGTACATAACCTTAAATATCTTCGAATATAAAGCTCGTATGTCCTGGGCAAATAACTTAACCAACAGATAGTTAAAAGCTAACTTCTTTAAAACTTTCAAATCAAATGTTGCCGTTTTACTCCAGTTATTATAGGTAACAAAAAATCGATTTTTTTCACTAAAAAATTTATTTCTCTTCAAAAGAAAAAGACAAAGCCTTAAAAAATTAACTGAATATTCTTCTTCATAATCAATTTTGAAATTATAACTTTTATGCTCTTGAATTATATTAATTTCTCGAAATATAAAAATAATTTTTTAAAATACTTTTTTATCAGTTTTTTTGGAATTTTTAAATTTTGTGATCGGTGTTTGCCATATTTCAGAAGTCTGACCTACTGCGCTACAGCAGAGTGGCAGTGCCACACCTCGGGAGATCGGTAAAGTTAAGCATTTTTATGCGCTGCTAGTATTTGGATGGGTGACCGCGAGGGAACCCCGTGACTAATACAAATAAACCAACCATCCCAAATCCGATTTCATCCTGCTACAAAATTTTCCCCACTACACAAGCATAACCCTGAACAACAGCGGGGTGTGGATTAGGCAGAATAATATAAAAGTATGAAAAAATAACTGTGAGACATTTACTATGCCAAAATGCTGCATAATATACAAAAATAATTTACTTTATCGATTTCAGAAAATCGTAAAATAAAAAAAAGGTTTAAAAAAGCGAGTCGATGAATCTTTAAATTTCTTTTTAATTTCGAATATGCATTAAAAAACGAAAAAATTAACCCTGTTTGGTAAAAGATGACCGTGCCATTCTCGAGATATATAAAAAAAAAGAATTTTCACACACACACACACACAGACACTCACACACACTTACACACACATACACACACATACACACACGCACGCTCGCACGCACGCATGCACGCACACACGCATACACACACATTCATCCAGACATTTTCTAAAAATAGTGTATTTTTATTCCCGGTATCTTAAAACATGTTTCTAACATGTTTTTAGCAAAACTTTTTTTACCATCACAAAGCTTCCTCTATGAGAAGCAAAAGCTATTTTTTAAAAAAATCCTACATTTAAAAAAAAGTTGTTCGTGCTTTTCTGTTTGAATAAATCTGTCCAAAAAGTTTGACAGTTTATTTTTAAAGAAAAATTAAATAAAACTCATCATTTTATATTAACCCTTTCGGTCACGATTTTTCATTCGCGGACTTAAGTATTGGTTTTTCCGTGTGATAGAAGAATACTCGTATTATGATTAAACTAGAATTTTAGCACAAGGTTTGGATTAATAACTTTTATAGACGCGAGGTTATTGGGGTTTAAATAAAAAGATGAACATTATAAAAAGGGTTCATTTATGTTTTATTATCAATAAAGAAAATCTTTATTTTTTATAATTAAGTTTTAAAGAAAGGGTACCTATTTATTAACGAACATCTAATCTAATAAAAATATAGTAATTATTTTGTTGCATGTATTCATGATAAATTGTCTCACTTTGAATAGATTAATTTTTTTTAATTAAGGTTCAATGGAGTTGTCACTTGAGTTTTTTCATCGCACAAAAATGTATGTTTATGTTATTCTTTTAAACAATTAAATTGATTGAAAGAATGTTTAAACCGCAAGTAAATTATGCCTGAAATCAAGATAAACACTGTAAATTGGGGCACGCTCAATCTAATGAAGTCCGAATCGCTATAGTCCAGAACCTCGAGAAACCGAGCAAAACCTCCTTCGGAAGATCTCCAATTATTCCGATAACTTTCTCACAGCAAGCTTGCACCGCGCGCGGCTAACCCCGCAGAATTCGAAGGGTTAAGACGTCGTCGCAGCATACTTGTTTTGATCGGGTGATCTTGATAGAGCAAAACCGGGGCGAGCGCGCCGACTGCTGCTCCCAATGATAGCCAAATGAACCAATTACCCGTGGCGTGCATTACATCGAGCTCGCTACTCGTTCTCTCTCTCTCTCTCTCTCTCTCTCTCTCTCTCTCTCTCTCTCTCTCTCTCTCTTAATCCTATATATACAGTTCGCTGCAGAAGCTGAGCTCGGTAATAGCGAAATTCGCGGAACGCGCCAAGGGACCACTACGCGCGGCATTGGCTTTCGGCTCGTATATATATATACCCACACACGCGCGCAACGTACTCGGCGACGAGGAGGACGACTTTGGCCTTATAGGAATTCCACGCGGCGCTGTGGCGGCGGCGGCGGCGGCGGCGGCGGTACATACATGCTCGGCTGCAGGTGGATGGCTCGCAGCCGCTGCCGCCGCCACCGCGCTCGGCTTTCCACGTGGGAACCGAGCATTCCACTTGCGTTCTCGGCCAACACGCCCAACGAAACCAGTTTGCTGCGCGCTTCGCTCCTTCGTAGGCCTCCTTCTTCTCCTCTTCTTCTACCTTTGCTTCTATATACTTCTTCCTCTGCTGCTGCTGCTGCTGCTGCTGTTGCCGATGCTTCTCTGGGACTTGCTCCGAGAGCGCCGGCTCTTACATTCGGGTATACCTTCCCTTCCGTTTCTTTTCTGCGCTCACGAACACAGAAAGAGAGAAAGAGAGAAAGACAGCCTCGCACGCCATAGTTTTACGAGTTTGTAATGAGAAGCTCCGCGGCATTAGTATGCAGAGCGGTCCTTCTTAACGGCGCACATTATGTCAGTGCTCCGCCGACTGATGGACGTCAAAACTTTTATGGCCCCGCAGCGCGGCGCTCGTGCACTCTTGCGCCCGGGCTGCCCTCCTCCACTTTTGCCCATCATCTTTCTCTCTCTCTCTCCCTTCCCTTTCTTTATCTTTCTGCAGTTCTTTCGCTCGGGCGCGCAGCGTAAAAAAACAAAGATCCCCG
This sequence comes from Gastracanthus pulcherrimus, assembly GCA_949152435.1. Lineage (NCBI taxonomy): Eukaryota > Metazoa > Arthropoda > Insecta > Hymenoptera > Pteromalidae > Gastracanthus > Gastracanthus pulcherrimus. The sequence goes on along the minus strand of OX424576.1, from coordinate 38,655,394 downwards.
AGAAAATTAAGACCGCATATTGGTGGTCTTACTTCTGATATAACTTCATTGTTCGTGTTGTTTGCAAGCGAGTGTCTGCGTGCGCGTGTGTGTTTTGCCGCGGTGAGGAGGCTTTCGGCATTTAAGCACGGCAATATTCTTCGAGGTTACTGCGCACTTAAACGCACGTTAATTGTTTTAAGATGCGATTCACTTTTATTAATCGTATAAGCTCGTGCTGCCACGGCTATAATCACCACAATGGGGAAAGGGTTTTTTAATCGAATAAGTACATGTTTGCCCAACGATGATAAGAAGGATAATGAGGTAGATATTAATAGAATTTATTGAAATTGAGAAACTCCAATCGTTAACTAACTATATATACATTTTATGATTCTTCTTTAAACATGCATTTACATGGTTTCATACATTTTTTTATGTTACTGCCATTTCATTGAAATTCTTCTAAAATAACGACAAAACAAACATAAAAATAATATTTTTCTATTGAAGAAATTTGAACTATAATGAATAATAAAGAAGATAATAATGTAAATTTTAAAATTGCATCGTAACTCGCAATAGTAGGACAAGGGGTCGTAAACTTATACTACCAGTAATTTGTGGGTAGTAAAAATTTATCGGAAACAATGAAATAATTGAATTCTGAAGATTTAAATAAAATATAATTGAGTTTAATAAATTTACTACAAAAATGTATCCATCTTAAAAATATTACAAAGTTATATTAATTTTAAACGTTAAATGAAATCAAACTTGTAATGCAATAAATAATGTACAAATATAACAATTTTTAAACTTTTCGTAATATTAAAATTATTTAATTTTTCCATATAGCGTCGAATAAAATAATTGAATACAAAACATTTACAACTATTTATATTATTATAATATTATTATAATATGTAATTATACTCAGTCTCCTTGATACAAGACATGAATCAGCAAATGAATGAAAAAATAAAAATGAATAATAATAATTATAATTTGTAAATGTGTGAGTAGTTAATATATTTATCACTGTGTGCGTATATAAATATAAAACACGGAATCCGTAGCCCCAGAAGATTTACAGCAAACAAAACAGGTGTGGCCATCAGTTTTTTACGAGAAATTTGTAAAATGTCAGATTTTCAAAGCATAATGCAGAATTGATTAAAATATTCATTATACGCCCGACTCGCAAAATGTTTTGACGCGAGAATCAATAAATTCTCGGCTGGTCTGCGACGATAAAAATTCTTCCTCTCCTTCATGCACAAAGCCAAATAATTTCGCGAATACACGTGTTCCGAACGTTTTGTATACGCGGCGCGCGTGCAATGCGTATATCTCGCAAGCGACAAATACACACATATCCGGCGAAACAATTTCTCTGGGGTAGCTTAATAATTATTAATGAATTCAAACGAGTTTGTAAATGTGAACGTGCGAGCAATATAACGAGAAGACTTATAATTTTGCGCGCTCGGACAAATTAAAAAGTAAAGCGCGCGCATCGCGCCGAGTAAGAAATTTGTTCCGTAGTGACGTTGATAAAGTCGTTGCCGTAAAACACAAGTGTGCGCTCGACGATATTTAAGATCAGGCCCGGCGAGGGAATAGTTACGATCACGCTTACAGTATTTATATCAAGAAACAACTCGTAAGCATACACACGCGCGTAGACTCGATTTTTAATTTAAGCCTTCTTTCTTGTTATCGGGTACAGTGAAAAATGTTGTCTCGTATTTGTAACTCCTTTTTTCTTTTTCTATAGATAAATATCATTCATTGTATACAAATGCGAAACATGGGCTCTTACCAAAAGCGAAGTAAATAAGTTTAGGGTGCTCGAAAATAAAGCATTTAAAAAGATATATATTTTAGGCAAACAGGACAAGGACATCGGTGAATATAAAGAAAATTACATAATCATGTGATTAATGAACTTGATCAGGCAGTTAATATAATAAGAGTAATTAAATCATGCAGGCTAAGACGTATAACCAAAATGGAAAATGAAAGTGTGGTATTATCCATATGGTACCCCACGTTTAGGGGTCCTAAATCCTCTTAGGGCGTATTTTCAAAAATCAGCCTACTAGAGTGTTTAAGGGGGTATCCGACAGCGGGCGAAGAGAAGGCTCTTTTCGCCCTCTAGGCGAACCGTTTTTTCAAGAGCAGACAAAAAGATTGTTTTCGCTCACCGGTCGGGAAACATCCGCTTTGAGCCAAAATACTAGATCATTATAACCTCGATATTCGTATGTAACATAAAAATAATGATTTGGAAGTAAATATATTATTTTCGCATCAACGAATAATATTCTTAGTATTTTGAGTCGTACAATATTATTATCGCAATATCCAATCGATACTGAGCCGATAATGTCAAACCGCCGGTAGCTCGGTCTAATCATCCCGATCGACCCAATCGAGATTACCTGAAGGGTTTGCAACCGCACAACAATATCACCTCTCCAAAGTACCCATACACACACACTCTCTCTCTCTCAAAATAAGTGTGCACCTACTTGAAAGACGAACAGCTGCACCAGCTCGTATACACGTGTAGCGATGGCGATCGCGAGAAGCGCCGCGCCGCTCTTCGATTACGCTTGCGCGCGCGAAGCATCATCAGCATGTGCGCGCGCGCGCGTGATAGCACGAAAAGACAAACATCGAAAGCGAGCGAGCGCCTGCGTGCGTGCATGCACGAGAGCATGAAATCCGCATCTGCCCGCTCGCTCGCCTTCCCTCGGGCAATTATTTAAATGCAATTTCGAGTTGGTGGTGGTGGTGGTGCTGCTGCTGCTTCTGCCGCTGACCGGCGGAGAGAAGCTTGGCAGGCCAGCCGAGTTGCACTGCTGCCCTCGCTTTTTCAGAGTTTCTATATAGAGATATGTACTCGGTGCGATCGGCCCTTCGCAGCCGCGCACGCACGCGCGCTCTCGCGAGCTGTGCATTTTTGCTGTGCATCGTTTTTGTACTCTTCTTTGCGCGGAAAATATAGGTGTGTTGAAATTCAAAAAAGTTTGTGTGGAAGTTTAAACTTGCGTTGTTGTAATGCATGCATGCGTTTGCTTAAGGTAGCACTTTTCGTTATTTTAAACAAATTATTTTCCGAGGTATTTTCTACATTTGTACTATTGTAGTATTTATTACTTGGAATAACGCATGCTATTATAAAGAATGTTTATATTATTCATAATTGTTTGTGTATCTAAAAGTGTCGATTCGAAAGACATCGAAGGCTTTTATTTAATTTGATAGTCAATTTATTTTCCAAAATGCCAAGCAATGAGAAAATGCAATTAATTTTAAAAGTTTTTTCGAAAACCTTTGGAACGTGAAATCGCTGCATATAAAGGCAAATATTTTCCGTCATTTTTATATGTGCTGTCCATATAGTTCGATAGAGAATATTGGTGTGCAGAGTGAAATAAATACAGCTGGAACATAGGTGGAATTCGAAATAAGGGTTACCATATAAACAGAACTTGGCCACTTCTAACTTTCATCAGGTACACGTCTATATCAGCTACTATACGTAATAAAATGTATTATGTACTCTATAAATATGTTAATAGTTCATTTTACTTTATAAAAACTATAAACATTGTAAAGAATTTTTTTTGTAATATTATCAAATTTTTACATACAAAAAGATGTGAAAATCATGCAAATAAATGGACGACATATAAACGAACATAATTATTGATTATACCTGAAAATTAATATACTCTATCGCGTGCTCAAAGACACTTGGTCTTGTATAAATAAGTTGATTCGTTATAGTGATGGAAGAATTTAATATACACCAATTTACAATTATTTCAAGAAAAAAATGGCATGCCATATACAATAATCAATTAACCCTTTGTTGTGCTTTACGACATAATGCGTTGCGTTGTAGTTTTCAGCAATCTCCATTCTTTCTTATATGATTTTAATTGTTTTAACAGCATTCTGAACTTTAAGTGCCGGTTTATTTGCTTATCATACTATCTGGTACTTTACAGTATGTATGGAAAAGAGCGATACTAGTTTTTTTTTGTTTACTTATTGTGAATTATACATTTTCAAATTTATAATTTTTCTTTTGTTAAAAATGTATGGCTTAAACGATTAATGAAAGTAGTATATTATTTTTAACGTATTTCTAACTTACTTCTAACTTTCTAACTGACTAAAAAGTTAGAAGAGACTTTAGCATAAGTTGCACTACTATATGCAGAGTCTCTTCCATTTAATTGTAAATAGATAATTGAACCATCATTATATCTAAATATTATATTTGTTATATTCAATTTAACATGAGTAAAACAGCACACTATTTTCACACCTTGATCGAAATACGTTTACATAGGAATTACTATAGTTTCAAAAAGATTAATGGATACATTGGCGAAACAAATGCTTTGAAGTTTATAATTCGGAGTACGATAGTTCTCCTCGATATTTTACAACATTATAAGCATAATTAGTTTTCCATAAAATCCTCACGTAACAAATTTATTTTAATAAAGTACAGATTAAAGTTTTTAAGAGAATTTTTTTAGAATTTTTAAAAGGCAAAGTCTTCTAAGTAATATGTGTTCTAACTGCAGTAATCATTATTTGAGAATTTATTCATGCACATAAATCAGTATAAATCCAACAGTAGTATAAAAACAATCTCTAAACAGCAATCCCATTTCCAAATCGAGGATATTTATCCATACACGCGCTCGTCTCCAGAAAAAGTCCAGCCCTCAGGGTTTACAGGGCAGAACCGAGCAGCTCGAGACTGCAGGGCGTGATTTGCGATTCGGCATCGTAGCACGTAATAGTATAGAGGAAAAATAGTGGAGCTGGAGAGGCCGATCAGGCAAAGTATCGGCAAAGCGACCGGGCTCGATAGATGGGCCAGAGCGATATCCCTCCGCAGCGTTCGGCGTTGTACCTCCTCCTATTCTCCGTCCGCGGGGAAAAAGGCGGGCGGGGCGAAAGTGCTCCGCCGAGATTACACGCGCGGGAGCCCGAGCCGTTGGTGCAGGAGGCGGCGGCGGCGGCGGCTTGCCAGTTTGTCGCTCGGAGTTATGCGAGCGCACTAACGTAAATACCCGGGCGCGAGTCGAACGCCGCTGCGCCGGCTTCTCTATATACCGTCGATCCGACTGCGGAAAAAGCGCTCGCCGATGGGACGGGGGAGAAAGAGAGCGAGAGAGAGAGAGAGAGAGGAAAATCCGCGCGATTCCAAGGAAGTTAGAGGAGTCGGCCTCGTAAACAAGCGCCGAACACAATCTCCTAATGCACGTAGCTTTTCTTTGCAGGCCGAGAGATAGGTAACGCCCGGGATACGTAATGGGGAGTTATTCTCCGGGCGGGTGTCGCGGGGGGTTTTCTCCCCCTCGAGTAGTGGAGCCTCTCGATATATAGGTTATCGATGTATACTACACTTGTGCACGAGAGAAAGCGTCGCCTGGGCTCTTCTTCTTTTTCTTCCTTTCTTTATCCCCGTTTTTCACCCCTTTTACTTTATGTCGGGCGCAAGCGAGCTTCTCGTCTGCGCGCGGACCCTGCAGGACCGTAAATCGCGCGACGTCGAGACGTTTTCTTATATATGCGCGCACGAGACACGAGAGATTGCTTATATATGCAGAAGCGGAACGAAGAGGACGAAGAGACGATGCCGGTTTTTAGCAGGGAGCGAGCGAGTCTCGTGTCGCTGATCACTTCGTGGAGGGGCTGACGTTCAAGAGACGGAGGAGAAAAAATCTTGCCGATCGGGATGAGGGACTAATTTGATGGATTCCGATTAGCATTCGCTTCTGCGGCCCTCCTTTTCGTTTTCTTCTTTCTTCCTCTTTGGTCGCTCGGGCGCGATTGCTTGATGCATCTTCAACTCCCCGAGAATTGACATTTCGGAGGGAGAGAGAGGATTCGCGGGTATGTATATATAATAAGTTTGTGTCATTTGGCTGAATGCGAATGAGGCGAGGGACGAGATGCAGTGATGTAGTAAGTCGATGCGATGAAGAGGGTTTGCGCAGGTATGAGCGGATCGCTTTTTCCTTTTATCCTATTCCGATAACGAGTGCATCTTTGTTTTTCATTTCCGACACTACTCTATCATTATCTACCAGTCTTTAAGACTTTTTCTGCTCTTTTTACACTAAATCATTCTTCCAAAATATATTCTACCTTATGCTCCTTTATTGGACATAAAGTGTATATTTGATTTTCCGAATTCATTCAAGTTAAAACAGTTCTGAACTCTATAGATTTCTTTATAGTATCTAGTATTTTTAGTCAATTTATAGAATTGCAAAAACTGATTAGAAAAAGTTATACTTTACTGGAAAACATTGATATTTTATTTTTTATGGCATACAAAATTCAAATTTTAAACTTGTTTTTTCTCAAAATATTTTTCTATAATTTTAAAAAGTAGTTCGCGCGCGATATTTTAATGTACTTTTTAAAACTTCCTCAATATCTCCCTTATAAACATATAAAAAAACTGTCGATTACGTATAAGTCTTTTTTCTATAGACTATCGTTAGTATATTTTTAAAAAATATTAAATATTTTTAAAAGAATTACATGGAACACTTTTTTAAGAAAGCAAATGACGGCTTTTTAAAAATATAATAAACAGTTGTCTTTATTATTGTAAAGCAAGGGATATTCATAATTATTGTTAAAGCGAAGTCTAAAAAGTACTTTTGCACATGTGATACTTAAAACTGTAGTCTTTTGAATATCAATCCATTTATTTTAAATGAGCTAATAATTATTATAGGATCTTCATCAACATTTTAACATGATTTGTTGGAAACTTGCGAAGAATTTATTCTTTTTATATTATATAACTTTCATATACATTGAATTGTATCATCAACATTTACCGACATATATGGCAATCCATATACTCTCTTAATGCATTATGTATTCACTGCAATTTCCAAATCGACTCTTAAAGTTCCAGTTTATATCATAGCAATGAAGTGTTGCAGTAACAGCAGTAGCAGCAGCAGTAGCAGCAGTTTCGATAAAGCGAAACGTAAGCGAATTTACCGCACGATTTAACCATCACCTATACGAGCTATAGGGGCATCCATCCGACCTTTAGCGAAGACCGGAAACTCCGCGCTCTCACGTCGCCCTGGAAGTTAAACGCGAAACTTCGAGCTTCTCTAACCGAGTTGTGCGACGTTCTTTGCCAAACTGTTTGAACTAGGCTGGTGAAAAGAAGGAGTTTCTCCTTTGAAAATTCAACTTCTTTTCTCTCCTCCTTCTTTTTCGCCTTGTTTTTCCGCTCTTCTCCGAATTGCATATAGTGCAGCACATTGCATAGTCTAACGGAAAAATTTTGAAGTTACAGGCTTTGTATCTTAAATTCTGGTGCAACTTAGAAAGTACGTAACCTTATTGATTTATTAATTTTAGAAGAATATAAATCTTCTTTCCTAGCATATTTATGATATTAACCGCAACGTGTTGGAAAATTTTATTCGGAATAGCTGGCTTCGTTGAAAAACTAAAATATACGTACTTTTCTTAACATAAATATTAATAAATTGTTATGCACTAATTTGATTGATCACATGCATTATAGTTCATTTACAAAATAACTGCTTAAATGCTATGTATATGAAAAAACATTTGAAAAGTTTGTTAAATAAATTGTGCTAGGACAGGATTTTAATATTTAAAATTACAATCACCCCTTTATAGTTACGCCTATGCGATGATATCACGTCTTACACAAGCGACAAATGAAGTGCGCTTTTAGGGGCAATCGCAGTCGCTTGAAAGTTGAGCTGGTTGCTCTCTTGTAGGCGCCTGTAAACGATCTTGTTCCATTTTACCTCTCTCATCAAATCTCGCTTAGGCGAACCCTTCGATAAAAACGATAAGATCTTATTCGGGCAAATTCAAGGCTTTCGCCTTTGTCACGCCGAGAAATTGCCTCGAGAATAATAGCTTCTTCGTATGGGTAGGAGATATAGTACATATATAAAACCCGTCTGAAGCCTCCTAAAATTGTAAATGTATTTCAAAATGTATTTTATCTTTAAAATGTTATTTAAGTAAAATTTTATAAGTCTATAACTATTTTATAACATTATAAGTTTACTTTAATACTTTTTTGTATTACTTTAGATTTATAAACTGTTTGAATTTATGTTGCTTTGTAAATCTGAATAAACTAAAATATATTTTATAATATTATATAAACATTCTGAAAACGTTCTTAACTACGCTTTACATATCCTTTTCATAATATGGTGCATGTATTTGATTTCATATGTAAAGAACGGAATTAACTTTTTTGTTTACTTTCTCAATATGTCAGGGTTTTAAGCTCTTATAATGGGTCGCAAACACTCACCACACACGCGATAAACTTGACGATTATTTAATTCTCGACTCAGGCCATACCTAATCTACACTCGCAATTGGCTTAGGCACGCGATATTTAATGGACTTGCGTAGTTTAGAGTAAAAGTTATTACACAATAACATTTTCATATTTACAGTCCCATTAAAGTAATTAAAATACTTCATGCGGTGGCGAATTTCATAAACATTTTGTTAATCAACTTTAAATATAATGTATAAGTTACCTGTATGTAATATAATCATTTGTATACGTAGAAAGTATAGTATTATTTGTCGGTAATTCTTCTTTACAGCCTAATAATTTTATATTGCGTAAAATGTTACTCTCATTTATAACTAGTGAAGTAATAATTAAATACATCAGTTATTAAATCGTCAGAAAACCTGCCGCCAAAATCATATACGTTTATTGCAATATATAAATAATTGTTATAATATGCTACCGCTGATTATTCTCATTTACGCAATTTTGAACATTCAAACATATCCTTTAATCAAGCAACGTTTAAAAATATTTTTTGAGAACTCTGTATACATTTTTTCAATTATGCGATATAAAAATTGAGTGCAACTAATCTCAAAAATGTCTTCTAATAATTTTGAAAGAAAGCTTAATTCTTAAAGGATTACAGTAGTAGGTAGTACTGCATACTCTCAATCATATGGTACTTTTGTTCCGCTTTTCAGGTAAAAGAAGTGACCATTATACGATTGAATCGGGAATTAATAGCTTTTCTCCCTGTGTCACACACTATATTTTTTTCAACTAAGGCATGATAGGACCTTTTTATGCATGTGAGTTGAGTATATGATTGTGCATTTTAAGTTGTGCACAGTACAGTTGATAATTCATTACTTCCCGCAAAAGCGGGAGATAATATTCATTATATCTCGCAACAGCAAAAGATAATATACATTATTTTTTCACACTTTTGCCAAACACTCTCGAAATGCGGCATTTTCTGCAGACATGAAAGAAGGCTCATTTATTCCTCTATTTAAAAAAAATTTGAGTAATTTGGCATCTAGTCTTATATAAACCGCAAAGAATCTTAGAAATATTTTTATGATGATATCTTAATGCTTTTAGTTTCATCTTATAAATGACATTTGGGCAGTGGAGATGGGATCTTTTTTCCCGAACTTATTAGAAAAGGTACTAGGAAACCCTAATGAACTATTTATAATATATTGTAAATTATGTATTTATTAAAATTTGATATTAAATTTGTGTTGAAACCTATATTTCTTAAAAACAAGTATTAACACGAAACTGTTAGTTTTTTGTTAGCCCCGTGAAATCACACTTTGTTATTTACGGACCTATGTGTCAATTTAAGGGTGCATATAATAATAGGTTTGGTAATTGTATTTAGGTGCAGTACGTCGAATTCATGCACAAAACAAATTATGGATTGATATATATGGATATTTGATGCTACGGAGCTGATAATTTAGGCATAGGACACACTCATTTTTACAGATTAAATTAAATATTTAATAATTCTGATTAGGTACAAATATGTGTATTAAGCTCACATTTACATATGTTTTAAGGAGCACAATTTTCCAATAATTCAAATTTGATATATACAGGTAGGTTTATCTAGAACAAAGTCTAAATTTAAAATAAAAATATATCACGGAGTTGACATTAAGTGGAACCGTCAACAGTAACAGTTTCGTGAAAATTGCCCAGAAACAATTATATACATACCTACTCGCTATTGATCGGTTAATACTACGTAAAAATTTGAGTGAATGTAAAACAGCATTCATAAATTTTCGACGCATACCTTACCGCTCTCGTCAACTCGTTAAAAAATGAAAGAAAAAACGAAAAAACCACATGGTCTCGTATGGCTATCACCTTCTCACCGGGCCAGCTGGCCTTTTCACGCTGACTAATCGCTTATCTGCGAAATCAGCCAAAAAAGAAGCCGAGGAAAGAAACCACCGCAGTCGCAGGAATTATTCACCTACAGCTCTGTATATACTCCACACTCACGAGCATTCAGTGCGGCAGTCGCGAGGGGCAGCTCACAGAATGAAGCGCATTGAATGAACGCGCATTTGTGTATTAGCGCACTGTTTTACGCAGCCCCCTTTCCTCGCTTACGAGGATACAAGAAGCGATAGCGAGCCAAGGATTTACAAGGTAAAAAGAGCGAGGCCATAACTGTGAATGGCACTGGTATGCCTTTCATGCGCGACAATGGCCGAACAAGCGCTTCCGGAGCGCGGCGGCGGTGGGCACTCACGTGCGCCCTCGCTAGACGTCCTCGTCCTCGGCGTCGTCGCGATCGTTGCAGGACGCGCACACGTCCATCACGCACGGGGGCAGATGTTTATATAAGCTCGCGCAGCGCGCCGGCTAATGTATGCGCGTGTCAACGCGCGCCTCGCTCTTATTCTCTCCTCTTCTGCATGCGCGCCTTATGCTCGCGTGCGCCTGCACTTCCTCGAGGATCGGGGGTGGATGTGTGCGTGTGTGTGTGTGTGGATTCTAAAGAGAAGAGTGTGCGGGATCACGTGACGATTTGCAGCGTTCGTTCATTCAGTCAGTTGTTGAGGGGCAGAGGAGGAGACCAACGGTCGTGCCTGGTCTTTGATTCGCTCTTTATTCTTCTGTGGGTTTTTACATTTATTTCCTTTTTCTTTCTTTTCTGCGCTGTTCTGAGGAAAGACTCGACAAATGGCTTTATTCAAATGACGGGGGTGCTTGTGGTAGCGTCCGGATTCTCCTGACTTTTTTACTTCTGTGTGATGTGGTGGGTAAAGTTGCTGGGTGAAGCTAAAAATTGTCTGAATTTTTATGCGAGTTTTAGGTGTACAGCTTCAAAGAAAGTCAAACAATTTTTATAGAGAAACCAATTTAATGTTGAAAACTATACTATAATATTATTACTTTAAGCTCTCGCAGATACAATATTTTCATTTTCGTTTATACTCTTACTACAAAGTCATAGATTCATATTAATAAATACAAATTAAGGGAGCAGAATATCATAAATATAGTTAATTGATATTATTATGCAGGAAATGAAAAAGTTAAACAGATACTTTGCTCCATAAAATATAGAGAAAACAAAATTATTTTTCACTTTGAAAAACTTATAAATTAGTTAGTTGTGCATAAACAGATTATACCTAAGCGAGCTCAAAGCATAATAACTTCTTTTACTACGTACTTTTTCATAGGAAATCGTAATAAATAGTATAATAATAGTATACATAGCAAAAATGAAGCAGCTTCTTAGCTTATAAAAAATAATTATAATTATAAAGAAAAAATTATAAATAAAATTAATTATTCTACTCTATAAATAAGTACTATAACAATTTTGTTTTATAGTTTTATTGAAAAGTACGCTTCAGGCTCTTTCCCGCATCTTTGCTTATCTTAAACTAGTTATTAATAATTTATTCGATGTGAAAAATAGTTTTACTTTTATTATTCTATTATGGAGAAAATGCGCTGTTTAATTTTTTCACTGAAATGGATATCTTCGATATTATATTCTTAACATGTCCTTTTCTTTGAAATTACTTGATTTTTAACTTTCGACATTATGCACAGTAGTAGTAGCATCAGTTTAACGAATTATTTGTGTAATAAATAAACATTATTTAATAACGGAAAATATTTTTTTCAACGCAGGCATGAACTGGGCCCTTCCTTTTTCATGCCTGTAAACCGGATCGAAAATTACGGATTTCGAGTATGCCTGATGAAAGTGGTGAGAAGTAACCATTTTTACTTTTTTCATAAAAAGACCCAATCATACCTTTGTTAAAAAAAATACAGTATGTAACACGGAGGTAACGGGGGGGGGGGGGCGGAGGGAATTTTCAAGCTTGAGTGATGTTTTAAGTACTCGTTGACGTATCGGGCTCGTTCGATATCTCATAAAATGTACGTAATATTGAGCAATGTATAAAAATATATTAAATCCCTTTTAACTTCCTCCAGTGGGCAGTTTCGAAGCATTTACCCTCTTAGGGGTGATTGGGAGAAAATCATGAAATGTTTTTTTATAAATTAATTTGGGTCACCCTTCTAAGCTAAAATTAAATCGATATCTCATCGGACCTAAGAGATTTAGAATGAATCCATAAAAACCTATTCTACCGTGTTTAACCACTTAAGGGCTTGAATTTTTGAAAATTACCCCTTTAGAGATTGCATTTGCAAAAACTCTCTTTATGTAGTGCTTACACTCTTAAAATAATATACACCCCAAATTTACAGTTGCTTCATCCACGGGTTTTGACTGAGTATGAGTCAGTCAGTCAGTCAGTACGTCAGTCGACATGTCTTTTTACATATTTAGCTCTCTTATATAAATTTAAACTTTTTCTATTATATTATTTTAAAGCAAAGCATATAAGCGACGTCTGCAATTAGTGATTAAGATATTCATTGCTACACTTTTTATAAATATGATTTTTATTTAACGAATTAAAATACTTATTTCTCAAATAACTCATTAACAACTATTTAAAATCAATCACCTACTTGTCTGGTTGTAAATACACCCAAACACAAATCATTCCAAATCCCATTAATTTTCTATTCAAATTATGTTTACATTCGAACTAAATGAATTCTAGTTCTATTTTCGCGTTACCCACCTCTAACTCGATATTACTTCATACAACGTTTCTCCCCCCCTCAAAGGCCCGCATTAACCCGTCAATCTTTCGCCGCGTGCGAGCCAACGAAATTCCTCCGCTCTAATACGCGCGCTCGCTGCAGCGTGAAAAATCCAGTTAAGAAATTCCACCGCGAAGCTGTATATTTCCAATTAATGAAATCATTAAACTCGCCAAGCGAGCTCCATCCATTATGCGGCCGAATAATCTGCGCGAACACGCACACGCAGCCAGGAGCTCGCGCTGTCAGCCTGTCGCATTCTCCTCGTCGTAAAGTCGCAACGAGAGACTCTCTTTCTCTCTCTCTCTCTTTCTCTTTCTCTCTCCTGCATGCATAAGAATAGGGCGAGTCAGGTGTAGAGAATCGGGCGCTCGTTCGTTAAAGCCCTCATTCTCTACTCTCGCTCGCTCGCTCCTTCTTCTTCCTCTTCCCTTTTTTGCATACGAGAGAAGCCAAGAGAGAGAGCGCGCGTATGCAAATGCGAGCCTAACAATAATTCGTGAAACTGGACCGCCCGCTGTCGACGGGCGATAGAATTTCAAAGGCGCAGAGCGCGCGAGCGAGCCTCACCTCCGAGACGTGTCAATCGATCGATAATTCGATTGCCGAATAATAAGCGGAGGTCCCCTATGCAAATTTTCTCGCCGGCGACGACGAGCCCACGGGAGCATTATGGGGAGAAGGAGAAAGAGAGCGCGTCGAGGCTTTGACGCTCGTGCTCAAGGAGAGAAAGAACTGGCGTTGCTGCGAGATATAACGGTCTCGATGAAATTGCTATTGTAGCGGCGCTTGACTACTTTTTCGCTAGGCTAGCTTGTTGTAGGTTGTCGTTTAATTAACGAGCGAGGCAAGGTGCTGCGACGACGGATTTATTGTGCGGGAATTTTCTTTCAAATACCAAACTGACACGTTGCACCTATTAAGTGCATGGCAAGAGATGATATTTTATTTGACTATAATTGTATTTTAATAATCATTATAGTTTTATGAACTTTATACAATTAGCATAAATGTACGCATTAAAAAAGTGGACGGGTTTATAACAATGTCAAATCATCGATTCTTATAAGGAATACGTCGTCATTTTCATACAACATTTACGAACTGTTTCGAATATAGAGCATTAACTTTTAACGTATGATTGATTAAAGAAAATAATTATTGTTCTTAATAATAGGAGGATGTTTCAAATACTATTTTTCACATTTCATTTCACCCAAGCTCTCTGCCTTCTACAACCATCCCTTACGGGCATTGATCAAACGCGAGCGCGTGCCGCCCCCAATTCAATTAAAAGCACGTGAACCACGCATTTATACCACGCGTTATCGCTCATCACAGTTAATACCAGCTATTCCAACACCATGCCAGTGAAACGTGCGCGGCACCACGTCTGCGCAGATAAGGACATTCAAATGCGTGGACTGTCTCCGAACGAAAGACTACAAAGAAGAAAAAAAAAAAGAAAAATACATAATTAGTCCGAAAACGAGCGCTACCGAGACACGTCGTCCCCTCTCTCCTTCGAATGAAACGCAGGTGGCCCCGGCTCGTAACCGAACACACGTCGCGTCGTGAAACGTCGAGTAGAGATCTGAGATCCTTATCGGCGAAAGTCGAAGATCGCGCGGCGCGATTGCGGCCTACCTACCTCACTGCGGCGCGCGTCCGTGGTAATGGAAACTCAATTAGCACGTTACAATTCAAGTGGCGAACGAGATGCGAGGAAAGTCGTTAAGGGGCCGCGCGCAGCGATATCAGCATAGCAGCACCTGCCCGAGCTGTCCTGCGCGCGAGCGCGCGATTGCCTCGCTCTTTTCGGGGCTTTTAGAGGCGAATGGCACTCGCCTATGATCCTCGTAATTACAGCCGAAGCTATCTTCGAGAACGGCGCCGAAAACGTTTCGTTTGTCCTCCTCGAGAGTATATCATGTATTGCGGCCCTTTTTCGCTTTTATCTACCCTCGCTATAGGCACTTTTCTGCCGTATTTGGGACGGCCGACACGGGTGTAATGCCGAGCGCTAAACGTCGCGACTTAGCGGCTCAGCCCTCTGGGCCCTGAAATTATCCGACTAATGCGCGGCGCTGCGATGCGTCGGTATTTTAAATGGACGATGCGGGGGAATCGAATGTAGAGGGTGAGTGGTCCGATGACGGAGCATTACAGAGGTCTAATGCAAATTTGCATTGTACTTTAATACGTTTGTAATAAGCTAATAATGTAAGATGATCGTTTTTATTTTTACTGAGCGATGCGGAGAAAAGTATACTTTATTTTACGGCCTAGTTTTTATATTCGATTGTTTTATTAAGCAAATAAAAGTAATTAAAGAATCATACCGTCCTGGGCCCATTTTCTAATAATCTAAGAGTAATTCCTGGGCCCATAAAAGTAAATTTTACTTAAACGTTTTATACTTCAAAATCAAATTTTTAGATAGTCAGTAATTATTTCGTAAATATTAAAAAGAGATTATTTAACAATAAGCTTGAAGTTAAACTGTAGATCCTTTATGGTACATTTAATTTTTTTTCCTATTACTTTGCAAAAATTAAAAATATTAAACACCATAATATTAGAAAAATTCAAAAAGGTTGTTATAATAGGTCATGCAACACTACTTCTAAAATATTTCGCGTACATTAATGTTTAACTGTTTAACTAATACATATAAGATTATTTTTATATATTATAAACAATTTTACAACATACATATGTCAATAATAATTTACTTTAATTAACGTCAGGATAAAACTTCAAAATATTTAAATGATTATTGCACGTATGATTGTCCTACCGACATTTACCCTATCCACGTATAAGTCGAACTCGTGAGAATATCGTCTTCCGCCAAAAAAAAGGCCACCTTCAGCTTGCACGCAGTGCCATTTGATATTCCGAACGGCAAATTGCCGTGCATTTTCTATTTTAAAATTTAAATGCACACTTGCGCGAGCGAAGCATTGTCCGCGCGTGCACACTCATATATACATGTACACTGAAAAGTCGCGAAAGCTTTTCCCTTCTTATTTCACCCACGGCCTGTTTTTTACTCCACTCCTTCCTCGGGGTTTGGATTGGCCGCCAGTGGCACCCGCCGTCGACGTCGCGAAGGAATATTTACCCCGTGTGTATACGCGGGAAGGCGCGCGAGCGCATCACAATAGCCCTTGATGAATGCCGGTATACATTTACATGGGAAATGCTCGGGCTTCTGCTCGCGCGAGCACTATGTATATATATACGCGGAGGAGAGTCGATCGCGGCGAAGTGGTCCAGAAGACTGGAAGATCGTGAAAGGAATTTCGTACGGCCGCAAGCCACCGCCATTTTCCGTCCCGGCGAATCAGCCATTCGCAGTTTCCGCGTGTAGAGCGCGCGCGGCGTTGTACATTGTGTATGCGCGATTTCGACGCTGCGAGCGAAGAATTTAGCGTGCACGGAGCGAGTCTACGAAGTTTCGTGTGGGAGAGCATATATGGAAATTCGTCGAACATAATGGACTTTCATATTATTGGTTTTCAAAGGAGAAGTCGGCTATTCCATACATTTATATCTTATGAAAATTTGAATTTCATCGCACTCATTTACGAAATAAATTTCAAATATACTTTTACTTGTGAATTTGTGAATTATATTAAAGTCTGTACTTTAAAGCATACTTTTTAACTCACATTATATAGAACTCATGGATACTGCTAATTATCCAGAAATCTTTATTTTATATATTAATCCTTTAACGTGAACCGTGCAGCAGTAGTAGTAACTATTATTATTACAGTTTCTAAACATTTTCATGACAATTTTTAAAATGGTTAAAGGGCATTTATTTTCCTATGAGCTCTTTTGTGTACAAAAATAGAGTTTAAAAAATGTCGACTTGTCACGATCTTTTTCTGGTGGTGCGATATAAAGTTATTAATAATGTTTTACCTAAAAAAATTCAGTTTCTTATAATAATGATAATTGTTTAAAAGGTTGGTTGCGCAGAAGCCTTATACAAGATAATGCTGAAAAGTTCTTCCACTTTTTAAAAAAGGATACCAACAGAAGTTAGAATCTTTTTTCATTCAAATTATATTACTATTCTAATAAAACAAATATGATATTTGCAATTACGAACCGTTAAAATATTTATATTGTATACTGTATAAGTTATTTATAACAACTTAATTCATTGGCATCATGTTAATTAAAACTAAAATTTTAACTTTTTTTTAGAATAAACCTCTTTTTAAGAATAAAGTAGTTTTATATGAAGACTTTCATTATTGACAATTATTTAAATTTATTTCTAAATGGTTATAAGAGTAACTTTTATGAATTTATGATAAGTTATAATAGCATGTATCATTTTATATTCTCCATTTGATAATATTCACCGAAGGTAATTTCACAATTAAGCTACAAAGGAAACGTAAATTCTTTTTCGATATTAACAAATTTTGAGTAAAAAATTGTTTTTTGGGCTACATAATTCTGGAAATATTTTTACTATAAATACTTGGCAACATCTTTAATTTGACCGTTGTAAAACCTCAAAATCTTTATCCCACACGACACATTAAATTACCTTCGTTGGTACCTTATTTATTTAAGGACCTATGAGCGCGCAGATTCCAGGTCATAACATAAATGATATTTTTTCGTATGGTTATTTGGTACCTTGTGTTATATACTAAAACTTCAACCATGTACTTTATCATAAATAAATTATTTTTTTTAATTTTTCTGTAGACAAAGTTTCATTTTTTGAAAATTTTTATTAATTTTTTGAAAATTTTTATTAATTTTGTGAAAAATTTTATTAGTTTTAAGAAAAATTTTATTAATTTTTTTTTTCTTAGCTTCTAGTGTTTGTAATTATTTGTTGGAAGGTTGAAATATCACTACTTGTTGTACGACGAATAATATATATTTATTATTGCAACGTTTCGGCCACCCTGTGGACAAAGTTCAATAGTCCTTTTCAAGCACTAAAATGCAACATTTATACACTTCTTACAAGGGGAGTGCACGAAGTCTGGGTCACGGATTTTGATGAAACTTTGAGTATAGTTTTCTGATACCTAAAAATGAATCCCAATGCCTGTAGTTTTATAAAATGGGCCATTGCACAGCAGATACAGCATATTTCATTAACGTTGATAATATATATATATATATATATATATACACATATATATCTTATTTTTAGCATTGCCTATATGAGCAATACTAATGGTTTAAGCTCTATCTCATATTCAAGAGCCCATTTGATAAAGCGTGCATCGGGCTTCATTTTGTTGTACCAAAAATCGATCCCCAAAGTTTCATCAAAATCCTTGACCCGGACTCCGTGAACTCCCCTTGTTAATAACATATTAAATTATTTTTTTGAAAATATGTATGTATCGCTTTTTTAGTATAGTATTAATAATGGTAGGTTATTGTGACGTGCAGAATCAAGATTTAAGGGTTTTAATTATAAAATTAAAGATATTACCACGTTTCTATAATAAAAATTATATAAGAATTTATGCTTTCAAGTATAAAAAGTTTTAATACCGATTAAGTATTACCGACTTTTTTAACTTTTACAATATTATGTTCTTTTATTGAAACAAGTAATGTTTAGATAAAAACTAAAGCTAACTTTTCGGCTTGAAAGTACTCTTAAAGTTTTTGGAACTGATCCACTGAGGCCATTGACGCAGGAATGTTTTGGTAAGGTACCTATTTTCGCTGATAATTAATGCTATTATTGTCATAACTTGAAAAATAATGAATATAATTATCTGAATTTTGGTAGAAAATATACTATAATATTATAATGTTGTAAAAATAATTTGGAGTTGATAGCTTAAGTCTCCATTAGTCCACAAGAATTGTGAGAAATTAAAAAATCACTGTAACCTTACCTTAATCGAAGGATTAAACGATATATTACCGGTAAAAAGAAAGATTTCTTGAAGCATGAATTATGTTTTGTATACCTATTGAAAACTGGAAAGAATCTATCATTATACCGATTTTTGAAAAGGGGAATAAGACAGACTGCAATAACTATAGGAGTATTTCACTCTTAGCAACGTGCTACAAAATTGTTGTCAAATTAATACAAGCCAGGCTCACTCCATTCGCAGAAGATATAATAGGAGATTATCGTGTGGATTCCGGCGCAACAGATCGACGAGCGATCAAATATTTACTATAAGACAGCTATTAGAGAAAAAGAGGGAATTTTGTGAAACCATACTTCAGCTATTTGTAGATTTTAAAAAAGCGTACGATTCTATTAAGCGAAGCAAAATGTACCAAATCCTTGTACTTCTCGGTGTACCGAAAAAGGTCGTGAAACTAATTGAAATATGTTTAAGCGGAAGCAGAGGAAAAGTTCGAATAGGCGGTAATGTATCTGAATCCTTCACGATACGCGACGGTTTGAAACAGGGTGACGGGCTCTCCCCGGTGCTCTTTACCTTAACGTTAGAGTATGTTTATTATTATACCTAATACTTTTCAAAACAATGATCGAATTTATTAATTATTTTAAGTTAATAAAAGGTTGCTTGAAATGATGATACCAACTGAAATATTTTTCTTTCGGTAAGTAATGTTCGAAAAACATTGGAAGGAAACTGATCACTTTCTATGACACATCTACTTATGCTTTGAAAGAATATACACCCTCAGTTTTCACCCCACGACCAAAGATCTCGCACTTAGTGGTATTATAGTTCTATAAAACAAATAGTACATTATGTAACAAGGGCAAAAAGTCGAATATTTTTCCCGCGGGTGAGTTTACTGTACAGTATCACCCGAGGGAAAAATCGACGTTTTTCTCGAGTTACATATATTACTTTATGCCCACCTCAACTTTGGCCACTTTTTGAGTTAGAAAGCGGGACTAATGGACTCTTAAAAGACAATATTGTTAAAAGACAATCGAAAATCAGGGTTATTGGTAGAACTTGATGAAATAAATGAATCTGGAGTAGTTTCTAGTAAAGTCACTTTTTTCCCGCTAATCATTTTTGTGGGCAAAAACTGTAATTTTGGTCTCGCTTTTCAGGGAAACAAAGTGGCCATTTTCGTTCAGATGTGCATAAAGATATTTATATATTTTACACTCTAAACTCGAAAATCCAAGCTGATAAATAATCAAGCCTAAACTCAATACCCAAATGCCCCAAGCCAAACAATTTGTAATTAAAAAAGTTAAATTAATATAATATGAGTATTTAAACATAAACGCAAGTGCCCAAAACTGAGTAATGGGCAATTAATAAAGATTAAATATCAAAACCGTAAACCTTAAATCCTAAAGTCAACTAACCCAACCTGAGCCGTTAAAAAATAAAAAGTTTAAGCCATAAAATCATAAACCGGATACCTTAAACTCAAATAACTATATCTATTTGTTCAAGTTCAACATCCTCGAAAATATTGACATTCTAAAACAATCAAAAATATAGTAGAGAACTAAAACTTCCAATGAAAGCTCATAAAACGATTTTGTATTATATTTTTAATCAGAGTTACCTTTTTATTGATTACAAGTGTTAAACACTTCTACAAGTTTAATTTTACTTCGATCAAAGTGTTGATATCAAACATAGTAGTCATTGAAAATAAATTATGATTGACTTCTTATAAGTTCCAAGAAACCACAACTTCCGGTATACCGCATCATACCTCCCATTGAATAACTCTCAGTGTCAATAAAAAGCGAAATGAGAAAAAGGAAGAAAAAAGAAAGAAAGAGAGAAAGAAAGAAAGAAAGAAAGAAAGAAAGAATGAAAATGAAAGAACATCTCGCGCTCCGGCGTTGGAGGCTCGGTGTATAAAATCGCGCGAAGCACGCGGCGCTAGCAGTACAGTCGAGAGCGAGGTCGGCTCCTCTTAAAGGGGTACGAGTGGCGCTCTCGGTCTTTATTAAACACGATCTTAAGCTCTCACTCTCTATGAGGCTGCGTCCCTTTAAAGCCGCTTCCGCGTGGCACAGTTAAAGCACCGCGACGACCTTGATAATAGTTTATGAAGGAGGCTGCGCGCATTGGTTCGTCGACGCCTGCGGGGGTCACGCCGCCAACGCCGCTAACGCCGCCGCAGCCGCGAGGGCTGCTGCTCTGGCTTTATGTCCCGGAATTAATTAACCTACAACCCTCCACGCGCCGGTCGTCGTCCTCGCAATTTCGCTTCTCTCTTCCTTCTCTCTTTCTGTCTCTGCGCACGCTGCCGCTCCCGCAGCCGCGTGGATAGACACAGAGAGAGAGAGAGAGAGAGAGAGAGATGGAAAGAGAATGAGAGAGGGAGAGAGAGAGAGAGTAAACGCGCCAGCCACTTTATACTCTCAACTCTCGCTCTCGAAATTCCATTACCCACTTTCTCCCACCCCCGAGAGCTCGTTTGCAGCCGCCGCCACCACCGCGTTCTAACTCCCCGCGAGCTTTCATCCCCGCAACACAGTTTAACTGCTTCCAACACTTTGGCCGCCGCTCGAACTTTCACCTATAGCGATGCAACTGCGTGTATAGCGCTCGATGTGCTTTGGTCAGATACAACGAGACTGGATACGGCTGGCCGCTCGTTTCGTTAACTGTCCAATTCGATTTCTCTTTCTCGCGAACATTTCCGACTATGCTGATACGATTTCATCGTTTTGGATTTAATGGCTTTACAGAGCTGCGAATCGCTTTGATTTGCATAGATAATGTGTGTGCTTTTGAGCGTTTGCGAATCAAGTCGATAATTACAATTCAGTGTATAACGGTATAAATGCTTGTTCACTTTATACTTATTGTTAGATCGTTTTACAAGACCATTTTCTACTCTATAATTCCTTTTTAAATAGTGAAAATACATTATTTATTAATGTAAACAAGAAGTAACATATAAAGTTTTCATCAGTAAATTTTCATGAAAAACTTTTGTTTAACTACTTGTGCGATATCAATTTACTGTTATAATACTTCATTCTATAGCATCATGAAAAACAGACATTAATACTCTGCAAAAATATTTCAGTTCAAACAAAATTGCATTCTTATAATTAATACCAATGGCAAAAAATGTGTAAATCTAATCAGTTATAAATCAAGATAGATCGTTTCAGTATATTTATAAATATATAAATAGTTGACAGATTGCGGGTATCGCTTGGCAAACGACTGCACAATCAACTGAATCTAGTACTTGTGGAATAAAAACTTGCATTAGATCTGTATCCCTATTTATTTACCACACGGGTCTTCGTAAGTTGCAACAAATGTATTTTTCGGAAAGCCAATTAAGGTTCCGAATCGGATAATTCGTCATGCGCTCAAACAGGAATAAAAATATTGTTCAAGCAGTAGAACTGAGGTGTAAATAAAACCATTTTTTTAATGTAAAAATGTTCGTATAGATGTGTTCTATCTATGAGAATGTTCTTTATTTCTCAATTGGGCAGATTTTTGTTTACACTTTAGTTCTCTTTACCCGTTTTTAGCGCTCAGCGAGTTACCCGATCCGGGCTGTCAATTATTTAAAATACAATATATTTTTGTCATTATCTTTTAAATCGTGCATATATAAAACCACGATTGTGTGTATATTCCTATACATTTTTTCTGTTTCCTAACAGTGGTGGCAAAAACGAGAAAGTGGCATCTGATAAATTTATGATGCAATGTCGGTTTTTATTTTAATAGAATTTTGTCTCATTCACAATTAAAATGGAAGTTGAAGAAATTGAATGAGTAGATCGATCACTCGAGCCTTAATTAAAACGCCATCTAAAATGTATACCCAACCGATACGCATTGAAAACACCTGTCCATTAATTTTCATTCCAGCCTAAGCTCCGCGCTCGCATAATTCGTCCCCGCGACTGCAGGCGAACCTCTCAATTCAACGAGCAGCCCGTCTTGCGCGCTCTAAATCAATAGCCTTTCTCGAGCAACTGTCGTCCAGTCGCCGAGGTCTTTTAGGCTAATTCGGTGTCCCCGGGCCTGACAAGCGTCGTTACACATTCGATTCAGATTAGTCGCTGTCGAGAGACGGGGAGAGAGAAAGAGCGAGATATAGAGTAAGGCGCCG
Organism: Gastracanthus pulcherrimus; assembly: GCA_949152435.1. Classification (NCBI taxonomy): domain Eukaryota; kingdom Metazoa; phylum Arthropoda; class Insecta; order Hymenoptera; family Pteromalidae; genus Gastracanthus; species Gastracanthus pulcherrimus. The sequence goes on along the minus strand of OX424576.1, from coordinate 38,632,293 downwards.
CTCGGCCTCGCATCGACAAGACTAAACTGACTCTCTTTCTCTGTCTCTCTCTCTCGCTCTCTCTCTCTCTCTTCGTCCCTCGAGAAGAGGACATTCGTCTTGTTCTCTCTCCGCTGCAGCAGCATCAACAGCAGCAGCAGCAGCAGCAGCAGAGAGGGCAGCAGGAGAGATCCATTTCGCATCCTGTCACTTCGGGATCGCTCGACGTCGGAGGGCTCTTCTCTCTCTCTCTCTCTCCCGTGCACAGCTCGTGTGTTTATTTGGCCACGATCCCCGACATAAATCTGGCTGTTTTCGAATCGCCTCTCCTCCGTGTCTCTTTCTCTCTGCCTGAAATATGATAATGCATGCGGAGATGTGCAGTGGGTGAGGGAGAGTGAGAGAGAGGAAGACCTCCGAAGCTTCGAGAGAAGAAGGTAAATCCGCTTCCGGAACTTTCGTCGCGGGCTTCGGCTTTTATATACACTCGGCTATGCCGATGCACACGAGTCTGGGTATAGCGTACAGCCGGCTGGGTACGCGTGAGTTCCTTCGAGTGACGAAGAGGAAAGAGGGACGTTGTCTTTTTCTTCGCATTCTTATTCTTCTGCTTCTGCTTCGACGTACACTCGTTTTTCTTTATTTAGTTCGCCTTTCTTTTACGTCGACTTTTTGCTTTCTCTTACTTTTTTCTTTTTTTGCGAAAGGGAGGCGGGGATGAGAGAAAAGTACAAAAGCTGCGAGCGCCCCGATACGAGCATTTCACAATGCGTGAAAAGTTTGCGGATTACTCATGCGGATGTCGAGTTCCATTGCAGCGAATATATTGTATGTGCGAGGCTGAAAACTCGTCTGAATAAATGTTTCATTGACAACCTTTTTCCCCCCGAGACATGGAGCTTTCTTTGACTGAATCTGTCGTATGTTTTAACAAGTTGATGTTTTACGTTAAAATGTACTTTTTTTTAATAAAACTACTTTTATACAAAAATTCAAGTTATATGATTTTGTAACTAATATAGAAATAATAGTTTGCCGCTCGCTTTTATAAATAAGTTTAAGAAACTATTATTACATTTGTAATTTATTTTTTTTGCTATGTTGTTTAAGAAAGTCAATTTTCAGATTATGTGCTATATAATACTGAATAAAATCATGTAACTTACACACTTAAAAATCACAATGCTTCCACTATGATGAAGCAATAATGTAATTAATATATATTTACAGGAGCGGAGGTTCTATTCTACAAGTGTTAAGTAGCTGATAAACAAAAAAATACCATAAATCTTAAGGTATATTTAAACCTCCCTGTTATCGGCAAATACGGGAAAACACTTATTTCATTTAATTTTCAATTTCGAGAAAATACATCTCTGGAACTATATCGTTTCTGATTGGGATAACAACGTGCAAGAGAGATTTTTACTTAAAATTGAATATTAAATGAAAAATTGGCTTCTAGTAATTGTCGGTGACGGGTGGATTTAGCACCACTTTAAAGATAACTATCCCAGGGACAGAAAATTTCGATTAACAATAAATATTTAAATCGTTAAATCATAAATGATAAAGTATACATCCAATTACCCAAAGCATAGCATTTTTTTAATTAAAAATATGTGTTTAAATAATTTGAAACCTATCTATTCCAGGGACAGAAATTTTCAATTTACAAATAACGATTAAACATTAAAACTATATGCACCTTTAATTAAACTAACTAACGAAGGGACTTTAATTTAATTTCAATATATAAATATTCTTGCTAATGAGAAATGGCTATTCCTGAGTTTATTTAAGTTTAAGATTTATGATTTTATTATTATAGAAAATAATGTGTTTACAGGTGTTGATTTTAACACCATGATAATTTACAGATGCTCAACACCTACAATACATTTATATGTACCTATTTATACCTCTGTATATTTATTTCCTTTTTATGATTTAAAATGTTAGTATTATTTTACAAATCAAAGTATGCAAATTTTTAAGCGATTTCTTATTATGGTATTTTGAATAAGCGTTCGACTCTTGTTAAAAACCATTATTTTGAACAATTATTTAAAATATTTTTTCAAATAACTAAACATTTAAATAAAATAAACTGTATATCCAAGTGTGTTTTCGTCAATTTTCTACACATCGACGTGTGTCATTTTCTTATATTACGGATATAGTCGCTCAGGTAAAAATAACCACATGGAAGTGTGCAATTTTGGCAAAGGCGGCATCGTTGATGTTACAGACTTAAATGTGTTAAAATAACGCACTTGGATTTAAAATTAAAAGTGTTATTATAAAAAATAATCAAAATGTTATGAAAATTAATTAAAATAAATGTTTTTCAACAAAAATACATAAATTTTGTCAATTCGTTATAGTCAGTTTTCGAACAAAATTTTAAGTAAACTTTTCATTTTATCGTGTTGAGGAAGCATTTCATCTATAAAATAAATATGTAGGAGAAAGCCGTCCAGTGTGAAAAAGCTTTCAGTATGAACATTTTTAGTTCTGGGCTACCGCCGCTTGGTGGTGACGGCTCACCAAGCGAAATTTGTGTAGTTTGTGATTTTATTAAATATAATCGGCAGCCGATTATTTTTTTGAAACCTAAATTCAGCACTTTTGTATTTTAATAATTAAATAATTTTTCCGATTAAATTTGAATTCTATACCAATTTTTTTTCTTCAAAGAGGGCTACTATTCAAAGAATAAATCTTGTTTTTGGAAATCAATGTTTGTGACTCTTATCAATAGTTACAGCAAAAATAGCTATGGGTATTTATATTGTACGACCTCCCCCTATATTTAATAATAGAAATAAATCTATTGTAAAAACTAAAAAAATTAAAATTATTGATACTTTAAGAAAATATTAAAAGATAAGTATGAAAATACTCGTTAAATACGATATTTTTTCTTATACCTGCAAGTACGAAGCAGGTGTTGAGTAAACAATTCTAGTATCCCACGGGCGAAAAGTGTCTCTCATATACGCGAAAAAATGTATGCACACTCATTCTCCTCTGCAGAAACACTCATCCCGACTGTTTGCCCAGGGTATGTATAATATCTTTCCAGGCGTTTTTCCTCCTCCAAGGTGCTTCGCGCGCGTTTCAATTTTAAAAGTCAGTTACGATCTCGCCAGTCTTTTAGCCGGCTGCGGTCGCGCTCGCTTATACAGCTACCGCCCGGTAATACGGTCGCCCGGCATGCGTGTCTCTACATATTTTCTCCTCTCGTATACGTATATACTCGCGTTCGCGGCTCGTGTGTACACTCCTGCGGAGGGGCGCGAACCGAGATAAGTGTGCACGCGCGCAGGGGGCTTTTATTTTTACGCTGTACACAGAGAGCCGCTTTGTCGTCGCATTATAATCTGGAAAATTTATCGCTCGCGCACTCTCGACTTAACGGCTAAACAGCGTTTACCTGAGCGTGCTCCAACTCCTTCTGCGGCGGCGCCGGGGCTCCTTCCTCTTTTTAATACTCCCTCCGATTGAATTCACTTTCCTCGCGCTCGCCCGTACAATAAGAGCAGGAGCAAAAGACTTGCAGGGTACAATGTACCCAGAGGGTGTAAGGAAAAAAACTGTCCCGAGGAGTCGAAAGGCACAGCCGAGAGGTCGACGTACATGTGCCGTCGTCGAGAACGCGAGCGAAGAATGACCGAGCGCGCGGGGACACAATGCTCGGCGACTGAGACTGCGGCACACGTGACGCAAAATAAGGCGCGCGTGTGAGCCGACGCATTCTCCTTCCTCCTCGATTTTTTTTTATATTCTCCATCTCGCTCCTCTGCATCTTTCCCTCGATTCGTGAGCCTTGAGAGACAGGCACGGACGCGCGTGGCACGAGGCGACACCCTGTAGCGGAAAACACGGCGCTGCACCCTTATCGGAAAAAATAGCGCCCAATCAGAGGCGGCTCGAGGGGCCTCCTCGCGGGGGTGAGCGAAAGGGAGGAAAATACATACATACACAAACACCCACATAACGTGCGTGCATCGTCGACGTCGACTCAAACCCCCTCTTTCTCTCTCTCTCTCTCTCTCGGTCTATCTCCTTTTCTCCTCTACCCTGGGTTATAGAGCGAGCGCGCGCGCGCGTCTCTGGAATTCTCTGTGTTCGGTCGCCATGACGACCCCGTCGACGTCTTCGAGTATATATACTCGCACTCCGCTTCACTGCTGCTAGGGTTGTCGCGGACATTGGGGTCTGAGTGCGTGTGTGGCGCAGCCCCTCGCTCTATAACTCGATCGCACGCGCCCGCGCGGGGCCTCGAGGATTTCGAGAGAACGAAAATGCGATTACGCGCGAATCGGCGTCGCGGCACTTTTACCTCTCCTCTGCATGCCACATCAGCTGCGGCAGCGCGACAGATCAAAAGCAATCACTTCGCTCATTCGATACCGCCGCGGAGCGTTAGTTTTTCTTTTCTTTTTTGGCTTTCGACTTGCTCGATCGGGGATTAGTCGCGTTTTTATTTGGGTTCGGTGTGAGTTTCACCTGTTACGCGGGGGAAATATTGCGCGGTAATTGATATACCCAAGCGGGTTAACACGATTCGGATGATAGAGGGGTGAATTAGAACTGATGAGGGATTATAGCGATCAAAGATCTTATTTTAAGATGTGCAGGACTATATGATTTGAATGTGTTTACCGTTTTAATATTCATCGACGTTGAAGACGAAGGAAGAGTTCATTTTGTATACGAATCGTTAACGCACAATAATTGCTAGTTTATACTGACTTTCGAAAGAGTTTGCATATTAACAGGACTAGTTATTGGTGAACATACCTAGAATTTATTGAATAAATAAATATTAAACAATGCATTAAGATGAATCCATATCGGTGATCCTAAACGTAGCTATACTGAGAGAAATGAACCTTATATTATCTGTAATTCTATTATGCTACAAATTATTTTGACAGTTGATATTTTTTACCGAATGCATATGAAAGCTGTGAATCTAAAAGTATACGCGTAGTTGAATTATCACATGAAACAATTGTCAGAGTGTAGTAAAAAAGATAAATCAATTTTTAAGCTGGAATCGTTTATTTGGTAAGGGATGACTCTGAAGTTTGCGCAAACATTAAGATTGATTAGCAAGTAAACTCGCGCGCCGCATGATCTCAAGTCGATCAGACGTCGATTTGACCTGGCGCCATTAATCCGTAATTTATCGCGAGCGGGGGCGGATTTAAGGATGCGTTGAACTTGAGAGAAAATAAATTCCAAGGCGAGACAGACATGACACGGCAGATAAGAGGAAAGAGTGTAGCGCGGTCGGCTATATATCGCGATGAGGCTCGGAGAGGCTCTTAGGCTGCGCGCGTCTGCCATTGAAAATAGAACTCCTATCGCTTATGATTGATACGTCTGTCAGGAGAATATCGTTTATTAAGTGATGTTTGTTTCACGGAATATGAAAGTATCATTTTTCAAAAGTTAGGATAACTTTCGCTGCGAGAATATTAAAGGAGATTTTTCTTCGATTCTTCTTTATTTTTTCTATTCAACTTTAATCATTTTATTTACATTTTTCACACCGTCGTTGACATCTCTGGATACTTCTATTGTACTGTACTTTACTGCATTCCAACATAAAATTTAACTCCATTAATCTAACTCCATTAACCTTGGAAAAAACTGTAAACATAATGTAAAATAAAAAATAATAACTGGTATTCTGAAAATGATATTTATATTTTACTTTGAATTCGTAATTTTGCGTTTTTAAATGGTGGTTATCTTAATTTTTCTTTTCTATTATATACACCTTTATTTTTAAATGTACAAAAATTAGAAGAGTCCCCAAAAAATGGATTTATTAATTTTCGTCACAAAGTCGAACCAATAATTTTTTCCTGAGGAATCATTTAATTTTAATTGCAAGATTAAATTGTCATTATGCTTATCATGACTAAATAATGCCGTTTTTTTACAAAAAAGTTATCATAAATAAAAAAAAAACAATAAATAACGAAGTTATAATCAAAAATAGAACAATCTAGACACTCCTAAATTACTTTGAGTAAAAATTTGACTATGTAGGTTAAACTCAAAAGTAAAAGAAAAAATATAGCACTTTACTCAAATTCAGAATACTTTGTCGTTCAAACTGAAAATGAGGGAGAAGCACAAGAAAAAGGCAAAGAAGGAAGTTTATGAATGAACAAAAGTAAATAAGACGAACTTTTTGCCTTCCACGTGTGTACACGCAGCCGCGGCTGTACATAAGCGCGCGAGCTGAATGCAAATGAACGCGGGAAGGCTCGAGCGAGCGATCGCAGGAGATTCAAGGGCAGCGAGCGCGAGATGCGCGCACTCCTTGACGTCTCGTGTGATCTCCCGACACTTTTGCCCGGATTAAGGGGACAAATTCTCACGAGGATCTTATTCCCGCGACGATCTACTCGATTCCATTTCGAAAAAGGAAGAAGCCGAGAGGAGAGAAATTCACGATCTTCCCTCTCCCCGCGTTCTCGTTTACGCGCGCCTCTCTCTCTCTCTCTCTCTCTCTCTCTCTCTCTCCTTTTTTCTGACTTTATCCTCTTCTCTCGTCTTGCCTCATCTCGCGGCGCGGATTTGGAGCCAGCGACGCAGCAGAATCCCCGTTGACTGTGATGCGCTGATGTAAATGGAAATTTTCTCTTTACATCTGTTTCTTCCTTCTCCTCTATTCCGTGATTTCCTCGCTCTTTTTTTTTCAACGCCCTCGTTGTCTCTACAGGCCTCGGTGTAACACACAAGAATGTAACTCAAAATAAACTAAAAACAAAAATAAACAAAACATAAGGATAAATAAAATAATGATAGAAAAAAAGAAAAATACAAAAAGAATTCTTTTAAAATTAAATTAAAAAATATTTTTGAGAAAATCTACATTGTAAAGGAAAAGAAAAAATCAATGTTGAAATGGTATTATGCAACAAAGGACATTTTACGATCGACTAAATTTCTGTAGTCGATTTATGTATTTTATCAGAATAATACAGCTAAACTATATCCATCATATCTATAAGCTATCCTGTTGTAATTGTAATAGTGTTGGAAAAGCAAATAACAGCAAAAGTATAACAATGGCGATATTTCAAATTAATATAATGTCTATTCAAAAATATAGCGTTGATATTATTTGTGTTTTTATTTGCCGTTATACTATTAATGATATTCGCGCCGTACTAACAAGCGATTCTTCCTGTATATTCATCGCTCAAATTCATTCTTGAATAATACACTCGACACGAGAAAGACGTAATTGCGAGCACTAAATTCAAACGCTATCATCTCCACGTGCTACCGTTTTTCACGAAACAAACGATCCCAACACACATACCATCGAATATCATTCGAAGGCTACGTACAGCATAGCACAGCTAGCCGAGAGAGCTGCTACTTTAGATTTATGCTCGACGCGAGTGTAGTTCAATTAGTTTCTCGTTCCCCGTGGCTGAATCGCGCTCGCGCGCCCATATACGGAACAATCGCGTACCCAGGCAGAAAAGCTGCACACGCACACATCTACACAGAGGCAGAACGACTTATGCGCCTGCTCTCGCGTCTTTCTCTTCCTCTCTCTCTCTCTACAGCTACGCGCAGCTATTTTCCTGCCAAAGTCTTTTTTCTCGCGACGAGCACGTCCCATAACCAGAGCGAGGCTCCCAGAAAACACGCGATACTCTCCTACATGGCTTGCGTCGTCTCTCTACGCGGAAAAGACGCGAGAGAGAGATGGAAGGTCGGTAACAATGTCGGATAAGGAGTTGGAGCTCGAGGGTTGAAGAGCCTGGATGTGCGGAGGAGGCGAGAGGCAGGAGGACTGGGAGGGGGTGTGCTGTGCGACGGCTCGGCGGGGGCTGAGAGGGGGGGGACTATATGTGTAGAGGAAAATAGAAAGAATTCAGATCACGGGATGTGCCGCTGCTGCCGCTGCTGCCGCTGCTCCTGCTTCGAGGGTACCTCTACTATTGCCAGGACGAGGGAAAGAGAGAGCGAGAGAGAAAAAGACTGGGTTATAAGGAGACGATGGAAAAAGGGACGGGGTGTATATAGTCGGAGAAAAGCGAAAGAGCGAGATGGAGAGGGGCAGCGGGGTGAGAGCGCGGGGGGAAATTCCCCGGTATATATACGAGAATGGAATCAATACGTGGAGCGCCAAGTGTGTGCTTTGCCCCACATGCGTGTGTTTCCATGGGGCGTCCAAATACACAGCGTGAGAGAGAGAGAGATGCTCCCCTACTACGGGGGGAGGCGAGGGCGGGTTCCATCTCCCTGGGCACACCCTCGAGATATATACGGGGGAGAGAGAGAGAGAGAGAGAGAGAGAGAGGCGAGAGCACGAGAGCGAGCGGCAACTACGCGCTGTGCTGATGCGAATTTTCGAGAGAGGAATATTTCCCTTTCAAATTTTTGCAAGATAGGCTTTCGTATATTCCCTCTCTCGCCTCTCTCTTTCACTCCTTCACTTTATTTTTTATTTTATACTTAATATCAAGCCATGAATTCTCAAAATATTTCAGAAAGAGGTACATGTGGAATAAGATTTTGCATGCTGTCATGTATCTTATATATTGCATTCTTATTTGATTTTCAAAACTTTATCTGACATTGTTGTTATTGAATTATAAATGGTGAGAAAAATTTTAAAACTATTTAAACAGGGAGAAATAAATTGTTATTCGGTTTCGGATAACCTAAGTCAGGTTATCGTAACATGTTTTAATAAGACGGTATTTATTAAAAATAAAAAAGCCATTTTTGAATAAATGCATAACTTATAATATATTTTAGGAAAATCTCCTTTATCTATGAAAAACAAAGCAGTTGTTAAAAATCGTAATTCTCAGCTCATTACTTCTATGCCTATTCTAATTTGACAACTTATACCTAACATGCTAATTTGCATAATGTCATTTAGTTAGAGGTACCTTGTACCTCATTGAGTACTTAAATTCAAAATTCAGAAGCATTTAGTTTGACGAGTTTAAATCCATTATCCTAGCGGAAGTTTGAAATGAAAAGAGTGCAACGCTTATGAACTTTGCCGGTCGTTTTACCTAGTTTCCGCTCGTGACATTATTCCGAGTAATACGACGGTTAACAAGTGGCTGCGCGCGAGCGAGAATATAGCGAATCAGGAATGAGAGTGCGGAGCGAGAGAGGGAAAGTATCGGTGAGCAGGCGCGAGAGAGAAAGAGGCGGCAAAAGAAGAAGAAAAAAGAGACGAGGTAGAAGAAGTAAGAAAAAAGTCTCTTATCACCCACTTTCTCGCTCTCTCTTTCATTCTCGTTCCCGAGTGCGCGGCGCGACGGCACAGCTGATGTAATTTGATTCGCCGGGAAAGTGTGGAGAAGAAGCTCCCGAGGCTCCATGACCTACCCTTACACATTAATTATAAGGGGAGGGGGCGGGGGAGAATCTCGGAGCTCGAGATTCCTCTCCACCCCTACTTTGCCTCATTTTCTCTCTCGTTTCGCCTACTTGGCCGCCTCGCTCGCGCCGCCTCTCTTGCGCTCGCCTCCTACCTACTATACCGCCGACTCGGGCGCGCGCTCATTCACGTCTTTCTCTCTCCATCTCTGTCTTCGCTCTCGTTTTCTCTCCCTGACCTTAGCGCGACTTCGCCCCTAAATGAGAGGGTAGCGAGGCGCGCTCACCTTCTAAAGAATGTAAACAACCTCGTCGATTTAACTTCCGTCTTCCTACTTACTTTCACTGCGCCTTTTAAACTCTTTACATCTTTTTCTATTCATTTTCTTTACGCGACTTGAATTATATCCTCAGTATTTATGCATTTATTATTTCAACTTTTAAAGTGTTTATTCATGCCAAGGTGAATGAAATGTATATTTATTATCGGATAAATCTTAACGAATATTTGGAAAATTTGAGAAAGTATTTTACTTTTTACTGTGTATAGTTAGTTGAGTGAATTATTTATACACTACTTTCTGTAATTGTCTATATCTTATATTGTATAAAAAATACTCATTCGTTTTGTATATCATAATTGAGGCTGACTATAATGCCTTTTTCTACTTAAATTGCATGCAATATTAACAAAATGATTGAAAAATTAAAAAAAATGATTGAACGCCTCACTGCAAGGGACAGTGATCCAGAGTGCTCTCAAAGTTGCTACTTTAGGTATTATTTACTGAAATCTCTCATAATTACTACGATATATTTATATTTAAGAAGACGTTTCCCCACTTTATGTTGGGGTGACAGGTTAAATGTTTTTTAATTATATGTTTTTTGTGACCTAAGCAACCGTATATGTTATAAAAGTTATATCCTTAAGGATTTTAATCTATAATCGTAAGCCATCTATCGGCATTATACTTTAGTAAACTTCATTGTTATATACAATATCACTAAATGGATCGTAGCAATATTACGTACTTATGGTGTTATAACCCATTCAAATTCTCTATATATAATGGTTCCTCTGTAGAAGCTTGACTTGGTCTAATGTGCTCTTAGAGAGAACAGTACAGCCAGTTGAAATGATCATTGAGACTAGGGAATAGAGAGTGTATGATAATACGTGGATAATGTTAGTTGGAGACAAGCACGTTGAGAATATGGAAGGAAAATAGGTCTAATATGTATTAATAGGAGATATTAGCATTGCTTGTAATATTATTATTATATATAATAATTTTTAATATTAAAAGAATCTGAATAATGTGTTTTGAAAAAATTTCAGACTTAAGTATGCATTTCACATATTTCATTTTATGAACTACATAAAATCTCTCGTAGTATGCAACATCATAACAAGTCGAAAATGATACATTTTCTAATACCGAATAAACCATATTTACTTATTATAAGCAAAGTAAATGTAGCATAATTTTCATAAAATATTTCGGTTAACTTATTTTGCCGTGAGCTATCGATACCAACCCAACACAGCAGCCCCGCAGCTGCAACAGCGGCCTCTCTCGCACGTGTAATCTACGATAAGCCCGTATTACGGCTCTATATCTCCAGCTACACGCGTGAAACTACCCCGAATGTACAGAGAGAGCGGGGGAGCGAGAGCAAGAGCGAGACAGATATAGATAGATCTCTCGCGTCAGCCTTAGCCTCCATCCTGTTCCACAAATTCAGTCGGTTCATCTCGGCTCCTAGCCTCCCCCTCTTCCTCCCTATATATATCCTATCCTATCCTACCTCTATCCACCCATCCATCCAGCCATCCATCCATCTATCCATCCATCGAGGCATCCATCCATCCGCCCGCTTCCCTTGCTGCTGCTGCGAAATGCGCACCTTTCTTCCAACCACCCGCGGGAACGACGACGACGACGACGACGATGGAGGCAACGTCTTCCGCTCACTCCTCCACATTCGCGTCCCCGTGCTGCGCTGACGTCTCGACATCCAGAGAGCAATCCCCACGGCGGCTCGAACCCCCCGCAGACCTTCCCTTCCGTCACCGCGCATCTCCATCTCTCTCTTTCTATCTCCCTCTCTTCTTATGCTTCGTCTTCGTCTTCGTCTTCTTCTTCTTCTTCTTCTTCTTCTTCTTTCCTCGGGCTCTCTCGCTTTTGCGGCCCTCGAGAGCGCCTCGTCTCTTCGCCTCCCCTCGCCCACCCCCTCGCTCCTCCTCCTCGTACATTCAATAATGTAGATGCGTACCGAACTCGTCTGCCACCGCCGCAGGCAGACGCAGCAGCAGCAGCAGCAGCAGCAGCAGCAGCAGCCGACGACCTCGTGTGTGGCGTACGTGCGTGTACAGGTCGATGCAGCAGCAGCAGTGGCGGCAGCAGTGCGAGCTGCGAATACGGAGATGTGCGAGATGGGAAAAAAAGGTGCGTATCCCCTTTCGCGAAATGAAAAGGTAGCGTAGTCGCGCGTGGAGCTGCCGACGCTGCTGCTGCTGCTACATCTGCGGATGTGAGCGAAAATATGTATAGCTGTGCCTTACTCTGTCTAGCCCCCCCCCCCCTCCCCCTGCGACTGCCTTATTCTTCCTTATCGAGAGGAACAGTTTTCTCTGTTCGTGCGTAGATTTTTATCTCAACTATTGTTATTACTCAACTATGTTAAGTTTTATTTTATAATTCGTATTATACGCTGTTTTTTTAGTGCAAAAAGCAACGCATAAGGAAATTTAAATTTTAAACATTTCTTGAAAGTTAATAAAAATAAATTGAAGACTTATAATGTGATAATGAAATTCAATCGGAATTGTATTTTAGTTAGTGAAAAAACATTGTTTTCTCAGAGATTTTTCCATAGAGACAATTCTGAAAGAATTTGCGATACTGAAATTTCGTTAGAACTTGTATACCTTTTACTGGCTGATATTTAAAATCTTAAATTTTCCTTTAGAATTCGTTTATATCATTTGAAAGTTTAATTCGACCAACTATATAAGGAATTTCTATTCTTATTTGCAAGTGTATCATGATTCATTATATTTAAAAAATACAGATAAAACGTTTGTAAAAATTGACGTGACGAAGATTTGAAATCGGGTAAGAGAACAATCACTGCGGAGCTTTCAAGATTTACGTGAAGAATTGTATAAACAAAGATGTAGCATGTAGCGAGAAAGCAAATATGAATAAATAGCAGGAAAAAAAGGAAGGGGGCCTCATACGAGCTGAGGGTGAAACGCCAGTCACAAAGAAAAGCGAGTGATATGTACGTACGCGAGCGTAGGTATGCAGGGTGAATATTTTACGAGGAAAATTCAGTTACCATCCAAGATTCGCGAGACACGTACGCACACCCCTTCCCCCCTCCTTGCACTTTCTGCCTCCTTTTCTCTTTTCCTTTTCTCTAGCGTATCTCGGTCTCGCTCCTCTTTCTTTTTTCCTTTTCACCTCGTGAGTACCTCGCACGAGTACTTCGGAGTTAGTTAGAACGTTTGCTCTGCTATTTAACGTCTACTCCCGTCAGGAATCTTGCGAAAGTTTTCCCACTCGATTCACTCATACCAACCAAGAGATGCTCTACAATAGCACGCTTTCCTTTATCTCGCTTCGTTAAGCATCAAACAAGCGCTTTTATGACTATTGAAATTCATGCCAGATTCTCATGCGTATTGCAATTTTTTTTATTTACTTCCATTTGTTTTCAACTGCCTATTATGCTAAAAGTTTGAAAAATGTTATCGTCAGTATTCTTTTTAAAAATATGAACATATTTAAATATAATATTTTTTAGATTGAATGACATTTTTATTAAGCCGAATTTATAGTGGAAAATTAAATTAAAATTAAAATTCTTTATATCACTCTAACCTCAAAATCACAACTTTGATCACAACTTTGCGTTCGTGGTATAAAATACGGTTCGAAACTAGTGCGTAAGTAGATTATTTGCCTCATGTGACATTTTCGTGTCGAAATATACTATTTGGAATTTATTAATAGTTTCGAAATTTCTACTCTTTGTTTATGATCATAATAGAAGAATTTTAAAAATGTTGGACAGTATTAAATCTATTTTAAAAATCTATTTGCAAATACTATTATTAATAATTGAGCCGTACAAGTATTAGGAGAACATCCATGTGTCTTAGGTTTTGTCAGATATATTTTTAATTTTTCGTATACATTTCGCACATCCAAATAATATTTAGAAAAAAATCGGTCAGTTTGATAATTGTTATTACGAAATAACAAATTTTTTATATTTTTTATAGTACATTAGGTTGAAATAATTTTTTTAAAAGAACTTTATAATTTATAAAATGTATTTAAAATCCAACAACAATATCCACTAAGCAATTTCAGCAAAAGTAAAGAAAATCAGACGCGTATGAAGCGAATATTAAAATACAATTTATACTTTCTTCTTTTTCGCATTTTAATAAGTTCATTGACGTAATATTGTCAATCGTTGGTTGGGAGGAATAAGCGGCTATCTGCTGTGTATAAGCATAGCAGATAGTCGTTTGTTGCTTGTTCCTCCCAACCGACGCAGTGAACTATTATTATGAAGTAACTTATTAACAAATAAAAAAAATTAATTTTCTTATCTATTTTGACTGCAGTGTCTTCTCAAATATAGTAGGAAAAAATTGTTAGCATAAATATGTAATCATGTTTTGATATAAACGCTGGAAAGTTTAACTATAGAATTTTAAAATCCAACTGTCGCCGCGAAATTCCATGTAACTCAGCTTACTTGCACTTTTCGACATTGTGTTACCTAATTCAGTCGCGTCTTGAATATTGAAAAATATGCTCGCACGCGAAAAACGTCATAAGAAGATTTAAAAATGTAATATCGCGAAATATCGAATTTCCAAATATACGCGCCGCGAGAAAAGTGTCAGAATTGCAAAAGTGAAGTCTCCTCGCGCGCTCTCGCCGACGCCGTCGTCGTCGTCGTCCTCGGATCGTAGGAATAAAAATTGTCAGAAAGGGGGTTGTTTGGGATTTAGGATAGGTATATACGAATATACGTATATACACGCGTGTAGGACGGGTCTGGAGAAGAGAGAGAGAGAGAGAGAGCGACGGAGCTGGGAAGGCTGAGTCGACGTCTTTCAGGACGATATATAAGCGTGGCGTGGAGGAAGAGATGGGAAGAGAGCGAGAGCGCGAGAGTATGAGCCAAGAAAAGAAGGCCGCGCTCGCGGGATACGGGAGATTCGCGTGTCTGCCTGTCCTCCTGTAGCGTGGGGGAAGGGGAAGGGGAAGGGGAAGGGGAAGGGGAAGGGGGGTACATCAGCAGCCGCGCGGCTGCTGCTGCTGCTGTGCCCCACGCGCCCGGCCCTCTCACCGAACGTAGAAAAGGAAGAAGGCAGTCTTCTTACTCTTGGCAGAGAGACGCGGAAAAAGGACGGCGAAAGGGGGGCGATGGGATTCGCGCGTGTACATGTGCGAGTGTGTATACGTGTAGAATGGGATGGATGTGGGAGAGAGTCGGATAGAGCCAGGTAACCTAATAGAAGAGGCTCGAGCCAACGTCATTGGCAGAAGACGAGGCTGTCGGGACTCGCTCCGCGATTTTCAGACGAATTCACGGAAAAGAGCGAAATCCCCGAGACCGGCAACCCGCCCGCTCGCCTTCTTCCCAGACGTTCTACATATCACTCGCGAGCTAAGGCTTATATATATGTATATCAATGAGAATAATTCGACGCTCCCTTGGATTACGTTCACCTGGCTTCCCTAATACTTTTTTTTTCCTATGATCGAAGATTTAGAATTTTTCAAAATATGGACATTCCAATAGAATTTATATTTCAGTATATATATGTGTGTGTGTGTGTGTGTGTGTGTGTGTATATGTGTTTTACAAAATCTTAGAAAAATGATTTATACAACTTCTGATTATATATTATTTAAGTTAAGTGATTAATTTTATTTATTTACACTAAAGTTATGAATATCTCTTTGTATTGAATAATACAATGTAAAATAACATTCAATATTAGTTTTCGCATTTCTTTTATGGAAAAGCAATTTTTCAATATTTCAAGTTATAATAAAATTATATAATGATTATTTTTATGTATTATTATTCAATACGAATATAGGTATTACAAATTAAAATATTACTTATTTATACAATAAAACTTTTTTTATTTAATTAAGAAATACAGGGCTATCAGGATATAGTATTAAATATTATTTTTGTTCACAAGTAATAGCATTCCTGACATTTTGATTTAAATTGAAATTATAAACTGTCGAAAAAAATTGTATTCTTGTATACTTCATACAAAGTTTCCACAAATAGTTTTCTTTCTCTCGATTTTATAAATTCATGCATTGATTGTAGTACTGAAATATCGTATTTCTACAGATTGTATACAAAAGCAAAGTTATATAAAAGATCCAACGCATCTCTGGTATTCTTCGCATGTCGTTCTCTTATGTGATTGTTGATTGTCATGCTAAACTTGGTACTTTTTATTGATTGTGCACCCCGTTGGCCCCCTCTCGCGATTTCACGGCGCGTCTCCTCTTCTTTTTTTTCTCCTCCTCCGACCTCTTGCCAATGCACACGCGCGACAAACGGTTTTCTGCGTGGCTTTCTTCCAAATTCATAAAAAGCTCTTCGTAATTGAATGGAATTGAATGTACAAACCGTTCTACATTTATTAGGCGTCGTTGTCTAGACGCGCGAGAAATCGCTCTTCGATTTTGTCAACGCCTAGCATTATTTTCCTCGCATGTATAACGCGAATGCGGTCTGAATCGAGGGGTTGAAATATATTTCGTCAAAGCCCTTCCTACTCTATGTATAGGAGTAGGAAGAAGAGAGAGCGAGAGAGTGAGAGAGTGAGAACTTCAGCTCCTTGGGGATGATAACGTCATGCAAGGAAAGCGTTCAAGAAAATCCGTACGAAGTTTTGTGATGATTGGATGGCTGTTTTTACAATGCTTGTATGCAAGAATATATGATTTTATACACATGATTCAACATCGGTTATTTATATATGTTATTTAAAAGATGTTAGTTACTTGAATATATTACATAATATCTTGAAAAAAAGAATTTTTTAAAAATATACGAAAAAAAAACATTTTTTTTCAAAATTCTCAAAGTGGCTATAATATAATCATATTTCTATTAATTTATTTTCTATTAATATTGTATACTCATATTTTAATTGTTTATATTCAATCAATTTTACTTATTCCATAGTACTATAATATAAAGAGAATTTAAGCATTTATACATTAAAGCTATATTTTGTGCACTGGTTTGCGTGCGTAAAGTATGTCATACTTTGCATAAATTTGATATACTCTAATCTTTAATGCACAGGAAACATCTTGATCATTGAAAAACACAATTAAGAGGAACAGATATTTTTATAAAATTAAAATTATCGCCATCCTTTCTTTTTTCACTTTTATATAGTTATATACTTGATATTTTTATAATTATATTTCAACACAATAATTACTCTTAAAAATATTTAAAGTTAATTATAAGGTTTTTCAAAAATAGAAGCAAAATTGATTTTTTCTATTGTGTATGCGCATAGGTTTATTTTAAAAACGATTTTTAAATTAACGATTTTTAATTCTCTCCGTTCAAACAAAAGAGTTAAGGAATTTTAAAGCCGTTTTTAACGATTAACAATATTTTGCGCGCATAAATACCCTGCGTTCTCGGTATAGTGAACGCTGATCATTTACGGGTCAAATAAAACCAGATTTATATATATTAACTTAATATTTAATTATGAAGTTATATAAGAGGCAACTTTCTTTACTTTTAGTATTATAAACATTAAAAAAATTTCTTAGACCTTTTTGTCTGTAGTAATCCAATACAAATCCAAGTTTTTTATTTTAAATTTTAAATTAAAATTATAGATTTTCGAAATTCTACCAGAAAAGCTAACTTAATAAACGTATACGTACGTAGTAAATTGAAAAAGATATTTTAAGAAACAGATATACATGCATGCACTGCATTCGAACAGATACTCTAAAACGATCTAACTTTTAAATTTCTCAAAGCCCATTGCTAACAGTAGTCTTTCCCCAGTATGTCAAAAAGCTCGAACACACGTATACGCGCTCGAGCAGGTAGAGCATATGAAACTCGAAAAAATTCAAATTAGCTTTTCGGAATTTAATATAAAATTTTATGAAAAACGGAGTTGGCGCACTTCCCCGCGCGCCACATCACGAGGATGAGTTGTCTGTATCCTACTGAGCTCGCAGAAGATCACTCGGCGAAAATAACGAAAAATTCGGGGTGCGCCAGCACTCGCGCCTCGAGAACGCTCTCGCCTCTACATATATACATCTGCGCTTGCACGGGAGACACGGTGAGCGCGACGGAACCCTACATATCGCGAAATTGACGCAGTGCGTGTCTTTCGCTGGCAAAGCCGTTTACATCGCAGGAATGCCAGCCACTCGCGGCGGGATGAGGCGGAGGCTGTGCAGACTCGAAGCGGCAGTAGTCGTGGTGGTGGTAGGTAAGACAGTGAAAGAAGACGCGGACGCACACAGAGAGAAAAGGAGGGCGCGAGCAAGGCGGCGGATTCCTATATATAGGGTGGCTCTTCTTATGAAATTACCATGAATACGGCAAAGTTCTGACGCGCCTGGCTGCAGCCAGTCTTTTGGAAAATCGGCGATATGAAACACTGGCGGCTGAGCCGCGCGGCGTTTTTCTTTTTCTCTCCTCGAGCTGGAAGTGTAGAGAGAGAGAAAAAAGGCACAGCGAACGCAAAGGGAACAAAAACAAACGAGCGTGGGGTGGGGGAGGGCAAGTTGGAGCGAACGTCATTCCTTTAAACTTTGGCTCGTCAAGACAAGAAAGTATTGAACTCACCCTTCTGGAAGATCTGAAGCGCCCGCCAGACCGACTGTGCCGTCCTTCATCCTTTTGCTCTTTTGAAAACGATAATCTGAAAATTCAGAGATTATTTTTTTATTATTTTATACTCGCATAACAACATTTCGTCAATTCAATAATGTCAAGAAAATGTTATCTATTGTTGACTTGAAATTTGACATTTGATGAATCATTTTTATACTATAGATAAAGATTATTTTACAATCCATGTATCATCATCTATTTAGTAACATGTAGTAGGTATAATACTTTTTATAGTAAAGAATAATATTACAATGTTAAAAGGATTTTTAAAACGTAATAGTTTTGCCTCCGAAAGTAAAGTGAGCCTGGTTAAAGATGGAAGATTTGTGGCATCTCACGTCGCCGAAAACTAATGTGAGCTCGGGGGTTCTTAGAGCCCGTGGAAGAGGGAAAAATGAAAAACGTCAAGAAACGCCGAATCAGCCGAGCTGGGGTAGAGGCAGAGCGGAGGGAGGGGGAGTTCAACTAGCTACAGTTGAAATTTATGGTCGGCTTTTAGCGGCTGAAATTGATTCGCCGAGTAAACTGATACGTAATGGGGTCTCTATCTTTTCTCTCTTGCCCTCCTTCCGAGAGAGAAAGAGAGAGAGAGAGGCTCAATCAGAGACACCCCTTTTACCATAGCAGGTGCTGCTGCTTCTGCTGCTTCTTATTTAACCAGAGGATTTCATCTCACATTTCATCCTGCCTCCTTGCTCGCCGATATTTGCAGAAACCATTTAAGAGTACTCGGAAAAAAACTCGGTTACTTTAGGCATGCCTGATTTACCCTTTACATTTGCCGATTAGCTTTCGAAGAGCAAACAAATGAAAATACTTCTTCGTGTGCTTCTCGTATTGACAAAACTAAATTATATTTTGGAAATGGTTTTCATTTTTTCATGTCATGTACATTCCATATGCCATAAGAAGCTTAAGAAATTTCTATTCAGTATTATTGTATACAAGAACAAATGAAATAAGTTAATGTCTAAAATATGTTCATATATTTCAATACTAAAAGATAATTTGAAAAGAAATGCAAGATTTATAGAAGAATTTACACTAAGCCTTGGCGTAGCCAAAGTTGTTACGAGCAGCGATATCTCACGCCACCATAAAAAGGAGAAATATATTTTTAACATATTTTTTTTCATCGCAGAGGACTGTTGTCGTTCATATAACATTTTATAACTGCTCGCTATGCGGTTAGAAGAAAATGGAAAATGCCTTTACGGCGTTTATTTATGCCGAGGAAAAGTGCTATCAGAACATTGCATAGCACGGCCGCGTTATACTTCCCTGCGGAGGATTATCAATATTCAGCCGCCTATCTTCGGGCCGTACACGGGTTCTCGTATCGGTTATACCATGAAAGAAGGAAGTTTCATCGAGAGCATAAACGCTCTTCGACGACACATAAACACCACGTCTCTCTCTTTCTCTCTCCTTCTCTCTCTTTCTATCCTCGTGTGCTCGTAAATACACTTCACCCAGCGTCCCCGCGAAACTTTATATCGCGGATTCAAAGGCCTTACGCCGCGATAAAATAATTAACATCCTTGAGCAAACACATCATACTGAAGTTTATATATAGATACCAGATTTTGAGTGATGTATAGCACAGACATCGTAAACTACTATAGCAGTCTTGTCACAGACATAAGGATGATACGAAAATTATATCGTCAAACTGTATCATTTTTATATCCAATGTTTATAAACTTCTTACTTGAATCAATTTTATATAGATGTAAGGTGATCGTTACAATTTATATCCCGATTTCTAATAACTTCGTATTTTTTCCATCATTATACATTTTTTATACAATTTTTTTACTCATTAATCGAGGCACGAGTAACTTTGAATATTAAAACTAACATCTTGATCCAGATAAAAAGATTGCACTTGTATTGTTTTTTATTTTATTGTTTATTGTTTATTGTTTATCCGGAGGTCGAAGTTCAAGTGAACTCTACAGAGGTAATTTAATAACTGTAGGCATTAGAACTGGTTCTCTATAGTCATGATGCATTCATTTTCCCCTCCTCCATTTGGATACTATAGTAGGTGAAGTATGTATGCGTCATATATCGTAGAATCTATTACTTTTTCTCTTCTTAACGTATTTATAAATTAAAAGGCAACATATCTTAAATATAAATGATTACAAATAGCGAGTAGATATAAGTAGGTATAATTATAGCTATAACTAGATATAGTAGATACAATAGGGATATAATTGTTTTAGTGAGTAGAATTTAATATGTTTGAGAACTCTGTTGAGCAATTTTTATTAATTTTCAATCTTATGAAATTACTTCTTGGCACTTATTTTATGTAATATTCGAAACTTTGTGGAAAATATATTCACTTATTTTTTTATTTTATATCTACTTTGATGCACGCAATGAGTAAAAATTGGGACATTCATCTTAGAAGACCTTTCTAAGTAGTTCGAAAATGTTTAGAGAAGTATATTCTTAGTCAACAAGAATTCGGCTATTATGAAAACGCCATAATCATGAGTAATTCTTAATCGTACACCTCTATAAGAAGAATAATATATATGTTTTAGTATCAATCTGAATACATATAGAATATTATGGTTAAAGGTATTTTCCGATGTATATAACATTTTATCAACACAACGGTCATTTTGCATCGCAGAGCGCGCAAACCATATCGTATATTTTCGAAAGTTCAAAGACCCGTAATTCCGGTGGCAGGCAGGCAGGCAGGCAGGCTCTCGTATCTTCCATTTTCCCCTCCAGCGGCGTCTCTTCGCACAGCGCGCGCCGCGGTCTTTCTTCCTCTTTGCATCTCAAAGATAAGAGACGAGCAGCAGTAGCAGCAGCAGCGACTTGCGGCAGAAAGAGAGATAGCTAGAGAGAGAGAGAGCGAGCGAAGGAGGCGTTGGGTGGGGCCGGATGCGAAACGGTTCAGTGGAAGGCAGCCGCCGATAATAAATCATACGATGATACATTCTATCGCGGCGCAGCGCCACCCCCTTTCTTTGCACCCATACAGTTTCGCGCGCGGAGAACTACCTTCGTATACGCGCGGGACTTCACACACACACTCACACATACACAGCACAGAACTCGCGAGAGAGCAGAGATAGGTAAATCCAAGGGTGAGGAACGTTCTCAAAACCTGGAGATCCGCAGGGCGCCGCGCATCCTCGTGGGCTTTCTTTGGAACGCGGCGCCCGCCGTAGCGCGAAAGGTAAAAGAAGCAGGGAAGAGAAGAGCCGCGAGAGAGAGAGAGAGGGTCGCTGCTGATGACGCCGGGCCGTTGGAACCGAGGCGGCGGTATACCTTGTTGGAAGGCAATCTATCACCCTAGCGCCGCTCCGCAGCGATCTCTTCGTATACTCTCTGCCGCGCTTCTTCCTCCTCTGCTCTGCCTTTTGCTCCGCGAGCAGCCTCGAGAGTATATGCACACGCGAGTGAACCGCGCGGCGAGGAAATCTAGAAGCGCGGACCACCTAGAAAGCGAGATGCGGCTGCAGCGGCTCCTTTCGAGCCGGCCGGCAGACGCGGAAAAATGCACCGCAGCAGCTCGCGAAATGTGCTCGAACAATTGCATTTGCGATACGAACGTGCGTTTGACTCGGTGTTGTTGTTTCTTTTCCTTTTGGCGAAGAGACGGCATAATTTTGAATATCAAGCGCCCGCTCGCGCGAGATTTCGCGAGTTTATCTTACTCGGTTCAGAGGCAGTGGTTGATGGAATGAGAAATGTTGCGTGCGCGCGAACAATGAAGCATTATTTTTCCAGGCTAAGCGGAGAGATAACGTTCGCGGATCTCGGAAACTGACATGGATGAAGTGCGCGAATGCGTATGCCAGAGTGGGATGAGCGAACGTAGGAAGTTGAGCAATATGTCGTCGAAAGTTGCCCCTCATTTTGAAGGATATATAGACAGAGGTACACATGCGTGCGAGTACGCGAGAAGCCTGAGGGTATTTCGACGGAGTCGGATTGATCTTGGGCTGGGCGCGAGTCTCCTTTCCATCTATCACCACTGTATCGTCATTCCGTTGACGGCGGGGTGGATGTGAGCGATGAAATGGAAAATGATCTTATTATGTCTTTCGAAAAATTGGAAGAAAATATAGATAATGTAGAAGAAAGTTTGAGAAGTTGAATAAATATTTAGTTCCGTTTTACAAATATTTTATTATTATAGTCGTTTATTTTAACTTAAAAAATTGTTCGTGTTACATAAAGATATAACATTTCTCAACTTTTGAAGCTGATATATTATATATATACTCTTCAATGAGCATAATGTATGAATGACATTGTTAACCAGCTTAATGTTATACAATTTTAACATTCATAATACATGTTTTGTATTTTATGTGATTCACAAATATTTTATGATATAGGATATAATATGCACTTTTTATATAAAATCATTCCCAATCTGATTTTTACGTAACTTATATTTATATGGAACGCATAGAAATCTTCAGTCATGAAAATAAGAAACTCAAATAACGTAAGAAAATATATAGCACATTGAACTATAAGTGAAATGAAAGAAAAAAGCACATCGAAAGTCATCGCACATTTGGAAGAGCGTTCAATCCAAGAACAAAAAAGTCGAACGACTAGCAGAGAGGGGAATCAGCCATGGAAATATCTCTGCTCTGCCTCTCTCTCTCTCTCTCTCTCTCTCTCTCTCTATCTCCTCCCTGACGCGACTCGCTCCCGCGTGCGCGCGCTGTTTCAATCTCGAAGGACTCGATTTTACGTAATCTTGTTTGCGAGGATATCGAAAGTTTGGCCATTGCCGAGCGATATTCGGCAGGTTTTTATGGGGCCGTTACTTCCGCCAGTGATACCGGAGCACGCCGCGGTGCGCGGCATACGCCATCGAAGGCGCGTTAGGGCTCTCTCTCTCTCTCTCTCTGCTCCACCCCCGACGTCGCCTCTCTCTCTCTCCCTCTCTTTGCATTCTCGGAAAAGCCATACGCATGCATCTTGGCGCACGGGGATAGCGGTAGACGAGACGCGGCGGCAGCGGCAAAAGAAAAGGATGGGATAGAGCCTTGCATCCGGAACTTTTACGAGACACTTTCGCGTTTATGTCGCGTGTAAATCTCGCTAATTTCATGACTTTACATACGGGATGCGCGAGCACGCGGCAGGAGAGAGACGAGCCGAACCGAGCCGAAGCTCGACGTCTGACTTTCCCACTTTGCCCGGCCTCGCTCTCGACTAATATCTGCCGATATTGAACCTCACTGCCGCCGATTACGTATAACACTTTTATTTCCACCCTCGCAGTGTACCTCCCTCTTACCGCCCCCAGAGTTTGGCCCAAGCGTGTGCGCGCGTGCTCTCGAGATTTGCTCTTTTGCCCCCCTCTCTCTAGAGGACTGTAATACAGCGGCGGCAAGCGATTATTTACGACTCCGCGTGCGCCGGCATCTCTCCAAACTCAAAACAGGCATTTCTCATGCGTTTCGGATAGAAAATCAATACCTCCCACAGCAGCGCCAGCAGCAGCAGCGACGGCACACGTCTCGCGAGCTGACGCGCTGTTGCCAATCCTACAGCAGAGCTAGCATCGCGACTCGCCAAAACCAGAGCGGCATTCTCTTTTCAGACAGTCACTAATTCGATTGCGATGAACGGGAGCATCATTTGTATCCTCGAGAGTGCAATGAAAGGGCGAAAAGCACGTGGATGGTGGGCCGCTGAAATCGCGCGATAATCCGCCTCCGCTCGCGCTTGCTTTTTCTTTTTCATCCTTTATCTTTTATCGTGGGTAGGTGGTTGATTACTACGGAGAGAGAAAGAGAGATAAAGAACGGAAGGGAGGAAAAGAGCGCGCTCACGGAATGGAATGGCTTCTCTCTCGCTTTCGCTCGTCTCTCTCTCTCTCTTTCTCTGTTCAATAATTAAGTGGGACCTGTTGCGTCTCTCTCGCCACCCCGTTCTGCTGCAGCAGCCGCAGCAGCGTACCGCCGCCTGACTATACTCTCTCGGTGTGTATCTCCGGCGTGGCGAGAGGGAGAGAGAGTGAGAGAGAGAGATAGAATATAGACCGCCCCCGTGCCACGCCGGCAGCACCAGCCTTCGTTATTCCCGCCAATTAAGCTCGCGGGAATCTGACTACGATTTTTCAGCGCTTTTATGCATGCAGCCCAGCGTTTTATGGGCGCGCTGGGGGTGCTATGATTGCGCGTCGAATCGCTGCTAATCGCTGAGAGCGAGGAATCACGCGATGGATACGTCGTTAGGCACTGATTTGCTTTTGCCTTGTATAATAGATAACGTAGTTAGCTAATAGTTTAATTCCGGTGAGACGCGAAGGTGACGCTTTGTTTTCATCGTTTAGAAATTTATGGTTTCATGGTACTCTTGATATAATTGTTTGTGTATACAAGCTATAAGATTTCAATAATAAACCTAGTTCATTATTCAGATTTACTTGTTGTTTAATTTAATTTGTCTTTTATTAAAGAACAAATTTTTCTTTAAATAAATAATAACAAAAACCTATATTTTTTAAGTAAAAAGTTATAATTGCATAAAATGACATTTTTTTATAAAGTAAATTGGACAATATTTTCGGAACATCTTTAACAAATACTATGCACTATTTCAGAGTGATTCGATATTATACTCAAATAAGCATATAACATCATGAAAAACACACTTAAAAGAAACAGACACTCTTAAAGTTGAAATTTCCCTACATAATTGAAATGGTGTTTTTGAATTTTATATCTATATACTAGATACTTTTAATTATATTTATCATCTATTATTAATATTATGCGTTTAACTCTACTGCGCATTAATTTATTGCGGATTTATTAACATTGCAGCTTGCAGAAGCATGTTCATACAAGGATTTTAAATTTGTTGGCGGTACAAAATATAAAAAAGTGATTTGTACTCTGAACCCGTATACATACTTGTCCCAATGATGCTCAGGAGGGTTAAGCAACTTTTCTTTTTCTATTTTATATACTTTAATAAATTTAACCTTGTAATTTTCTCTTTATGTTTCAGGTGAGTTACAAAAATTGTCGTTTTACTGAATCTTCTTTTACACGTAAGTTTGAGTAGCATGTATTGCAAAGTATTCATACCACAAGTTAATGTACAAATAGAGTTCTTCACAATAGTTTGTATTTTTATACGCTACATGCATTCTTCTTATTTGGCAATACGATAAAGAAAATAATGTTATACTGTAAATAAATTGTGAAAACTTTAAGTGCATACTCCCTCGCGCTCCTCTGTCAGTACGAAATGTAATTTAAATCGAACAAATTTATTTTTCATCATCCCACCCCTGGCTGCGCCCACGGAATATCTCAAGCGTTCTTCCCCGGCCAATCCCTTTATACTTCTTACCCTCACGTATATATATCGACAGTTCGATTCGAAAAAAAGCGCTGATCGTGCGCGCGCGCTCTCCGCACGCTCCACCCTTTGAGGGAGTTTGACCCGACCCCAAGAAACTCAGGCTTCTGGCGGCCCTCTCGGGAGGCTCCCCGCGACTTTCTTCCATGCTAGAAGGGATTTCTCTCTTTCTCTCTCTTTCTCTCTCTTTCTCTGCATCTCTTTTTCTCATCACTATGTGCTGCCTTCAAGACGAGCGAGCGCGCGCCTCGCTGCTTTCTGCGGATACACAGAATACGTATATGTCTATATAGACGCGCGGAGACGAGCGAAAGCAACCAACCGCATGCATGACATGCGACGTAATCCGAGTCCCTTGCGTCCTCGAGCAAAAAGCCCACGCATGTATACAAGTATACAGGCGCGCAGCTCCCAATCGATAAGTCGTCTATACGTATGCCAATGCGCTATTATAAAACTGCTGGATAGAAAATAATCGAGACGCGGAGAATAGCAATTTTTTAAATTCAATTTTTCCTTCTATATTTTATAAATAATATTTTTTTTTATTTTATTTACTTCTCAAAGTTTATTATTGACTTCAAAAAGGTTTTTTCTTATATTGACAATATTATAAATAATAATATTTATAAAATTAATAATATTCTAAATATATCGATTACCTTATCAACATTCTTCATGCAAATAAAATCTTTTTTCTGATAATTAAATCTATATACGAAGTGTGCAGAACCATAATGAAACTTAGTAAATGTCCATCTAATTCTTCAGTTATTTTAAAGAACCCCGTCATTATTTATCTGGTTAAAACCATGCACTTAATAAACATCATATTCAAGTATTAATTTCAGTGATAAAATTTATTACATTTTTTTCTTCTTTTATATCACTAATGTTGAAATGTTTGTGGCAGTGTGCAAATTGACTTGTTTCGTTATGGTTCTGAACGCCCCATACATAATGATAAAAAATGGACTCAGTCTACGATAAAGCATTAAAATTAAAAATTTTGATTTTTTATTAGAGCTTGTTTTTAAAATATTCTTAGATCTTGCGTATTAAATAATCAGTAGGTATATAATAATTGACTTTTTAAAGCCCTTATTGAGTTCTAGTAGTATAAATCTTTTTTAATATATTTTGCTCCGTTTTTGTCATTACTCTCGAAACACGATTTTTCAGATTACCGCACATCCCCTCAATTATTGATATAATTATTGTTTAACGTTTATTTAAAAAGTTTACTGAAACCTAATTCATTGAATATTCTATACTTATATTTGAAAATAAATTAATCCTAAAGTTTTTTCAAACACCAGCTTGTCGTACTTTCTCATAGAAAAAGGCTATCGCACAGCGTCGAAGCATTTTCCTTTTTTCAAACGACGCTATCAATTTTTTTCGCAAGACCGTGGCGAATTGCTAGTCCTTTTTCCGTCCCTATACCACTCGACGCGAGCGAAACGAGAGTTCATCCATTCTGCTGGAAAGCGGCAGGCGAGGAGGCGCGGCGCGGGCTCGTTCCCCACATGCCTGCTGCATTTCGCAGTGCGCGCACACATCGTTCGGCCGCGTGTAAAAAGGACAGCAGCAGCAGCAGCCGAGTCTCTCGCGGCAATCTCAGCCAATCTCGTCGTAGTCGTCTTCTCGTCCTGCACAGTCCCTTCGTCCCCCGCGTCTCCTCCGCGAACCCACTTACTTCGTTCAGTCACCCTCGTCCAGAAAACGACGACCCAATTCTCCGCGCTTACTCTCTCTCTCTCTCTCCCTCCCTCTCTCGCTCTGCTTCCTTTTCTCCACGCTCCACTCAGTTACAGCGACGACCATCTTCTATTTTCTTCGCATTATCCGGAAATTCTAATACGCGACTTCTTTTCTGTTTCTTGGTATCTTTTTATTATTAGCGTTGTTTTGTTGTTGGCATTGCGATTTTATGTCAATCAGGTGAATGGTAAATTACATTTCAGCAATTTCACAAATAAGGTGTAAGTACTTGAATTTGGATTCAGTATTGAAGTATGAAGTTGTTTGACTAACTGCGTAATTCAGAAATTAAATAAATATCTTTTCATGGTAAAATTTTATTTGCAAGTATAAAACAGAATATGATTTTCTTCCAAATAATACTATGCGTATAAATGAATACTATGTGTAAATTCTTTTTATCAAACGTCAAGCACACAATTTATAATAATTCAGCTGGAATGACGAGAAAGTCTGAAGGAAAATATCAACTCCGTTGTCGAGGATGAAATTTTCGAAATTTCGATCTACATTCGAGCACCTCCCAATATATTACACGCGATGCATGGATGCGAGAACGACGGAGACAGAGAGGCTAGACGTATATTCACGTAGGTATAAGGGTATAGAGCTCGCAGAGCTCGCAGACGCTTATCAATTTTGAAAATAACAATCTCAGCATCCAGGCAGAGCTCGGCACAGCGTCTCTCTCTCTCTCTCTCTCTCCCGCGTTTTCCTCCGTTCGCACAAACACAACGGGCTGCTGCGGTGGCGAGGTTACGCTCGGCTCCTTCTTCCTTCATCCCTCCTTCTTCCAGTTCAATTTCGCTCTCTGCTTTCGCCCGGCAAATCTCTCTCTCTCTCCCTCTCTCTCTCCCGCCTCGCGGTGATGCAAGCACAAGCCTCAGCGCGGAGCCTCGAGCTCCTGCTGCTGCTGCTGCCGCTGCTGCGGCGGCTGTTTCCTTTCTTCGCTATGTTTCTCTCCGCAGTAATGGTCTTGACGTCTGTCGGAATACGCAAAATCTTATTTCGTTCTCTCGCGCTGCACTAGAGCCGAGCCAGCCTTCGCTCGGCGAAGAAGACGAGGCGCAGTATAGAGAAGAAGAGGGAGAGGAATAGGGAGAGAGAGAGAGAGAAAAAAGAGGATGCTCTTCGCGATCCTTCGATTTCAATAAATCTGAATTCGCGCCGTCGAGCAGCCGCGAGTAGCGCCGGAAATGCGACGGATTCTTCGTCTCTCTCTCTCTCTCTCTCTAGCTCTGGCTTTGCCGCATGCGGCGTAGGGTATATAGACGAGAGCGGACGCGGCCATCGATGTGTCCTGACGTGTAGGGCGCGTCAGAGGTGTAAAAGTCAACCTCCGAATTGACAAAATTACGATGTCGCGGGGATTTCGCCGCGCGAAAGCGGATTTCTGCGGTTCTTCGTCTTCTTCTTTCCTTTATTTTTTGGTTGCCACGCGGAGAAACATTTCTCGCGTTCCGCAGCAGGAGAGGCTTTGATGAATAGGCCGAGCTTTTTCCTTTTGCAAATGGAGGGCTTTGTTCGAAGACTCGATTTGTTATAGTTGCCTTTCAATGCTGTATATATACTTTGATATTAATTGTTAGAATAATATATTTTCTTTCTACTACTTATCATTTTTATGTTGTAATTTTATTGAAAAAAAGTAAAATAATTCGCTAGCAATTTATATAAAGTTTATTTAGCTTAAAAGTAAGTTTTAAGCTAGTTCATGCGCGTGACAATTCATTAGATAGCTGTGAAATTTATATAATGTTATTCATATTTTACAATAGTATTAATTTACAAAATTTTAGGAGCGGATTTCAATAATTTTAAAGAGAAAATTTTTATTGAAAATGGACAAAAATACTATTTATGTATTTATAACAAGCATATTTTTAGGCCTTCAATTTATAAATTATATTATTTTTAGATTAGATGATTTCATTTATTCAATAAAATGTTAATGTTACCGACTGATTAAAAAATATTTTGTAATCAAATACGTCTTAAATTACAAATTTCTGTGTATGTTTAGAGTTAAATCAGCAACTAAATAGAAACTTTACGTTCATATATCATTCACGAATACTCAAGTATTGTATATACAAATGTATGCTTAATTTATAATAAATTCATTTTATTTTAAATTAATATTTTTAATATTTATTATTTTGTTATATTTCTTACTTTATTAATGTTAGAAATGTTCTGTTTGGATGTAATCATTTAGATTTAGAAAATTTATGTTGAATACTTTTTAGAATTTAAACTTCAATGACTATTATAATACTTCAAAAATTTGGTTTAGCAATTTCTCTTCACAAAGCATCTGTAGAACATGTCTTTTTCATACCGTAAAATATCATATTAATATAACCGAAGGCAGATTTCAATTTACAAGGGCTAATCTTCTTCTTTCGGCAAATCTCTGAATACACCATGCTGACGCGCTCACATAAAATCTCGGGATCTCGTCTTTGAGGTGTATCGAGCAAATCCCGCTCGCGCTCTCCTTCGCTTCCACCTCCATTTCGCGGAAATCAGCGCGTCACCATAAACCGCCGATAATGCGTGCATAATAACTGCAGTATAAAAGAGAAAAACGTAAAAAAAGAGGAGGAAGAAGACAGCGAGGGAGAGAGAGAGAGAGTGAGAGGGACTAGAGAGGGATTTTCCCGGAGTAATGAGATATGGGAGATGCTATGATGCGCACAGGGGCGGAGACCCGGGGGTGAGAGAGCGACATCGAGGGTAGGGGCACTGCTCGCCGTATGTCGCACAGTAATCTTTTACGGTCTATCTCGCATCGCGCGCCATGCCCTGGCCCCTGAGTCGAGCCGTTCCTGCCCCCCCGCGCGCGCGCCTCCCTTACTTTTTAGAAAGCCATTTTCAATCGAGTGCTATTCGTCCAAAATATTATTTTGTTATAGCTCGGTCTAAGAAACACTTATTTATGCGAAATTCAAAACTATATATTGAGTTAAACAATAAGTAGAGTAAAAGTTTCAATTTTATATATGTATAAGTATATTTTACATTCTATTTATGTATTTAAAAGGTCAACAATATTTTAAAGAATTAAGTTATGCAAACACAAAGTTTTATACATACATGAAATAAAGAATACAACTCAGAAGTTAACAATCTGTTAGATTCTTATGGCTATGTTAACTTTTAAATAATTTTATTTTATTAATACTTTTACTCATTGATAAATATTAAATTAATAAATATTTATTTTTGACTAGTATTATGAAGAAACCAGTACCAGAGTAACTAAATATTATAATCAATATTTTCTAAAATAGAAAAATCAAATCATTTTAATATCATTTTATAAAACAAAAATTTTACTTACCAAATTTCATAAAAGCATGAATATCGTACAACAGAAAGTTCATTTTATTACAAATAATATTTCTCTGACATCGCATACTGCCTCTCATATACTCGTTACACTGGCATCAGCCATAAAATTCACATCCTCATCGAAAATAAATATTCAAATGTAATTCCACATATACCGCGTCGAGTAGTATAATACGAAAAACATTCTCAACGTGCTCACAAGCCTGCCGCAGCCCATAAACCCCCCTCCGAAAATATAGTGACTTTTAATATATCTCCCCCTCCCCCCTACATATTGTATCAAAGAATTTCGAGCCTATATTTAAATCCACGCCGCGAAACTACCTTTTCCTCGTGCGTTATATCAACTCCCGCGCATCTAAAAGCCAAGAGGAAGCAGGCGTAGAAGTCGCGTCGTCCTCGTCTCTGGGCCGCGAGCCTCACCAGTCTGTCTCTCCCGGGATAAAGGATCAAGCCATCCCGAATATACAATGTACACGTATACACGCATACATATACATACACACGGCGTACCCTTATCACGCGAAACTGGCGCATATATACGTACAAGCCGGCGATATCATCCTCTCCTCTCCTTCGCACCCTTCGGCGTCTCATCCATCCCCCGCATGCCCTCTCTCTCTCTCTCGCGAGCACGAGATCCGGCAGGCAGTTTCGCGCAGAGCGAGTTCTTAATATCAGGCATCATCGTTCATCCCTCGCGCATACATGCATATACACGGCGGCCGAGTCCTATGGAGTCCTCGAGGATCCCGGGCCTGGGAAATCCGCTGCTATGCTGCTACTGCAGCCGCGGAAAACAATAAGCGGTCCACTTGATAAATGGAGCCAGCCCAGGCGCGCAGACACTTGCCAGAGAGAGCGAGAGTGCCAACGTATACACTGGCTGCGTTGCGCCGCCAGCGCGGTATTTATTACCCCCGCGGATCTGCCCCGCGCGCGTGTCAAGCCGAAGGGATTGCGGAGATCGTTACGTGTTATTGAAAGAGTAATTTTTTTTCGTTATGCTGGTTTTGCGGATGCTTTAGAGGGAGGGCAGCGAGGAGAGCGAAATTGGTAAAAATTGCTCGCTTCTGTCGGTTTGCTGATTCGATCGGAAAATTATGATAACTGCTCGGCTGGTTTATGGGGTGTATTGAAAAGGCCATTATTATTAGTGTAATTTATTTCGATAAAAGCTCGAAGCTTGGAAGCAGAGTTTTAGGGCCATCTTGAGAGAGGCATCTTACGTAGAACATAAAATTAATGGGTAACTTTTGAAAAATTGTTCAAAGAGCCAGTTTATAACCAGATTTATTTAAAAACTTTTAAAATATTTATGCTCATTTCGATAAATATCAGCAAATTATTTTTCTTGCAAAACTGTAGCTTGTTATGACTGATGATATAGATATTACGAGGCTAAACCAAATCAATTTAACAATCGGTATAGACATGTAGCTTGAAGACTATTCAACCAATCAAGTTATGCTTATACACATAATACACATAGTTACATAGTTTATCGCATTATCTCTACAATGAAACTTCAATATAATAAAAATAAATTTCTTTACAACTTTTCTTTGCAAAATGAAGAATAAAATTTTCTCTAAAATTTTTATTGTATAAAAGTCAATTCTTTTATTTTCTGTTCAATGTTTCTTCAGAGCATCATTTCGTGCTGAATAGCTATATTTTTGTTTTCTTTAGTTTTGGTTGAGTATACAAGTACCCGAACCTACGTCGATTAACTGCGATGGCGAAGTCATGGCGGGATTTGCTAATTTCTTTTACTTATCATCAATATTTTCTCAAATATATCCCAAATGTTTTAAGTAGTTATATCGCACTACCTCTTTGAACAAAAAATGAAGATATGTTTTTGTATTTTGCACAAAGAGCTTTGCTTAAAAAACGTCTATCAATTTCAGATGCTTTGATAGCTTCTAACATAGATGCTTAGTAGTTTATTTAACTAAATGAATAAATTTACTTGAAAAATGAAAAATTATGAATCTAAAAACCAAAATGCAATAACGAATGGCATAAAAAATATCTCTTCGTCAAATATATTGCCTACAAAGTGTATAAACATGGTAAGTAAATGAAAGCGCGTGAAATTGAAAAAATTTTTAGTACCTACATCGAAGCAGTCATTTTTTCAAGAGAACGGCATTATAAAATCCACATAGAACTTCCATTTGGAAAACACTCCCCTGAAATTTCTCTTCTCTCTCCCAACTTCGAAACACTCGCTCTACGCACAAGGGAATACACATCCGTCATGGCCGCGTCTCTCGTCCCCGTCGACGACGCTGTCTCGCCCCCAGCTTCTAAACTCTCTATATCTATACATCCAATACAGCACGTGCTGCTCTCGAACGCGTATGGAAAATGTGCGGAAAAAGGCCAGCCAGCCATGCCATCCAGATATATAAAAAAACCTCTTCGACCTCTCTCTCTCTCTTTCTCCTCTATCTCTCATGCATTCTCTATATACGCGAGCGGACGCACGCGTATACCGATATATATCGCCGGGCTTCCGAAACGGAAAATTATTGAGAATTGAAAAATCCGCGCGCGCTGCACAAGGGCGTTATTAAAAAGTTCTTTTTTTTCACCACCCTCAGTCGAAATATAACTCGTCTCACAAAAGGTCGACGTAGTTGTCCCGCAGGCGCGAGCTCCTCGTTATCAAAGTGCCCGGCTCTGCAGGGCGAACAAGCCCAAACAAACGAAAAAAATAATAAAAAAAAATAAACTCAGGGAGGAAGGGTGCCGCGGAAGGAGCTGCGTAAAAAACGCAAATTTCGCGCGGTTTCGTCAATTTCAAAGGGAAGCCGACAGAGCGAGAGAAACGCGAACTGGTTGTAGTAGCAAGGCGAGAGGGATATACGTATACAGAGAAGGAGAGTGCAGGCTCTCGTTTTATGGATTCTGCGTGGTATCGCTTTTTCGCGAGTCTCGTGTGCACATGCGGGTATTTTCTGAAAGGAGCCGCTCGAGCCGAGCGCGGCCGGCGTTATACCGGCGTCGCTGGCTGCACGGAGGAGATCCCCACAGGAGAGAAGCAGAGCGGGCGGAGAGCTGCAGAGGCGCCGGGAGAGGAGATAGGCAGAGCAGAGAGGAGAGAGAAAGAGAGGACTCGACGACGATGTCTCGGAGATATGTATGCCTCGAGGAGAAGAAGAGAGAAAGAGGGAGAGAAGATCCTATGCGCTGCCGCGGAGAGAAAACACACAGGAAGAGGAAGCCACGCCATTACGCTTCGTGCGAGTTCTCTCTCCTCTTCTTCATAGTTTCCTTTCCCTCCCTGCCTCGACCTCTCTCTCTCTCTCTCTCTCTCTCTCTCTCTCTCTCTCTCTCTCGGATCTTTTTCTGGAGCTGCGGCTGAAGTGTGTGTCTCGCTCTCCGCGCGCCCTTATCCCGCCAACGGAAACATTCCCGTTCGAGTGACTTGCGCGAGAGACGCGAAAATGTTATACCATGCGGGAGATATATAGCTTTGCGGCGCGCGTTGTTCGACGAAACAGAGGGTTATTTTGTGTATAGTTTTCGACGCAAACGAAGGCGCTGCCACGCGAGTATATCTGCCGAGCTTCCGGGAAAATATTTGTTGTCTGACTTTCTCCGGCTTGTTCTACTGCTACGCTGCGTATGCGAGTGCATCGTTACCGAGACATACATTTTCCTTATTTTTTTCAAACTTTTGCAGAATAATTCTATTATAATTCAACTTTTTTTACGGGAGTATCTATACGATACAAACTTGTGAAAAACTTATTCTAAGTATATGTATAGTATTTTACTCCGCTGCTATCTGCGATTCAACGTTCTTTATGAAAACTTTGAACTCTGACCTATTTATCATTCTCCGCGGAACTTTGGCTTAGCTCGCGAAACGCGAATAAGCGCCTCAGTCAAAAGTGGAATGGATGATTTCGCAGCTCCGCGGGCGAAACAAGATCGCGCACGCGTGTGAGACCTCTGCACGCGGAGCGCTCTCGAATTTTATCTCCTCGCGCGCTCCTTTTACTTTGTTATACACCCGCGAGTCTCGCGCGGCAGTGCTCGCGGCGCAAGAACGTCGCGGAGGGAGAGGAGAGGTGCCGTCGCGTTCGCCATACCAATTTCTTCCATGTACGCGTTTGTGTGCGATGCGCGCAAAAAGTCGCGCCGGCGCGACAGGGCTGCCGCGAGGCTCTACTTCGCTCGCGGATAAGCCGAGTGCCGCGCGAAAAACTCCTCTTTCCGGGCACATATGAAATTCCGGAAACGCTTCACCCCCTGCTTGCCTCTCCTTTCTTCAGCTTCGAATCTTCGAGACCGAAAAGTACAATTTTTGTTATTTCTTGGTCTTGTATTTTTACAGAAGTTTCAAATATTATTCTAAATTAGTTTTATTCTAAATTAGATTCCTGAACTATTAAGAAATTTACACTTAACTATTAACAGATGAGGTTATGCTAGAGATTTTTGTTTGCAGACTTGATAGTTGAAAAGTCATACAGAGTGTGAAGAAACTCTTTTCTTTTTCTTCTCTGAAGAAGTGCATATTTATTTTACTTTTAGATATCTACATATGCAGTCATAGGTAAAATGCTTATTTTTGTAAAAAGATAAAGGTACCTACATAATCATTGTTCAAGTATTACAAATTATAGATAACATTATCTTTTTTGAAATTTGTCTAAAAAAACTTAAAGAATATTTGTTAATGATTTTTGTTTAAATGAAACTTCCTTCAAGCAATGTTGTAAAGAAAGCGCATTATCTAGATAAATAATCTGATCAAAATCAATGTTTATCGAGATACATTTTATATCTTTTACAGATATTGTAGAGATATTTTTATATTAAAGATACATTCTTTTATCCAGATACATTGGTATCTAGATAAACTTATCTAGAGATTCCAGCACGAGTGCACATATGTTATAGTACAACACTTTTCTATAAGATGTCACAACTCTTACTCGTCTGTCGCGTGGGCCGCGCGCCTCGTGAAAATCAAATCATCGTAAAAAGGAGACCTTTACATCCGCCTTTACAGCGCGTCTTGGCAAATCTACCGCGCCAATAACAGAATTGAATCCACGACGCACTTTGGCACGTTATTCGTTGCCGCGCGGCGCAACGCCGCAGCTCGCTCCCGCAGTTTCATTTCCGCGCGCCTCTCTCCTGCGCGCGCTCGTTTACAAGTCATTTTCGAAAATTGCGAATTCCCTTCCGGGGCCGTGCCTTACGAAGCCCTGTAAATCCCCCTGGCAGTCATCTTGGGATTTTTTTCTGCCCTTTTCTTTGCAGGGGGATTTGCCCTACTTTATTGGACAGGAAACTAGTTTTCCAAAAAGTGTGTAACCGAGGTGAACCAAAAACTCTACTAGCCTAAAAGTTGGCGAAAAATTTAAAGTTATTAAGAATCATCTAGAAAGTATATCAAATTATAGAATACAATAGTTGAGAATCATTGAAAAGAAGAGCCTATTACAATAGGTATATAGGTTATTCTTAAAAGCTAATAAATAAATTCTCTGAAATACTCTACCAAATACTAACTAAATAATTTTCATAAAATTGTTTCTTTTGCATATTTGAATGTTTATACATTGTGTACCATGTATGTGGTAAAAAAAATTACTGAATTATGTTCAAAATTAATTTTTTCTCTTAATCTGTCAATTATGTACATGTTTGACTGAAATGTTGCTACATTACGTTTTTTGTAATTAAGTTATATATTCTAAATGTTTGTATCAGATATTCTGCTCGCTAAATAATTAAGATTATACCTCAAATTATATCCATCTTTCACCAAACTCTCCCTTATAAGTAGCATATAACATATTAGAGTAGTATTATAACATAATACTACGTTCAACTAATTTTTAAACGCTAAAAATTAGTTGAACGCAATATTATGTTATTATATAGTACTCGAAAGCCCAGCATACGTCTTTACAGAGATCGTTTCTCCAGCCATTACTGGAACGTTCAAAATTCGGTACAATCAAGCCCGCAGCGGGGGTGAAAAATATGGCGCGCAGGGTCTCTCGACCACAGAAATAATATAATCTTGCTATTTTGCCTGAGCCACTCTCCGCGTGTGCTTTACCGGCTGACGGGCGGGCGTGGGTGGCGCGAAACCCAGGCGATCCCGCGAACTCGCTGGGGCTGAAACAAAGGGGTGCAGCACTACGCGAGCAGTAGACGCCCGCGCGCCAAGTCGAGAGAAGTAAATATGATGGATGATGGAAATGGAGGAATAGAGCGCGAGCCTGTAAGATTACATTTCAACCAATTTTTCTTTTGCAAATAAAATTGAGAAAATGTCTGTTCGAAGCCGGCTATTCTATTATAGAAAGTAAATAACATTTTTGTTATTTTATCGGTAAACCACCTGTGTAATTTCATTAGAATTTCGTTTGTCAAATTAAAGTTAGAATTATATTTCAATACAAAGTTTAAATAATTCACTTCGCCAATTTTTCAGAAAAAAGTTCGAATGAACAGGCTCGAATGGCTGGAAAGAAAGAGAACTGACAGACTCCATCAGGGTGCGCATTTTTGAAATTTACCACGGCGTGCATTTCTTACTCTAAAAAAATATCCTTAAAGTAATCCTACCATTTTCGAGTCGGACGAGGCTCCTTGAACAAGATGAGTTTTTGCCCGAAAGTAAGAAATAGCGAGAGAAAGAGTAGAAGAAGAAGAAAGAAAGAAAGAAAGAATGAAAGAAAGAACATAAGAGAGAATCAAGCAGACGTTGTAAAAGAAGGAATAACACGCGCTAGCTGCGACCTTCTTTCCCTTTCCCTTGCCTCCAGGCCTCTCTATCTCTCTTGTAATTCACTCGTGTGAAATCAAGTATGGTGCGAGATTTGCATGCGAGCCGAATATAAGCTGCAAAATATCCCCCGGAATAGACAGAGTGTAAGTATTGCGCATAAGCCTCTCCTATATAGCTCGAGAGAGAGAGAGAGAGAGAGAGAGAGAGAGAGAGAGAGAGAGAGCGCGCGACACTAGTCCCATCCACGAAGCCTCCTTTAACTCTGCGGCTGCTCCGCTGCTCCATACTCGGCGCGAATAACAGGCAAAGAGATAGAATAATAAAAAAAGGAACGAATACTCGCAAAAGAGAGTGAGGAAAAATGTAGGCGAGAGAGAGAGCAGGCTGATGCCGAGGAATGAATATCCCTCTGAAAGTCTGAATAGCTATCCGGGATGGCTGCGCGACGGTTTGGAATATGAGAATGTATGCATGAGCCCCGTGCATTGCAATGTTTAATAATAATATAAATATGGCTGACTTTGCTCTTTCTCTCTCTCTCTCTCTCTCTCATTTTTACTCGACAACGGGCGCGCACCGCGCATCACACTACATATACACGTAGCATGTATACCGGGGGGTATGGAGCGAGCTCTAGCGCGGTGTATGTGGCAGCGCAGCGCGCAACGGCAACTCTGCAGCGACAGCAGCAGCAGCCGGGGGCGAATATGCCCCGCGAGCTGAATACGGGCTCTCCCTCGTTCGACTATGAAATTGACAATTCCGCCACTACCACCACCACCCTCACTCTCTCTCTCTCTCTCTCTCTCTCTCTCTCTCTCTCTCTCTCTCTCTCTCTCTCTCGTTCTCTAGTCGTGCTGCTGCTACGTTCTTTATTTGCTTACTACTTCGAAGAAAAGAAGGAACGATCACTGTATGCGCGTAGCTGAAAAATGGAACTCTTCGAATATTTCCACGTGTATTGTACACTGCGCACTGGCTCTTATTTTGCATAGTACGAGTATATACGTTGCGTTACTGAAATATTTTTGTAAATTTTGTTCGATAGAGATATCTTTAAAGTTATTTTGCTCAAAGTAGAACAATCAATTTTAAGTCAGACTTGTAAATAATATGACAAGAAATTGTGTAAAATGGTCATTTTTATAACATCGTATTTGATATAAACAAATTCTTTTGGTTGTTGACGTACTTACTTATATAATTTAGAAACTATATAAATAAATGAATTCATACACAATATTTAGAAAGAACAGCGCGGGGATATTAGATCAAGTTTAACTCTAGGATCATTTCATCGCCCTGAATGAAGGACAATACTATTTAGATTGATGCGAAGCGTATTCCGTTTCAGAGTCTGCGACGAAGACTAACACGTTTTGCCGTTTGCGACAAAGACTAGCACGTTTGCACAGTTGTGACGAAGACTAGCACGCTTCCAGATTTATTGTGAAGTAAAATACAGCACTTATTTATTATATTTATGCAATTTTGAAAATTACTCATAAAAATTAAATAAAAATGTATTCATTTGAAGCGTGCTTGTCTTCGTCGCAAAACTACAAATTGTGCTCGTCTTCGTTGCAAAACTGCGAATTGTGCTAGTAGTAGGCACAAAAGCGTAAGTCGTGCTAGACTTCATCACAGAATCGCGAATTGTGTGAGTGCCTAAATAAGCGTGATACTCTTTGTAAGAGGCGTCGATTTAATATATTAACTCTATGATGTCATTTACATTATGTTAAGCCCATAAAGAAAACAATCGCTAAAGCGATTAAACCACTTTAGAACCCAGTTAAAATGTAATGTAACTTATAGAATTTTTGTTTTGAATAGAAAGGAATAGTAAAGTTGCTTCAAGCTCCCTATTATAAATGTATTTAAAGTATATGAAAAAAAATTTTTGTATTATTTTATTTCATAATAGCGGCACTGGAGTCATCCAACAGTAGCTACAGTTTAAAAAAAATCAGTCACGGTTGGCTTAAAACTTCAAAAAATTCTGTACGTCATGGATACAACACCGTCCTTTAGAGAATTGCGCAATACGCAATACCCAGTGCGTGCATAAAAAATGAGCTATACCCCAGGAAACATAGACAGCTTGCGCGTGCACGGGGTAAGACTCGAATATACGAGTTTCGCGATAAGGGCCGACGCTCCGAATCTATGCAGATGTTCCATACTCTCTCGCGACTTGCGCACCGCAAGTGTACGGTGCGCGTCCATTTCTGCGGTGCGCACATGTGAGCGAAACCGAGAGAAGGAGAGACGGAGAGACGGAGAGAAGAGCCATATCGAAAGAGCCGGGACATGCCCCACGGGCGTCTCCAGAGACTCGAGCCAACGCAGATCCACTCTCCG
The DNA here is from genome assembly GCA_949152435.1 of Gastracanthus pulcherrimus. NCBI lineage: Eukaryota > Metazoa > Arthropoda > Insecta > Hymenoptera > Pteromalidae > Gastracanthus > Gastracanthus pulcherrimus. Next base: position 38,592,335 of record OX424576.1, on the reverse strand, counting down.
TCTCTATGCGATGCCGCCGCAGCCTCCCGCCACCGCTCCCTCAAAATGCCAAGAATTTTCATATCTTTGGAAAATGCCCGAAGACGCGGCCGCTGCTTAGCATTTTTTCAGCTCCTTCACTCTGCCACGCGTGCATGTGGGCGTTTCTCTTTTTTTACACCCCGCTACCCAGCGAAATTCCGATTCCTCTCTCTATATATATATACATCTGCTGCGCTATGCGCGTAAGCCGCACGCAATATATCCTCTCGCGCGTTACGTTTTTCCCACGGCTCGCGACGTGATTTCGCAGACGCCGGAAAGAATATAAGACCACGTACTCGCGCGCACTTTACGAAGCGGCAAATGCAGAAACGCGCGAGCGAGGGAATCAGAGAGAGAGAGAGAGAGAGAGAGAGAGAGAGGCAGAGGGAGAAGAAAGGGCGCGGGAACTAATCTTCCTCGTCCCGAATCCGCGTGTATACGTGCGCGAAGGGCGTCGTAAGGATCTAACGAGCTGGTTAACACGTTGCAGCCGGGCGACTTACTTCCTTCTCTCTCTCTCTCTCTCTCTTCTCGGTCTCGTTCCCTCTCCGTTGGAGTAGTAAAGGAAAGGCTCCGGCAAGGCACCCCCGCGCGCGCGCGGGGATAATGTTACGCGGAATTGCCGGCATCAAGGCTGTAATTTGCATCCGAGATCTCCGACTGCTGCTGCTGCTGTCGAGAGTGAGAGAGAGAGACAGAGACAGAGGAAAAAAGAGCGCGCATTCGTTGGCAAATGTACTGAAAAATCGCGGCCACGACGCCGCGAGAAACTGGAGAGAGAAAGAGAGAGGATAGACTCGAGTCTTGACTCGCTCCTTTACGCGATGAGTAACTGTCTTGAGCGCGAAAAACGCGAATCTGGCTTTTTCGTGCGGGTGTACTTATGTTTTAAGAGGTGCTAGGTGTTGCGGGCGTTTTGGTCGGTGTTGTATGAATTTTTAAAAGTGTCTTTTTTTAATTCCGTTATGATTTTTTACAAAAATACAATTGCGTTTTTGTTTTAAAGCTGATTTATTTATTTAGAGTTTATTTTCGAGACATTTACTCCTATTTTTAATGTAATTACTTTTAATACTGATTGCACGTTTTATTGCCAGTTTAATAAGTTTTTAGTGATATAAATTATCAATAATATAAATTTTTCTTTTAATTTTTACATAAAATTGTTTTGTACCCACTAATACACTTATGTTATTCGTGGAAAATGATATTTGTTTCATTTAAACTAAATTTAGAAGACTAGCGAGGTTTTACGGTTAATATTTTTATCCAATTCCTGACATTGAACATGAAAATACTTCCTGTGCATGATAAATTGATCAATTTAGGATTCAACGTTTTTTTCGAAAGTTATTTATACAATGAAAAAGTTATATAATATTGTTCGAAAATCGGTTTATATCATTTTTAATTTTTATTCATGATTTAATAAATATTTAGAATAGTGCCTCAAAGTAATTGGTTTTTAAGCAGGAATACCTGCAAGAGTATAGTCCAAGTATTTGAACAAAGTTAGTAGATATATTCATCAATTTCTTATGCACAAGGAACATTAAACTGTTCATCAATTTTGTACTATTTTTTAGCGAAAAGCTATAATAAATTGATGAATAATTAAACGACTTTGTATGACTAATCTTCTTTCAAAATATAAAAACATATATTGAAAGTTTGAATCATAAGACGGATCATCAGAGTTTTTAAAATGTCCGCCAATGATCTGACTTAAAAATTGCAACATTTAAAATTATTACCACGTAAACTTTTAAATTGATATTTTCTGTAAACCGATATCTATTCAGATTCAAAAAGTACATTTCTTTATGCCGCTTCCACTTCCACTTCCACAACAAAGTCCCACAAGTCATTCTTACCCGGTTCGCCGCACTCGCATATACATCGCTTTCCTCTCCTCCCTCGAATTCTATAAAAAATCCCGTCTAACGTAAACCAACATTTTCCTCACCTATCGACGCGTCGAATTTCGAACCTCCCGACATCCTTATACCTAGCGCCCCGTCAGCTACCACACACCGCGGCGTATCCCGAAAAACGCCTGCTCGCGTCGCATCTGCGCCGGCAGCCGTCTTCGCGCGGCGTTCCCGGGAAAACGCGCGTCGGCAGCTTTGATAAATGCAACCCCCGTCGCACAAAGGCACATGCACGCGTACGCACACTCCTCCTCTTAGCAGCGGCAGCAGCAGCGGCGGCAGCAATCATCCAGGCCGCGCGCGCGCACAACACACTCGGATAAAGGTGTTAGCTAAAGGGAGAGAGAGAAAGTCGGAGCCGAGCTCGCGCGCGGGCGAGGCTGCGACTGACAGCTACATTTATACGTTTCGCGGATTTTCCATATCGAGATTTGTCGAGTGCAGCTCTCTCGCGCGCGCGCGCGCCTTCCTTCCTTCTCTCGGCAAATAATGTCGGCGAGAGAGGATTTGTATCTGTCAGAAGTTGGAAACGCCGTGTTGTTCGCTCGCGCGAGTTTTCGTCCTCCTCCTCCTCCTCCAGTCCCCTCTTTACCGTAGGCAGCTCTCCAAGGAAATCGCGCGGGCCCTGATTTTCGCCTCCGAGCGATTTATCGCCTCCTCGACCCGCGCCGCTGCTGCTGCTAGGTAGCCGTATAGCAGATATACGAGCCGTAGTCGTTTTCTCGAGGACCAGATGACACGCGCGTAGAGTTGGACTGCCGACTGCCGACTGTTGACTGTATAATGCTGCTTTGCATCCGATGCGCGCTGCTCCAGCTGTCTTGGGCCACTAACCCTTTCGCGCGGCCGCGAGGACTCCCGTAGCCTAGTCTACTGCTACCGCTGCTACCCTTTTCTCTCTCGCTCTCTCTCTCTCTCTCTATGCGCGCGCGCGTATACCTGAAGGGTATATGTGCACAGCACGGGCGTCGCACAGATCGGCGGCGGCCCGCGTGACATCCCATTGGTCGTGTTGCCTTGTGCCGGCAGCATTCTCGCACGGTGCGTCGAACCGATAAATCAAAAGAGATTTCGGTTGCGAGCTTGTGTTACCTTTTCTCTTTTCTTCGGCTTTAATGTATGCATCTTTTTTATGAGGCCGACGTATGCGTGCGACTCTCTACAGTGCGCGGCGGTGATCGAATGCCTGTGGTAGGAGTGACGTTCGCAGGATCGAATGACAACGTAGAGGTTATCCGAAATTCTTGTTAAATTCATTTTGTTGAACGTTATTGACGATTGAATTACTCGTTTATTGTAATGTCAAATTAAATCATTCATATTATATTATATTGATTTTATTAATTTAAATATAAATTTATATAAATAATATAACTAAATGATTGACCAGATTGTATTTTTCAATGCATTCGCAAACTTTTGAGAGTCCAAATAATTGGATTGAGGTTTATAAAGTCTTAGAAAGGCTAACACCTACTTAATAATTTTTTTTTTCAAATTCCCACATACATGACCTATAAGTATAGCTTAACTTTATGTGTTTTAAACAAAATAAGATCCTACGAACCACAATTCGATTATTTGATTATTTAATATAGTATTTCAATACAATTTAGGAGGTCTAACTATGTTTGAATTTCAAATAACTATTTTTTCATATTCTAATAAAATATATTTAAATTTATCTTGGCGGGTTCCCGGAATAACGACATAGGTCCCCTCTTTTTTAAAGTTGAGATTAGAGCGGTTTAGGTATCCTTATTAGTATCTTTTCAAATAAAAATGCAAAAAATCAGGAAAATGTAAAAATAAGTGACCATATCTACTATTTAATGGAAAATCAAAACTTTAAACCCCTATATCTCAAAAATGAAAAAGCGGACTTCTGTCATTATTCCTTTCGCCCACAGATCTAATCTGGTAATATACGGTGAATGATTTGTTAGTTTAATTTTGAATGTAAAGATTGTTAAAATTTAATATGAATTTGATGCGTAATGATTATAACATGAAGAATTAAGTATTTAGTTAACAAGAGTAAATATATATTGTTAGTCGATTATTAGTTTATTATTTATTAAAACTGATAAAGTTTTATTTTTTAATTAACGTATTACGAAGTATAAATAAAGAATTATAAAAAATGTTCTTGTTTCGTGATAAAACATAGTGAAATTTCCGATTTAGCAATTCAATTTAATGAAGGCGACGTCATGTTGCGTCTCTTGATACAAACGACTTCGTTTACGATGGTTTAATCAAACCAAAATAGTTCAATGCATATAAAGAACCATTGGATATAAAATTAGTCATTAAACGAATGTACTCAACGTAAAATATACAAAAATAATCAACGAAAGAAAAAATAACATATTTATTTAACGAAATTCAATTAAACAACGTATAGAGAAAAAAAACGTCCGAGCATTTAATTGAAAATGCAGCGTGTAATTTAACTTGAAAAGCGTCAATACGTCCGCGCGAAAAAAGGTTTTTCGCGTGCACGTGTATAACAGGCAAACACATTTATTTTTACGAGCACCGCCCCCGCACCGCGCTGCGTCGGGATTTGTTTTTTCAATGGTATCGCCCATGATGATTCGGTTTATTGATTGGTCTCATTTGTTATTTTCCAGCGCAAATGCGGCGTGGATGTGCAAAAATTTGCAATAAACAGGAAAGCTGCAGGGAGAGAAGTGGGAAGAGTGGGAGAGAAAGAGAACGGGGGATTGAGAGCCGATGGGAAAAAAGGGATGGGACGTTCGCGCGGTTGTATATATATACACACACGAGATCATTAAATTGGCTGCGGCTCAGCGAGCTCGCCCGCCGAATATCGAGCGCGCGTTTCATTTGCCCTTTTAACTTCTCTAGCTGCCTCTCGCTCCACTCGTACGCCGCACGGCTAAATATATTTGCAAATATGTACGAATCCCCAACGATCCGAGCCACTCTCGGCGGAGAGCGGGCCAATCCGCCAGCGTAAAAAAAATCTCTCTCGCTCGCTCGTGCAGCGTCCACGTCCCGAATAATCAGGTATAAGTCTCTCTTCCTCTCCCTCTCGCTTTATTTATCGTCGATATATATTATACCCTCTCGCTCGCACCTTTCCGTCATCCTTCCTTCTCTCGTTTTACATATCTCGCTCTTTGTGCGCTGCAGCCCGTCTCTTTTGCTGGCGCGCGCTCTTTCTCTCTACCCCTGATTTTCTCTCTGTGTGCGTGCGTGTATGTCGCGCGCCTGTAAAATATGTAAATCACGCATCCTCGTGCGCGCGTTGCAACGCATGACGCCAGCCAGGCAGGCATCGTTCAGATGTATATTTGCATGACAGTGTTGTTCCGCTCTCGATGTGTGTACCGATTGGTTGTAGCGCGCGGGACACGCCGCTTTTTTTCCTGCACTTTTTTTTTTCGTCCGTCACAGCGGCGCGCTCGGGATGAACTGCTGCCGATTCACGAGCTGCCTCTGTGTCTCTGTGTGTGCTTGCTATTGCTGCTGCTGCTGTTGCTGCCGCGCTCGGCTGTCAGTGCTATGCGCGCTTGTATTCGCGCAATCAACATTCTCGGGATGCTTTTGAGCGACGCTTTGATGCGTATTTTTTTCTTCTTTTTTTTTTTAATTTTGTACGGCGGGATAGCTTTTGTGTAACGGATTGTGTAATGCGCGGATGTTTTGAGGGGGGATTATACGTGGTCGCGAACAGAATTGTTGATTTGCGTCAAGAGTACACGGAGAGAAAATGTTAGTAATGATTACTATACTAGGGTAGGAATTCGGAGACGAAGAGTAAAATGGGTTGACAGTACTACGCAGGTTATAACTCAGTACTAACCTGTATAGGAATAAATAAAATTTCACGTAAACTCCAATCCTTCCGCTTTTCATGCTTTCATATTAACAAAATGCGTATACACATAAACTGCAGGATAACTATTTAAATACTATACTGTTTTTCTTCAATAATACATGTATAAAATATAAAATAAGCAAAATAATAAATAATTATTTAATATTGTTCAATTATCCAAGGAAGACTGATTACTATACTATATTAGGAATCAGTCCAAATAGGTTTCATCTAAAGGTTTATACCCTACCGGCCAAAATCACTCAATTTTACGGTACATTTAGAAAAATTTATCATAAATAGTTATCTATAGCTTGAAACTGCTTAAAAATGAAGTTTCTAAGTCTTTCGTCAAAAGAAAGAATTATCTGAATTATTACGAATTTTTTATAACTTATTTTTAATTTTTTCGATGTATAAGTACATGAATTTGGAGTTTCAAAATGTCATATTTGCTCGAAAAAGTTCAAATCATCTTTTTTTTCACGTTTCTAGAATTTTTTAATTAGGGCAATCAATACTAAATTTAGAAAATTGTAAAGGCGTGACAAGAAGAGTTTAATATCAATCCAAAATTGTTAAAACATGATCACGTATTGCATTTGGAGTGAGAATATGACAAAAGTTTTAAAAAATATGAATAATTATTTATAAAAATAATAAAATATTAGCATCTTCTTGTATGAATAAAAAATAACAGTAGTTTATTATTTGCTTAAAATACTTCAGTATCTTTGCAAATAATAGCCAAGAACGTAAATGCAAATTTGAATAAAAATTGAGAAAGAACCGCCGACTTCCAAATTTCACACCGCACATAAAAATTCCCGCATTTATTCGCCCCCCCCCCCCTGCCCCTCCCCTAAAAACAATCACGCCTGCATAATTCAACTATCGTAAACAAATCCTCCGCTACGGCGCGAGAATAATGACGCTCGGCGATTATAATAATACGGGAGCGCATAAAGCCGAAAAATAATAGAGCTCGCGGTATATAAAAGCGGCGCGTCGTCGTCGCGGCGGAGACAATATGAGGAGGCGCGCGCGCGCGCAGAGAAGAGCGACCTCGCCGCTCGACTCGTCGCGGGGAGCAGAGCGATTCGGCGGATGCAAATTCAGCGGCGGCAGCAGTACATAAAAGGCAAAAGCTCAGCCGGCTCGCGCGCTCTATACTCCTGCGATTTGCATAAGTGTCTCGGCAGCTGCCGCCGCGGCTGGGCCCTGGTGCACGAGAGACGAGCGCACGAAACACGTGCCTCGACATATATCCGACGAACGGACCCGCCGCGCGCACGGCCAACTTCCGGAGCGGCGCCTGCGCGCGGAGAGATTCGCTCTACTCGGGCAATTAGCTCGCGCTCGTGAAGTTCTCTCTCGCCTCCGGCGCTCAAACTTTCGGTTTCGTGCTCGCGGTGTCTTGCTTTCCTTACGTGTGTTCGTGCGCGGGTATACACGTCCACGAGTTTATCCTCATGCGATTAATCATTCTGTTATCGGCGCATCTTTTAAGGGAAAATTAAAATTTCTAATTAGTTTATTTATTTCGCTTTTGCTCACGGTGGCTCGGGCTATTCGTTTATTAAAAGCACATTAATGGAGCGCGTTCGCTTAACGAAATTTACATTTTGCGGGAAAGTTTTCAAAGTACATTAATTTTATAAGATCTGCTGAAGTTTGCAATTTGAATTATTATTATTTTTTATTTTATAATTATATATTTCACTTGATGGTGGTTGTTTAATTACGGCATATTATCTCGTTTATTTATCAGGTAATTTATACAGCATAAAATTGAATACGAAATATTAAGCTCATTAAAAAATGTTTAGCAAGCGTTGAAAATTGTTCTTCTTTATTTTTGTAAAGGTATTTTTTAGAGAGACAAATTTATATTTATATAGACCTATTAAATGAGAACACAAGGGTATACTTTTTTAATTAAAATGATGTCTATTTATAATTATTAATCCTTTCTGCTGTATAACAATAATTCAATAATACGTAGAACCACAACGACAGCCTAAATCGTCAAATTCGTGATCAACATTCGAGAAAAGTCAACATATCGTTTAACGGCTGTACGCCAAAGAAGGAGTCCGTCCATCAAATTTCGCTCTCGACATTCGCGCAAGAAAAAAGAAAGAAGAAGCCCCGTCCATCAAGCATCAGAATCAGCGCCCGCGCGTTTTCCACGACAACCGCAGTATCTGCAGCTGTCGCGAGAAAAAAAAATCCCGAACTCCGCGTATAGATCTCTCGGTGCTCGCATATATAGCCAGCTCTCCGCGAGCTTTCAATTCGAGGTAAATTTAAGAATTTAGCCGAGTCGCAGGGCTGTAGGGCTCGAGATATGTATTATGCGTGCTGAGCGCTCGCGCGCGCGGAGCTTTGACGAAGGGCTGCTCGGTCGCTCGCGGCGGAGGAGTAGGAGGCAGCAGCTAGCGCATGTGTATGTGACGTGTGTGGCGGCCATTACCGAGAGAGAGGAGAGAGAGAGAGAGAGAGAGAGAGAGAGAGAGAGAGAGAGAGAGAGTAAGAGAGAACACGCCGCGCCGGGTTGCCTGGCAACGGCTTTTCAGCCCCCACATACTCACACCACCCTCGTCGACCAGCCCCCGAAACCCTCGACGCTCGCTCTCTATACGCGCATATATATGTATATGCAGGCGTATGTGCCCGCGCGCCCGCGCGACGTTTGCCAGCCATGGCTTCTCGATAGCTTCGACTCGCGCGCGAGGCAGCAGCCTTCCGTTTTGATAGTTACGCTCGGCGAGCTCCAAAAATCGATTTTCGCCGCGAGAGAGAGAGATATAAGAGAAAAGAGCGAGAAACCGCGCTGGCGCATCACCCACGACGCGGACTTGCTCGTGCCTGCTCTAGGTTGCTCCTCGTGCCTTTGCAAGGCTTTGTACGTGTGTCGCGGGGTATGCGTGGGTACTAAACTACAATTTTACAACCTTCGGGCTCCTTCGCCTATTCCGGACATTTTTCAATTCGATCGCTACGACGCCGTCAACGGGCTCCTCTCTCTCTCTCTCTCTCTCTCTCTCGGGAGAATGTAATTTCTTTCGTGAAATAGAAAGTCATTTTGGGATTTATTGTTGCGGTCTTTATAGTGCTGTAAATTTGCTGTTTTATTGTATTATTACAAATTTTCTTCTTTATTATCAATAATAAATGTAAAGGCTTAGAATACAAATTTTTAAGTTTATTAAATAAATAGCCAATTCAAATTTATCTCGAAATTTATAATATTATTTAAAACATTTATTTATTGGTTCTATAAGAAATTTGGGTCATATTTTAGTTTTCATTTCAATTATGTTTAAATTTCTAAAAAAAGATATATATATATATATATATATATATATATATATATATATATATATATATATATATATATATATATTCATACGTAATCTTAGAAGTGTAGATAATTTTAAATGGATTCATATAATAAGTATATTTTTTAACGGAAGAATTCATTTTACTCTTAATAGTAGCTTTATTATATTATGATCCTTAATCCGTATTATATTGTATCTTAGAATTAAGCTTTATACTTCGAAATCCGCTTGATCTTTGCTTTATAAGACGAACATCAAGGAGCTTAAGCTATATTTCTGCGTACAGAGAATTCAATCTTCACCTAACTTTCTTTATTAAATTGATACTAATATAAGATGTTAAGTAAGCCTAAACTTACACAAATAGTAATCTTATATATCATTGAACATTTTTAGGAAAATTAATTTTAACTTATAACGTTAGTTAATTTCGAGCAATAAATAGCAACAAGATTGCAGAAATAATGTATGATAATATTACTATTCAAATAGTTATATAAACAGATATGCAGTATTAATGTATATAATTTATAAGATAAGATGATATTATTCTAAACATTTAATAAAATACCTAGTCTAGGCAATTAACATAAAAATAAAAACCCAAAACGAGTAGGAATGAGTAGCTTAAAACCTCAATAAACCCCTCAAAAATGCACCGAGAGCCAAAAATCCGCTACTCGTGAACGATAGTTGACCTTTTTCTGTCCCGCTTTATCGTCAAATCGTAATGCGAATCAGCATCGGGTTCGCATTAAGTATCTCAAATTGGGTGTAACATTCGGCTGTTGACTCTGCGCGGCGATTTTCGATTCGAGCGCTCGAAAGAGAGACAGAGTAAGAGAGAGAGAGAGAGAGAGAGAGGGAGAGAGAGAGAGAGAGACACGCAAATACAGACAGACAGATAGAGGATGCATCGAGCCGGGAATCGAAAAGCCTGATGCGCGCCTCCGCGCGAGCCCGATGCTCGCTTTGGCCCGGGCTCCGTGCACGTATCGATGATGGGTCGATAAACACGGCGGTATTGTGCAATCAACCGCCTATTTGGTGTCATTGTGCCGACAGTTAGGAGGCAAGCTCTCTCGCTCTCCCTCCCTCTCTGTCTCTCTCTCTCTCTTCCTATATACATCCCCGGCGTGAATCTGCCGGCATTGTCCTCGCCTCTCTCTCTCTCTCTCTCTGTCTTCCCTCCCCAATGTAGCTCGCTCGCGCCGACTCCTGAAGGGGTTGCGCAATCATTTTTCAAGGGTTGCCTTTTCCCGTTGCCGAGCGCGCGTATACCTGAGGCCCGAGTTATATATATATACAGTGGGTTCGGTGTTTCCGTGTGTGTCTGTGGACTGTGTCTGCACGGGAGGATTACGCTCGTCGCTACCTGCGAATAGCGCGCGCGCCTTTGTACAAAGGATCTCCGATCACTTGCTGCTCCGGATGATGAGAATAGCGCCCCTGCGCCTTTGAGATGCCACTGCGTCCCGAGTAGCTGGCTTTCGTGGTGTAAGATTCGGTTTGTTTTTTCTTTCAGGGGGATGGAGTTGGAAGCGGTAGGTACGATTTGCGGTAATAGTGGTTTTTCTAGTAGAAAATTTATAATACAATGACATAATTATATGTTTAATCCATTAATGCTGAGATCCTTAAAAAGTTAAAAAAGATAACGATTTTAAATGGACTTTCACAGTAAATAGTTTTTTAATTTTTTTAAATACTTCACTTTGATATTAATCATAAAATTAGTTTGCATAATTTTGAGTTTGTTACGTAGAAAATTTAAAAAAACAAATCAAACATATGTATCCTTCACGACCCATACCGTATTAATAGATTAAAAATCTATCTTTGCATATTAATTGTAAAATAAAAAGTTACAGATAAAAATAAAAAAACTTAAATTTACTTAAAAGTATTTCATATTTAACATTATTAAATTGCTATAATAAGATATTGTTATTATTAAAAGCATTTATTTAACTCTCTCTTGTACCAGCCAATTCCCCACTAACACAGCGAAAAATCGATATAGTCACGTGGGCCGCATCTCCTCCAATCCGAGCGTCACAAAACGCATCATATGGGCACTACACACACGCAAACGTCACACACACACACACACACACACACACACATATTGAACTCTTCCCCACCAACCTCACACGTAAATGCCCGAAGTTTCTGACACAAGAAAGAGTTAACATCATAATAAAATAGTACATTTTACTTTTAAAATAACTAATAACTATTAATAAATTGTGATTTACTAGTGTTAACTATTTAGTAATTATTGGTAATCGAGTTTGTTGTACAATAATTGTAATTTAGATATCAATTAATTTTGTTGTTAAAGGTATACAATCAGATTAAAACGTTTTTTTTTATCGAGTGTGAGGTTCAGTTAATATGTGGCCATCAACCCCTGTCTAGCCGAGAATCTCCCAAAAATCAACAAACACAATTTGAAAAGGCTTATACGGCGAACTATCTACCTGCTGTAGATCGAGGCGAAAGAGAGTGTGCTCGGGTATTATAGAGGATCCCCTCATTCACGCTTTTATCCCTTTTAATGTAAGTCGGCTTTTAATTCAGCGTTATATTGCCTTTCATTCTTCACGTTCGCTTCGCTAACTTAAAAAATCTCTTCAACTCTTGCCGTTTTATTATGCATATTTATATAATTGAACGTTATTACAAAATTAAAATTAAAATCATTTTATTTTATAAAATAAATGACTAATAAGTTTACATTTTGTAATATTTTAATCTGGATTTTAATTAATATATTTGGTGAATATTATACTCGCAGAAGGAGTATATGTTGAATGCTTTTTCCAATGTACGAATGAATGATGTATTGAGTATGAAAAACCCAGACTTTAACTTTATAAATAAATGAAGGTTTATATATGCATAAAGCATAAGTTTTTGATGAAATCAATTTTATATGCCATCATTTGAAATGCCTGAAATGATTTTCACGAAAATTGTGAGCCATTAGCGAGATCACATGCGGTGCACACGCGCTGTTGAAGCGAATATTTAATAACGAGTCACGTATGAACGAACCTCAGTGCGCTTTCCATATAGATTTCACGAGAGGAGATATTATTTCCAATTTTTCTTGCGCACAAAGTGGTGCACGGAGAGAGCTGCGACGTCGCACGAGAGAAAGAGAGACGAGGTGGGTAGGTTGGCAAAAAAAGCGACGAGCTGGAGGTGGAAAAAAGAAGCTGCCGAGGTAGCAGCAGCAGCAGCAGCACCAGCGGCAGTAGTAGGTATAGGCGAAGAGATGGAGCGAGGGCTGGCTAATGGTGGAAAATCCGCCGGCTGAATTGAAGCGAGACGTCGTGAAATTGAACAATGTATGTATGTAACAGATATACGTCGCCCGCCCGCTCGCGCGTTGCCTGCACAACTCGAGCGCGCGTTAGCTCCCGCGCGATTCCACAATTCTATTCCCTCTCTCGCTGAAATATTGAATTTTTGCCGTATAAGAATATTTACGAGGATTATTGTGGAAAATTATTTTTACAAATTTTATGCTTTTGTTATGGATCGCTCCAATCATTTTCGTAATAATGCATGTGTATTAAGCGGATTTTATGCAATATTGTGCTTTAAGCTGTATTTTAAAAAATGTTATATTCTTTTATACCATTTTCTTTAATACAATATATAAATATATAATGTCAGTTCAGTAACAGGTCAGTTCCATAACACCCTACGAAAAGTATTATCCAAATAAAAGACATTTTCATAAAAAACTAATAACACCACGTGTAGCTACGGCTAAAATACATAAAAAGTCATTGGAAGTTAACTCTTGCAATTTCGGGAAATCAATGCAGGCTGGGGTAAAAATTGATAATTTTCACTCATCCGCAGTTTTTATGTTTGTTTTGGGCAAGTTACGGTGGAATCACCCATATATCATTTTATTTTCATTTTCGACAGATTTATTTGATCAATTGTATTTTAGAATATAAAATCAGCCAAAAGTACAAAAATTATTCTATAATATATTTGTATTTTTAACATTTTTAGCGAATGAATATTATATAAAGAAAGTATAATGCCGTCACATTATTATTATTTAATAACATAGATATAAAGGGGTGGCACTACTGAAAATTGGTGTTTTTGCGATTTTCATTTTTTATCATTGAACCTGTAAAGTATCAAGCCAAACCCACGCTAGAAGTTTATTAAAGTCATGTAAGAAATAAATAAAAAGAAAAAATTTAAGAAAGAAATATTAAAATTAGGGAATGCGATAAAACTTTTAAGAGTATTTTAAATTTACATAAATCATTCATTTTTTACATATTTCTTAGATGATTTTGAAAACATCTTGCATAGATTTGGCATAATGTTGTTTAGATCCAACGATAAAAAATAAAAACTGCTAAAGTAGTGTCGCCCTAGGGTTTCTATAGTAATTTTTCCAATGTTTAGAATTTTGTTTAAAATCAAAAAATTCTTGCAGATTTGAATTACTTATTGGGTATATAAAGTACTCTATATACTAAAAATATCTAAACTGCTTTACAATGTATAATGTCTTGAAGTTTGAATAAACACTTTAAGAATTAGAAATTATAGTTTCAACCTAAAAAACAAATCTTTGATGTTTATTACAGTGTTTTCATAAGTGGCTAATCAAATATACTCAAAGCATATTCTTCTAAGTAGTTTATTTTTAGCGATTATATTTGTTTAAATAAATAGAGCAATAAAGTAGGTTATGGGCCAGTAATATTTTTTGTTATAAAATATAAGTAAAGTTTAAGATTGAACAATTTCGTGATAAACAAGTTAATTAGACAAGTACTAAAAATACAATAAAAAGATACAGTTAACAGCCCTTTTACAAAATCATTTAAAAAATAATTAAAATTGCAATTTTTTCAAATGACTATTATAAACAATCCATACCATCCCACGTATGATATTGCGACCTCTGTTTCCTTACATATATTTTATTTCTTCCATAGATGTATAAATGGATTATGTTTATTTAATTTAACTTACACGGATTACATACAAATAGTATTTATTATATTAATTAAAAGTCTTTTAGTAAACTAAGATTTTGTAAATTGTTAAGAGTGATACTTGTTAAAAATAAAAGTGGTCCGTACCACCTTATTCTTTTCTAAATGGTTAGATAATTAATAAATAAAATAAAATAAAATAAATCGAAATCTAAACAATTGTTATTAAACAATAAAAACCGAATGTAAGTATTTTTATGAAGACTCTTCTCTGTGCTATATTACACTCTTTATGCCCTGTATACAAAGAACGATGAGCGAATTTACTTTTTTGTTAGGAAATAAAGAAATCGGTCAAAAAATTGTTGAATTGAAGACACTCGACGTTAGAATCATTATATAAAATGCGAATAAGTGGGCACTCGACGGGAGTTAAATATTTACGCCACTCGTGTAACCAGGTATAGACACATCTACCGTACGAGGCCTACGAGCGACCCCTCTTGTGAAATATTCCCGGGCCTCTAACCCCCATAAAATTCTGTTTCACGTATATGAACTTTTTACACGGCATTGACAAAATAAAATACGCGAGTAATCGAAATTTATGGGCGAGTTACACGCGTCACGGTGTATGGGCAGGACAGCGAAGTGCCGTTTTCTATGGCTCGCGTGAAACTCTGTAAAATGCATACGATTACCCCAGCGACGAGAGGATCTACCGACACTTTAGTCTGCATAGAAAGCAAGAAAGAAATAGAGGGGATAAAGGGTTGTGTAAAAGGTTGGGTTATTTACCCATAAATCAGCTAAGTAGCCTTCTTTCTCTCGAGGACCACTGAAGCATATTTTTTCCACAGCTGTTACTCGCATCCTTTACAATTTTGAATATACGTTTGTACAAGGAGCGCATACAATAACGGCCATTCATGCCTACATGCCATTGACTTTACCTTTCGGATAAGATGATTATATTAAAAATTTTAAAAAGCATGAAATATAAATTTTATACTTTAAACTATTCTTTACTTTTATGTATAAAACATATAAATTAAAAAAAAAGTAAATAAAGCTGTCAAATTTTATTCAGTGCTATGTAATATAATAATTACCGATTTAAATTTAAAAACGCACCAGCTTTTTAATGTTTTACTCATGCTTTTCAGATTTACTCTAAAAACTTTAATTTTGTATATAATATTCACAAAGAAGAATCTATCATTTAAATTGACGGTAAAAATGAAAACTATAAAAGTAAATAACTGAGTGTACCTCTCCATATCCGCGACTAAACCGTAAAAATGTTTACGACTTAAAATCCGCGTAACCGAGAGCCGCGAAACGTATCATTACCAGCGTAACCGACCTTCAGCTCAATTAGAACACCCCCAAAATAAAAACGTAAAAAATCCGAAACCCACCAGACGCACAAACAGCAGATTCACCGGACAGTCAGAAAGCCAGGATTCAGGGTAAAAATAGGGGGAGTAAAGTAGGTAGACGGAGGAAGGAAACGGCGCTGCAGCGGATCAGAAGTAGCAGCAGCAGCAGCAAAAGGCGAACATGTATCGCGAATGAAGGACAAGGCGCGATTAGTTCTCAGGCGCAGCTCGAGAGCGATATCCGAGTGGTAACGTCCTGTGAGACGAAGGAAAAAGAGAGATAGAAAGAAAGAGCAAGAGAAAAAGAGATAGAGAGAGAGGGACAGAGAAGAGAGCGAGAGAGAGAGAGAGAGAGAGCACGAACGAAAGAGAGCAGACAGCCAGACAGACGTATAATTTCGGGGATAAGATCTAAAATATGGCCTGTGCAGCGTAGCACAGCACAGCACAGCCGGGGACCGAACCTCGCGAACGCTCGCGCAAGGGGTTGAGAGAGAGAGAGAGAGAGAGAGAAGGGAAGAGAAGAGAAGAGAGCGTGCCATGTGTGGAACGAGCTGCTGCTCTCTCGTCTTCTTTAACTCGAGCGAAGGGCTATGTCTATCTCTCTCTTTCTCTCCCTCGCGCTTCTTTTTCCTTCTTCTTCTATATCGCCTCTCGTGTTTCTAGCTAGCTGCGTGTCCATGTGTGTCTGTGTCTGTGCGCGTGTGCGTGTACGCGAAAAATAAGGCAAAACTCGGGCGTCTACTATCAACCTCTTCCTGTTACCCTTTCCGCTTCAATTTTTCTCAAGCGCATATGCTACTATGCACTTTTGCAAGCTTCTGTTCTTATAACTTCATTACCAAAAAGGAAAGGCAACGTATATATATTTTAGTTTCATTTACGTTCAACGTAATAAGACTTTTTATAATAATTTCTCAACGTTTATTTACTTACGTATCTTATATACAAAGTTCTTCATTTTTATTGAATATATTCAACAACAGTATATATACTGTATTTATAATAATATTTCAAGATTGATATTGAAAATTTTTTTTATTAACCAATATTTATTTATTTCTAGATATGTAATATTACTTTCAAATGCCTTATATAGTAGAAGACATTTCTTTATAGAAAGTTTCTTTCAAAGTATACTTTTATCGGCACAGTGTTTAGATTCTAAACTTTAGGAAGGCATATAAAAGAAACATGACAGTAATATATTAAAATTCTGGAAGTTTCTTTCTGGCTTTATCTTCCCGACAGAGTATCGTTTTAAAACATTCCGGTATGGTACTGAAGATAAAAGTGTATAAGAAAATGGTGCTATAATCCTTTTTCGCTAACATCCTACAATTTTCCTTGGTAGGGGAAAACTTAAGCTATTCATTTTCATTGTTTTGTAATAAGTAGCACTTTTGCAATTAATGTATAATAATTATATTTGCGGACATAACTATACACCTATAAGAGATTGAATTATTGCTTTTCTTTCTTTCACTGCAAAAAATGCATAAGACACAAAAACGCATCATTTTTTAAAATCACTAATTTAATAATATTACTAGTATTTAAAATATACTAGTTTACAAATTCCATCATCAAAATAGTATAAAAATTATAATTTTTCTATGATCTATTATAGATAGATAAATATTCATTATTGCAAAAATATATTATGTCATTATTAAATCATTTTAAGAAAACCACAAAATAATAATATTGTTAATATAACATCATCTTTCCAGTTATTTCTTATATTTTCGTGCAATATAATGCGCAAAGTTGTCTGGAAATGTACAATAGTATCTAATATCTCAGAGGATTATGAACCAAATTGGCTCAAAAATATTCAGCCAATAACCTGACACCTAACAAATATTCTCTGAAATTTTCAAGGCATTACATCAAGTATTACTCAAATTATCATTGTCCAAAAAAATGCATATTTTTTACATTTTATTTCTTTTTTCTCAAAAAACAAATCGTCTTATTAACTGAAAATTTACAGGTATTTACCTGTATATAAGACAATTATTCAGTAAAAATTTCACTGACTTTTATCAAATAGTTTTCAAGTAATAACTGTTGAAAAAAAAAATTTTGTCACAGTATAACAACTGAAAAACGATTGATATAAAATCGTTTCCGATCCTAAAATGAAGGATTTAATGAGTGCTTTATTGTATAAAAAATTCTCTTTTCTAAAACTAATCCTGCATTGAAAAAAATTAAAAATACTGATATTTAAAAATTATTAAATTTTGAAAAATGGCCATAAAAAGAATTTATTTGACCATTTTTACTGAAACTTTCAAGCGCACACCGGGTATTGATAGCAAATACCTGTGCAAAGTTTGGGAAAGTTATACCGCAGATTGAACGAATGGTGATATGCCACATACTGACACACACACACACCCACGCACACACCTACATACAGATATTTTTTAAGACCAGTATATTCGGACTCCCCAAGGCATAAAACATGTTTATACGTTAAAAAAAACAATAAAGATTTTTACCATTACAAATATTTCTCTTTGAGAAATCAAAAGTGGCTTAAAGTCCCCTCTAAGCGGGGTGACTTTGACCACCCCATTTTTCATACATTACTAAAAGGTACGCTTTTGAAATTTTATTCCTAGGGTGTGAATATATACTATAGCTGAAGACTAAACTTTTAGCACCTGTTTTAGAACTCAATTTTTATCAGAAAGCAAACCTGAATAGTGTAAAGTTTCAAGGTGGTACAAAGTCACCCCACTCTATGCTATATTTGTCTATAGTTTCAAAATCAAGTCTTGGTGTATAAAATAGCGCATTATAGGTCATTAGTAGTTTCCACATTCTGGCCTTCCAAAAATTATCTGATTCAGGGCATAACATTAAAATATAAAAAATGGCAAGGACAAATAATTAATTTCATTTATTAAAACAATGTTTTTTTAAATAAATTATGAAACATCGATTTTCTGTAAAACTGAAAGTGGTAATCGTTTTTATGAAAAAAGTTACTAAAGATTGATCGTTACTTTTATAATTTTTTTCTAATTTGTTGTACAAAACGTATAAACAATTACGAAAAAAAAAGAAAAACTTTGAAAATACTCTTGCATAATCTAACGATGTATCACATGTATGCCTTGGATTGATAATATAAATTTTCAAAGCATTAAGTTTAAGTGCAAATAACAGTCATAAAATTGTATGTATTAAATGCCATTTTATGCATAAAATAAGTAGTAATCGACTAATATTTGAACTTGATCTTAATACTTTTAAATTTTTTAAATGTATGACCGGTGAATATTAACGATGAAGCTTTGCTTTTAATAATTTAAGTAATTGTTAGTTTACATTGTATTCTACTCTGTAAATAATGTATTCTGTTGTAAGTAACTATATTGACCTCGCTAACTCTTAAAATACTAATGAGATATCATGTTTTGTGAATAACAATAATTTTGAGGTTCTAGTTTGAAAGGAAAAAATCTAGTGAGATCTAATAAATTTATATTCAATTTATTTGACATTGGTTAGTAATGAATTTGTTTAAGTAGAGTGCTTTATTAAGGTGGTACTAAACCCTCGTGTAATCGGCAAATACTTTATTTAAAAAATTATTATTTCTGATTGGGACAACAACGTTCCAGAGAGATATTTTCTCAAAATTGAAAATTAAATGAAAAAAACAGTTCCTCGTAATAGTCGGTGATGCGTGAGTTTCCTTAACCCTTTAGGGACGTAGAGGCCCCGGAGGACCCGCAATTCTTTCTCGTTTTCTTAATATTTCTACGTTAAAAACTTAAAATTATGCAAATTAAATATATGGATCAGATCACAGTGGACTATTTCCGATCTCATAATGGGGGCCTAAATCCTTTTTTACTGCACAAACTCGAGAAAACTTAAAAAATGGAAAAAGAGTATTATTGCAGAAATAACCTCTAGTTAAAGACCAAAACACATTTGTACATAATTTTCCAAAGTTTCTTTCAATTTTTTGAGGGTTCGACCTTAACGGGTTTTGAATACAGAAGAACCTCTCGGCACTGTGATTTTTCTAGGGCCGGCTTTATGTATGTGCGGGACCCCGCGTCCCAACTTTGTGGAAAAAGTTTTATGAAATTGTTTAAACCGAAAAAATGAGATAGAAAAAGTTTCATATAAAGGTTTATAAGCCAACAAATTTTAATAAAATAGTTTTAAAAAATGTTCAAATTGAAAAAATGTAATAGAAAAGTTTATAAAAAAGAATTGTATAATTATAGATAGATTTTTATACAAAGTTTTTTTTTAATAAAACTGCATGAAAGTCAATTGTACTGAGAATATTTGATTATGGGGAAGGTGCGGGGGAAAGTAAAAAAAAAATCGGCGCTGGTACTCGGCGCTGATTAGATGGCGCAAATGCACAGTTCCGTGGGATAGCTAGTCCCAAGTTTCACATTGTCGGTAGGTTCTACTGTAATTATAATAAAGATGCGATAGTCAGTATCAATAAGCACAAAATGTATATTTGTACAAAACAATTTAATTGGTACACATAGATATCTTTAATGTAGTAACGTATGTTACTTAGTATCATATGGACACATGGTCAAAGATTGACCTTGGCATAATAAATTTGTTATCAGTCGAGCGCTCTTTCTCCTTTTATTGCTTTTTCTCGTTTTGTCTCGACGATCGGATATTTGGCAATTTCGTCGTGGCTCGGCGCGGACGAAAATCACGAAACGTTTATCGACTTTGCATGAAATTGAGAGTGGTCTCGCGTTCGGCTGGAGGAAGCCGTTCGTTGTGGAAATCACGGGGGTCTACGGCATTTTATTGCCCCGATTTTATTGGCAGCGAAATGCTCTTGCATGCACTCTCTCTCTCTCTCTCTCTCTCTCTTTCTCTCTCTCTCTCTCACTCTCCCCCCAACTCAGCAAACGATGCTAAAGCCTGCGACTGTCCCGCAATGTCCGGCTCGAATTTCAACGAGCGCTTTATGTGTGTGCTCGTGCATGGATATATGCATACACCGAATGCTTCGAGAGATCGACTTTGGCCTCAGCGGATATCGCCCATTAAGACCGATAATTTGCATGGCATTCCGATCGATTTTGCATAATCGTACGTCTTTTGAGAGGCACTTTGATAAGGGGCTATTACGCTCAAAAGTAGCAATATAATGACTTCTGATCGTCGATTTTTAGACCACTGGTCTTTAAAGTTTTTCCTTTAGAGTACCTAAACTAGTACTCATTTATTAAAGAAGAATGTTTTGAATCTTATAAAAAGTATTATGAAAAATCATTTTTCTTAAAATAATTGTACTTTAAAAAAAAACACTGCCAATTCATTGGTACTTAGCTTCCTCAAACTTTATAATTTGTACCAAAATAATATTATTTATTCTATTTAATTCTGTAGTGAAAAATCAATATTATTTTCTAAAAATTACACTAAATTGATCATAATATTTTTAATATAAAGAAAACAGCACAACTAAAACTCAAAAATCGTAAAATCGAAAAATAGCTAAAACAACACTATACTATACACTATATTTACTATACTTATTTAGAAGATTATCCTACACTCGCATAACAATAACTGATATTAATGTAGCTTTTACTACTAAAATAAAAGTAATTATTGCTAGACCATTTCCCTTCATGTAGTCATTTTTATTTATTCTAAAAAATATTAAGGAGAAAGAAAATAGCTTATCCAAAATTTACGGTAGTAAAAGGTAGTAAAAGATAGAGGTAATTTTATGCTCTTTTTGATGAATGTACAAAGAATTATTATATTTCTAATATACTAAAGAAAAAACAGAAAATCTAAAACTCAAAAATCGAAAAATCGCAAAATTATTATAAATCAAGTCGAAGAATCTTTAAATTTCATTTTAATTTCGAATCTTCATTAAGAAACTAAAAAAGATGAGACCTAATTGGTAAAAAATGACCGCATCGTTCACGAGATATAAGCGACAAAAATATTAAGAAACTCATAACCTCAAATATCCCGAAGTATAAAGGTTGTTGTTATGTGGGCTTAGAACTCGTTCAAGAGACACTAAAGAGCTTTTGGCTTACCGTTTTGGAAAGTTTCAGATCAAATGCTGCAGAATTCGCTACTGAATAGAAATCGATGTTTTTTACAAGAAGATTTTTCACTCTTTAAAAAAAGATAAAGCCTAAAAAATTTTACAGAATATTTTTCTCTATACACCTAATAATCTCAATTTTTTTTAAATCTTCCTTGTTATATTTCACACAGAAACATTTGCAAAAAATGACGATTTCGTGAATAACAAAACAAGGGAAATAGCTCAGTCAAAATTTCGGGTGGGTAATTTTATGCTCTTTCAAATGCATTATCACTTAATCGATGATATTATTTGTACGATATCAAAAAACTCAAGAAACTAAAGTCAAAAACGCATCGAAAACAAAAAAAAATCTTTTGAGCCGCTGTCGTTTAAGAAAAACAAAAAGAATTAGCTGCGTAACATTAATTTTCATCGTGTATATTCAGAATAATGTTGATCCACATCCGTACACATACACACGCACGTACGCACACACACACTAACACACACATTTTTTAAAAACAGTATAGTTTGATTCCCAGTATCTCAAAACATATTTTAGTAAAACTGTTTTTTTAATATCTCAAAGGTTTCTCTATGAGCAAAAATCAATGATACCAATTTTATCATTTTAACGTTTTGGTACATGTTTTATTAACTATCAATATCAGAATTTATCCTTGTGTTTTAGAAATTCTAAATTTGCACTTTAACGAAAAATTAAAATTTGGCTTAATATGACGAAATATGTTATGTATATTCGCTTAATTTGAAATAGTGAAGCTCAGCGTGAAATAGCAAATAATGATTACTTTTCAGTGATAAGTAGGCAACTCGCTCAACCAGTGACTTATTTATTACAGGAAATAAGTGAATATTCACTATTTCAAATGTAGGGACTAGGTAATATCCATAACAAAACATAATTACTTAATTTTTTCTGATTTTTGTTAATTAATAAAAGTTATAATAACTTAATACTAAAATTTAATTTCAAATAAGTCTGTTATTATATTTTGAAGTACATTATCTCAAATATAAATACTTATTGCAAGTAATTTGTTAAAACTAATCAAGAGAAAGGTATCCTCATTTTTCAACTGCGCTCCCCACGCAAACATAGCCCTAAAAAATTTCATCAATTTTTTTTGTACTCCTAAGCAGCCCGGGCAAAACAAGCTCCAAGGAACTGCAGCAGGTATATTAATTAGGAACAGTTGTCCCACGTGAAGAAATGCGCCGAGCGAGCCCCGGAGAGAGCGGAAGCAAGGCCTGCATAAGCCGACGCGAGCTAGCTATATATAGCAGTGGCCAAGGTAAAATATGGCTCGACGGTCCGCGCGCGCGCGGCGCGCCTGCACGAATGTGCCCTTTCAAACCCCTTTTTTTCGCCCAAAGCGGGCGGGATGTATGTGCATATAGGATGTAGGTAGTATCCCGAGGACGGGGCGAGTCTCTCGCTTGTCGCAGCGCGCTCCCGAATACACGCACGCGTATATGAGTTCTTTGTACGATCGGCCCCGGCGCATAATGAATTATATTTTTCTCAGCCAGTCGAGCATAGATTATCATATTTTTTACTATCCGAAAATAAGTAAGGCACCCCTGCTCCTGCGCGTCTGCGGCGCGTTTCCCTTTGAGGGAAAAGGGTTAGCTCGCCGTGCTCGCACGCATAAATATTATCCTATACCTGTGGGGACCCGCGCTGTCGAAACTTTCTTCGAAGCTGTACTTTTTCTGCAAGTTTCATGTTGCTAGTTTTAAAGTTTTAACCGTAGTATATCTTAGCATCGTTACTTTAGTGTATATATATATATATATATATATATATATATATATATATATATATATATATATATATATATATATATATATATATATATATATATATATTATTTTAAGTACTCTGTAAATTCTACAGATAAATACTTTATAAAAAATAAATAATAATACGTCAAAAATTCACATATTTAAATTAAAATGTTAATGTTTAGAAAAAAGAGTTTTCAGATATGATTTTCGTGAGAATTTATAGGAAAATTGTTTAACAAAATGCTTTGTTCACATGAAAGATTACTCTATTTGAATGGCAATTTATTTCACTGGAATAAAAACGAACCATAAAGTAGTAGACTTATACTTTTTTCGCATTTGAAGTAATCATTTGAATTATATTCTAGTAAGTAGCAATCTGTTTTGAATTCTGTTGGCAATACTTTTAGAATATTATAGTTAAATTTTCTTTTAAAAAATAAGACTTTACAAAGGACTGGATACAAAGACTTTACAAAGGAACTAATAAATTATTGTTTAAGAAATAATATTTATAATCTTGTATACGTATTTCATAATAATAAAATATGCTTCATGTATTTTTGTTATGAAGTTTCATAAAGGGAAGGATCCGTCTCGCACAGACTCGCCGGATCCGGATACAATTTTTTCTACCTGCTTATCCCTTTGCATATGCTATGCTGCATGTACATGCGCTATCTAACCGATGAATAGCAGACACTAAGCAACATATGTGGTGGGTTGTTCATCCGCATTTGCGTAGACGCACATTTAATGACTCGTCGAGATGCGCTGCAGATTTTACCTGAGCCCACAATTTTTTTAGGGTCTCTAATGTTATATGTTGATGCGTCTTTTTTCCAATGTTCTAATACCTATTATAACTACCTATCTAATATAGAACATTTTTTATATTTTTTTATATTTGATATCAGTAGTTTAAATTACATTCGTTTTAATTTTTTAAAAAAATACATTTTTAAAAAAGCATTGATAAATATTATCATAGATTACCGTAAAAATAAAAATAAATTTATTAAAACATCAATTTTATTAAAAGTAAGCATTTTATAGAACGCATTTGTGAAAATGCAATTTTCTTTAATACCTTTAATATAAACCGACTTCGTATATTTATGAAGTAAACTAAAAATCATACTCAAATTAATATATGTAATCTAAAAATAGTGGATGTAAATATAACATACTTTACATAAATATTAATAACTTTCAAATATTATTCTATTCTTTTGCATTATGATTTAATTATCAAAAATATACCTATTTTGAACATTTTTATAATTTATTGTATGATATTATAGTATTAAGGGGGTCCAAAAGTCAATTAAGAATTAAAATTTCCCGCCTGGATTTTTACCGATCGAGTAGTGAATAATTATTTATAATTATAAAAATACTTATAGTCAGACAAAAGCCAAACTCATTCGTCCTTCATTAAATAATAATGGACCTACGAGCAAAGTTTCAGACGTAAAAAACAACATGACCCTATAAAATTATTGGAATTAA
This sequence comes from Gastracanthus pulcherrimus, assembly GCA_949152435.1. NCBI lineage: Eukaryota > Metazoa > Arthropoda > Insecta > Hymenoptera > Pteromalidae > Gastracanthus > Gastracanthus pulcherrimus. The sequence continues at coordinate 38,567,416 of OX424576.1, read as the reverse complement.
ATTGTATAATTTTTTTTTTTTTCTTTTAACGTCTCAAACTTCATACATAGGTCCATAATTGCTCAATGGGGGGCTAGCGAGTTTAGATTTTAGTTAAATAAACGTAATTTTGTTTTTAAAGTAAATAATATATGGTTCAATCGGTAATTCAGGAAAATGACTTTTGGACCCCTTCAAAGTAAAGTTTGTCAATAGTTATAGATATAAATGTACTTTTACTATTGTCTTTGCTTCAAGATTTTCAGCAATTTACTTTTAAAAAAATGGGAGTATTTTTCAAACAAAAAAAATAAGTTAGAATTTTTTATCACTTAAACACCGTTTCCTTTAATGAATAAAATATAAGTAAAAAATGTAAATATATTGTCAAATAACCTATTAAAAGTAGACTATGCACATACGGCCGCTTGATATGGATGATTTTTTACGAAAATTTCAAATGATATCCCTGCTAGATAAATTTCTTATAATCTAAATATTATTAGATATCGTCGTGGTGGCTGACAGACGCCACTTGATATAAGAACAATTATAATTTTATAAATATTATGTTTTAGAGCTTCTTATTTTAATGTAAATTCAAAAAATGTCCATTAAAATGTTCATTATGTAAAATTTTGTTACAGTAATGTTAATCAGATTAATAAATATAAACGATTTTGTTAACAAAAACTAGAAAATTTGATCATAAAAATTTTCAAAAACCGACTTTTTTACTTCAAAAAGTGCTTTTTCTTGAATATTTGTGACTTTTATGAAGATCGAATACATTATTATTGATTATATTTCATTTGTTGATTATTATAATATGACACTAACACGATCGACAATGATTATACATAACCTCATCGAACGATTACTTTTTTTCAAGATTAATGAATTTTTAGAAAGATTAATGTCCAATTTTCGGTCAACTAATCATTTGAATTTGTTCATTTATGTAAACTCTTATTTGTAAAATTTCTTTTACATAAGAAATGTTAAATATAATATAATAGTTCATAAAAAGTTATTTGGTGTCTGTCAGCCACACAACGGTAGTTACGTGATGAAAATTTCGCGACGGTAGGTAAGGGTTAAATATTATTTGGATTATAAAAAGTTATATATCATGGGCACAATTTTTAATTTTTGTAGGAAATCCGAGAGAGTCCACTGTATCAAATGAATAAATTGTTCAAGTCATATTTTATCCATGAATCAAGCAAAAAAATATAACTTTTCATTAGTTATCTTTAAGAAAATGCGGAACCTCCCTTGTTACCGTTAATTTTTGAGATTAATACTTTTTCATTTAATTTTCAATTTTGAGAAAACAAATTTCTGGAACGTTGTTGTTTTTGACCTAGACAACAATATATCAAAGTTATTTCTTTCAGTATTGAAAATTAAATCAAACAAATGGGATCCTTGTAATCGTTCGTAACAGGGGGGGGGGGGGTAACATATTCTTAATAATATTTCCTGCAAATATGATCAAACTGCGTACGGAAGTCTGACGCATGGACTTCTTCGAATGATGAAAATATGTATTTTGAGAAAATGTTATTTATTCATTTTAAACAAATTTTCATATTTATTCTCATTTAATAATATTTTACTTAATGTTTTCCTAAATTCTTTGTCAAAATTACGTTGAATATTGCTATATAAATGTATCAAAATTAGGTATATTTAAGTATCAAAAGTCGGTTAACCTTACCTTAAAACCTTACATAATAGTTCATTATGTAACAAGGGAATAAAATCGACTTTATTTCTGTGGTGCATATAGAACTTTATTCCCGACTTAACTGTGGCCACTTTATTGTTTTGAAGAGGGGGACCCACGAAAAGAGAAACAAATAGTTCAAAATTGAAAGAAAGAGAGAAAGCCACAAAAATTGAACTTTACTTTATTCCGCATTTGCGGGAATAAAGTAAACGAGGGTATAATACGTTACTTTCGTCCCACTTCTCAGGTCAATAAAGTGGCCATTATAGTTAAGTCGGGAATAATAGTACATTGTGTACCAAGGGCGAGAAGTGGGCCTTTTTGACCAAGTGTGAGTTTGCAGTACGAGTCGTAGTGCGGTCTCTCACACTCTGTCAAAAGAGGCCCACTTCTCGCCCTTGGTACACAATGTACTATTATTCCCGACTTAACTATAATGGCCACTTTATTGACCTGAGAAGTGGGACGAAAGTAACGTATAATTCCCTTTTACCTACTTTATTCTCGGGCGCGATAAGATGGATCCCACATTTGTGGGAATAAAGTATAGTTCAATTTCTCTGTCTTTCTCTCTTTTTTTTTAAATTTGAACAATTTCTTTCTCTTTCCGTGGGCCCCACTGTTCAAATCAATAAAGTGACCGCAGTTAAGTCAGAAATAAAGTTCTATATGCAACACAGGAATAAAACCGACTATTCCCTCGGCAGATTATTGTACGACAGTAAACCCACCCGCGAGAAAAATCCTCCACTTTATTCCCTTGTTACATAATGTACCATTAAAGTTTACATATATTGAATACACCGTATAACAAAAATCACTAATTTATTTCTTAGATCTAAAGCCAACGAATTCATGTTTAAATTGATCGCCGGTAATACGTATCAATTAAGAATAAAAGATTTATCAGCATGCATAATAGAAAGAACAAGAACTCCATGAAATACCAAAGTACAATCTAAGGAGAATCAGACTTCTCGACAACATTGCGCGCAATTAAATTGCGTGCTTACACGTGTATACAACCCCGGCAGAACAGACTCTCGCTTAAACGAAAGTGTGTATATAATACCCGAGCTCTTCCCTCCTTAGCCGCAACAGCTCGAGCTCAGCATTCTCCTCCACCTCCTTTCCTCTCCGCAGCTCCGTCCACGGGCGCGCGGCGCTCGCTGCGCCGCAGCTTAGTAATTATATATGCAGGACGCACAATGGTTCCCGAGGCGGAGCAGAGGGAGAGGGAGAGAGAGCGAGAACGAGAGAGAGAGAGAGAGAGAGAGAGAACGAGCGCTCGCGGGGCAAGGGGCTCGAGAAGGGTTGATGAGTGCAACCGGTGTCTTTCCCCCACCGCCGCGCCTTTAATCTACCTCCGTCTCTCTCGCTCGTTCATTCATTCTCTCTCCTACCTACTGCTGCTCTGGCTGCTGCTGCCGCTGCTCTCATCGTCAAGCGGATTCCTGTCACCGGAAACGTGCGAGCCGCAGTTTCGCACGAAATCTCACTCAAGTTGGACTGCGTGCTGCTGCTGCTGCTGCTGTTATTGCCGATGCAGCCGCGAGTGCGCCGCGCGCGTGCCGCCGGTAATTAATTGGGCCCGCCGCCGCCACCAAGGGACCATAATAAGCAGCGCGTTTATCATAATTGCGCACGTGCGCCTGTGTACAGAGGAAGGAAGACACTGGCGGAGCACCGAGCAACCCAAGAACATAGTGACAAGGATAATACGGAATTTCAATTACTTTTCGACACGGGATCTTAACGAAGTTTTTCGGGTGTTTTAATTACTTTTAATTGATAATTAAGGAGACGGTGCGGAGGTGCACTGACTGCAGAATATGCGGTTTAAAGTATTTTTAATTTGATAGCTTATTTATTTTTCGTAGTTAATTAAAGGAATTTCAGTGACACAACAGTGAGAAAATGTTTGGAATTATTCTTCTGCTGATTTTAAAAAGACGTCTCGATTTAAAATATAAATCAGCAGCGCGAGTTCGCGCGCGAATGCTAATAGCCGGCGAAAAGTGCGGGAAATAGATTTGTAACGAGATTTGAATGAAACATATTTTCCACTATAAAATATAAAAAGTTGTATATACGCGCCTTCGCGCGAGTGCCGCGGCAGCGTCCGGTGGCTGCGTCACGTCCGCTTTTCAAAATTCAAGTTCCGTTTCCGCCGAACACGTAATGCACTTACCGACGCATTTGCGCTACTCGCTTCCGGTGCTATTTTCGTTTTTTGCAAACATTCAAAGAACACCCACTGCGAATCGAATAAATCATGAGGTTTATAGTGCTCGGGCTGCGTAAATACACTTATAAATTGTCGTTTGTAGAAACATCGTCGTTATAGTAATACGCATAAAGTATGCAATAGTGCATTGAAAAACATATATATTGAAAGCATTCTTTTTTTATCCTGAAATGTATTTACATTCATAGTAGTTCCTTTGTGTACTCACGTGTGCGCGACGGCTGAACGCTGCGGTTGTCGGTCGCTCGTCTCGTGGCAGCATCTTCAAAATGAAAATTCAATCTTGTGAAAAAGTATTGTAGAGTTGATAGAAAAATACTTGTTTTGTATAAAAATATTTAAACTCGTCCCAAACGACCCGTCGAGCGCCTGACTGACTCGCCAAAAAACCGCGAAATTAATTTTTTTCAAATCATTAATATTTTCTAAGTAATAATTCTTTTAAATTTGTATAAAACGTTTTACAAATAGAAAGATTATGCAGAAAAAAATCCAAAACTTAGCTGAAAGATCGAGTATTAAAGAGCGGCAATTTTCGAAAACAAACAGCAGCTGTAAGTAGTACGACTACAGGTATTATCAGCCTCTGTTCGAATAATCTTTGAAAGTGAGTTTCCTGTCCGGGGTTAGAGGGGCCGAAATAAACATAAGCAAAGGAGAGAAGAAAAAGAAATACGGAAGGGTCTGCGGAGAGGTAGCCGGCGCGAGAGGACGACGACGACGAGGAGGACGGAGGGTCGTGCGCGCGTGTCTCTGCGAGGCAGTCGCGCCAGGTCGAGGTCGTAGGAAGGACTGAAGGAGAGCCGAGTGCGAGCTGGAGCGGGATCCTGCCAACTCGAGGAGCCGTCTGACGGGAACTGTACAGTCGAACGTCGCGACGCCGCTCTCTCTCGGGGGCGTCCTATCTGCCTGCTCGCTCTCGCGCTCTCTCTCTCTCTCTCTCTCTCTCTCTCTCTCTCTCTCTCTCTCTCTCTCTCTCTCTCTCTCTCTCTCTCTCTCTCTCTCTCTCTCTCTCTCTCTCTCTCCTACTCCGCGAGCTCCGGCGTATATACACATGTGTAAACCCTGTGTACACCGAAAAGCCGGTGCGCGCGCGCGTACCCGAGAACCCGAGCACGTCCTTGTGTACGTTCCTTCTTGAGAGAGACTTGGAGAAGAGAGTAGGAGAGAGAGAGAGAGAGAGGAGGGAAAGTTTCCGAGTTACCTGACTCCCGGCACGAGTCGGGGGATGTATGTATGATGTGCCCTCGAGAAGCCCGGGATATATGGATGTGCTTTGTTTCGAGCTGCATTGTTGAAAGTTGAAAAATCACGGATGCCTCCGAGTTATTTTGTTTCCGAAAGAAAGTTACGTGGAGTTGGATAATAGAGACACGCGCTTTATTCTCCTATTGAGGATGATACAGAGATTTCTTCAGCACACTGAGAATAATGTGGAAAAAATTGCTGTTCTTGTTTGTGGTTGGGGATTTTATCGATTTTATACAAAAATTGTCGTACTTATTATAATAAATTGAGTATGTTCCCTACATATAAATAACAATAGTATAGTATTATTAAATTCTATATATAATATGTTATCAATAGTATTTGGGTTTAATATATTATCCGTTACGAGAACGTATATCAAACAGATTAAACAAAAGATCAGAAGATCAAAATCAAAAAATCAAACAGAATAATTATTTCTATTTTGGTAACATAAATGTTATGCATGTTTTGAATATATTTTATATTTTTGTTTGTGCGACAGTTGAATAATAACTTAAAAATAATTTGTAGTCTTTTTTGTGAAATGTCTTATATCTCAACAATATATGTTTTATATAAATTGTATGTCATTGATGACTACCACATGAAAGGTGTTAAAACTGATATTTTTTCATTCAATATGTTTTTAGAATTCATAAAAAATTCTAAATTTTGAAAACTAACTAATAAACACCCATACCAATCACAACGTTGTTATCAGTTCAAAATATAAATTTAGAAAGGCAAGAAAATAATGGAAGCTTTCTACATACATTCTCTCTCTAACAAATTCTACATTTAGATTGTGAGTGATTGCGTATGCAACTCGTACTTTTTATTGTTTTCGTCATTTTATCAAAAAGTATATATATAAAATAGAAATGCAAAAAAATTGCTTACGCAAATCAAGCATTACATTTTCGGTTAATTATATTTTAAAAACTTTCATTATTACTACATCCTTTGCTCTATAAAAATATTTTATTTTAATATTATAAATTTTAGTAATGAAATGGCCAGCAGAATTTAATGAAAATCAAATTTAAAATATTATACTAAATTTTGCTTTAAAATGTGAAAGGAATTTATCGGAAACCATAAAATACAATATATAATATTTTATTTAATACTAAATTATTAAATTTAAATTTTACTATTTAGTTAGTAAAGTGAGTCAGATGAATGTCCCAATTTCTACTCAAGTCCCTATTTCTACTCACTTGGTATTTTCTATGTTACTATGAATATTAAGTATATTCCTGGGCTAGCACAGAACTCGCGGAAATGTTCAAACCATTGAACATTTATATTTTTTATGATCATTAGATAAGCCTGATATCTACTACAGCAAAAACAATGAGTGAGTAGAAATGGGTAGTAAATGTGTAGAAATTAAGACATTTATACCTAAATACGTTAAATCATATTTGAATATTTAAAATGAAAAATTACTTGTTAAGCACTTGACATTGCATTTTTATCTTTTCAAAGTATAATTTAATCGATTCAACTTGACAAACCAAAGCGTCCTATGCGAAAAGAAAAATCGAAGCCAAAAAAGCTTGAAAATATTTGCGAAGGATATTGAAAATCGCGAAAAGGAGAATCCATCAATAGTAGAGAGGCCGCGGTAAGAGCGGCTGGTCGGGTCGGTCGCTTCGGCGCACAAGTCGCGCGCTTCTCTCCCCCATATATATACACACTGCACGGCGCCGTCGCTCTCGTATTATACGCGCAGGCGTCAACATGGCCGCCGACTTACGTCGCGCCTCCTGCATCCATGCCCGAGAAGCGGCCGGCTTCGTTAAGCCGACTTCAGTAATTAATAAAGCGCCATTAAGTGCCAACGCGCGCTCTCGGCACTCGGCGCTGTCGTGAATTTTCGCGCCTGAATCCGAGTTTCGCGACGGTCGAGCTTTCCGGGATTACAGTTGTTGCGATGGAGACCGCGTGTGCGACGCGACATACACGGGGGTGCGGCGACGCTCGATGGATTTTCGCTGGAGCGCGAGAGGAAGCACGGGAAATACGAGCGACGTCGCGCGACATTGCGGAGACGTGCAACGCCGCTGTTTTCAGGGCATTTCTCTATGTCTCTTCGATATGCCTGTGTGTTTTCAGTGGAAATTTTAATGATGGTTAGAGGCTACAAATTTTCGGGCACAATGCAATGCAATGTTATTGTATTTTTATTTTATAATATATTTATATTATAATACTAGTAAGAATGTGATGAAAACGTCAAGGTACATTTTTGAAGTATCAAAAATATAAGTTGATGAATTTCACAATTTCTTTGGCCTGAAGAATATTGTTCAAAATCTAATCTTTTCTTGCAAACAAGAAATATTCACTTAATGACATAATACGGAGAAGTATTGTTATGTAAAATATGATTGAATAAAGTACTTGGTAGTAATACTTGGTTGATAAATTTCCTTGTATAACATGTCATTTCAAAAGTTTTTTTCTTTATATATATTTGATGCGCAGTAAGTACAATTATTTTTTTTTTAAATTATTAAAATTACTTTTTAATAAATTCCCATTATGTGTACATTAAAAGAATTTATAATAATAATATTTATAAAAGAATACATTTATATTCGATTTTAATGTGCATACTATATTCATTTTAAAAGTAAGAATTTCACATTCGCATTAACAGTTCATATGTTACTAGTCATATACAGTTTATCAAATTGTGTAAGTAAGTTTATTCTATTGTATATTAATGAGAATGTAAAATGAGGTTAATTAACTGAATAATACGTAGGTTATGAAGAATAACGCCTTTTGATTTATTACTGTAGTATGTCGCTTGTATAACAAATTAACATTAACTTTTTACCTGCGTAATAAGTAGTAAACTCTTCTAATAACTGAAATGTTTTACAAACTTTTTAAACACGTTTACAGCTTAGGTATGTGTATCTAATTTTAAGATTAAGCATGATCGCAGCATAATAACCATAGACATTAAATATTAACAAATACTGCTTAGATTCTAAATTGAAAAGTATGTACAGAAATGTATACTATTTTATTTTATTTCTGTAAGTTAAATAAAATAATTAAAATAAATTTAAAACATTAGATTTATGTCCGAATTATCCAATTTCTAAATTCTTATTAATTTTTTTATTTTAAATTATATTTTGTATAATACAAACAATAAAGAATTCATTTTCATTATTATAATCTTCATTTATGTAGCGAAAAACGATTACAAACAATAAACTTTATTACTCGTATGTTATTTAATAACTTAAACAATTATACACCTTCTAGTTTCTTTTGATGCATTTTAAGTCTGAATTATCCGTTATATATAATCTAATTTAAGGTAATATAATATTATAGAATATATGTTATTTTTTGTACGTACCTTTGTTAGTTTTATAAACAAGTAAATGATTAAAAATGTTATAGCTATATTTGATAATCAATTTTCCGCAAATTTATATTCAAACTATTATAAAATATGATGTATATTTTATGATGGATTATGACCCAAATTTGATTATATACCTATGGTTTAAGTATTTACGTGCAGAAACAGGTAAAAGTGAACAAAATTTGCCCATAATGTGAAGATTATTTTTATTTCGAATAGGTCGGGTTCGTGTTATATTTTAGAGGTAAAACCGCAAAAATATTAAATCGAACATTTAGGAAACATAATAATGTGTACAATAATCAATGTATAAAATCAGATAAGTGGTACAAAACCATGCTGTACCTATTGTAAAAATTTATTAAAAGAGAAACAGTTTAATAAGAATGACAAATAACACTTTGAATTACATTTACATGCATAAAACAAATTATAAATGAAACAAGAAGCATTTACCATTGACGCGAGGCCAGCAGTCCACCAGCCGATAAATGTCAGTAGAAGAATTCCAAAAATTTGGCGCGTATAAATAAATTATCCGTCACCGGCGCGAGCTACTTTTTTCTCCATTATTTATCAGCGAGCGTACAGGCGCGCACGCGAGCAAGAAATGTCGAAAAAAAAAACTGCCGCTTGTCGGACACACACACTCGACTCTGGACGCGCATATGCAAATCGGGCATCGCGTGGGGTGACAGCAGTAGCAGCAGCCGCTCGTCGATGGGGCGGGAGGGGGACGACTATATACGACGGGGCGCATTATTATTTTTGTACAGCACGAGCCTGAGATATGGATGGCTCATGGGTAGCCATCATGCATCAATTTTTGCCCCCCACTCGCTGCTCGATGGCTGTTCGCTCCGCTCGCTCGCCCCCGCCATTACGTTATTTGTGTTTGCCTTTTTCAAACTCTCCGCCAAATTTCCATTATGCATGCGCGCAGGCGGGGGAAAAAAAGGCGTGCATTTTTTAAAACTGGACAAACACGCGGTCGCCTGCGCGCTCGTTATTTATTGCGGCTCTCGAACGAGCGTTCATTAATTTTTTATCCAAAAAGTCGATTAGTTCTGCGTTTTCTATTAAACTTTTGTTTGGGAATTTGAGAAAAAAATGCTGACCGTTGTAATTCTTTTTTTTTATTGATCGTATTTATGATTGCTATTCTTTATCGATGTAATTATTTTTGTCAAAGTTTGTCAAAATTAATTAATGTAATAATAATCCATGAAGTTAGGCTGTTCGGATGTTCGGACTAAAACAAATAGGTATTAATATCTTATGCAAAGCAATAAACAACCACAAAATATGATACACAGACAACATATTCTGATAAAATTTACCGTTCATATCATTGTAAACTTGGGATGTCCCAACTTCAAGGGACAAGTTATGCTATTGAATGGTAAAAATGAACATTCGTCATTATAATCTATACTATTCAGTATGGTCAAATCAGGGCAATTTTTTACCATTTAGTAATGTAAATTTCACCGTTTATCGCGGTCTATTTTTCCCTGAAGTCAAAATATCCCTCGTTTACAATGATTTGTCCGGGAATTTTTATCAGAAAATGATCTCTGTGCATAAATCAATAATAAATGTTGTCTATTATAATCATATATTAATGATTACACTGTTATCCTCGCAATATTATCGTATGTATATTTCCTCCGTTTCCGGCCGATTTTAACAATGAATATATACTTATCTAATTATTTATATATAAAAACAATTTTTCATGAAATAATTCAACAAAAGTCTGGTAAATCATTTGGCATAGACTCCATAACCAGACTTTTGCAAGACTTTCTGAGCCATACTTTTTCTAAACTTGTTTTAGACTTTATATTTTATACGGGGTTATAGATAATATCATTAATATAAACTTTGTAATATTTTAGAATAGGTTAACGACCAAATAATCGAGAACAATGCTCTTAAAATCGATTTTTTTGAAAGTTTATATGCAGATTTTTACTTTATTTTATATTCTTGAATAATTTTTGCAGTCCTGCCCTGAATGGTTTGATAAAAAAGTATGCACATATTTTAAAGACTACTAAAAAACCGAATCCATCAAAAAAATTGTACACGACAATGAAAGTTTGAATAATTTATTTAACTTCTATGTTGAAACTCAACAATAAAATACCAATTGTACTAATGTTAATATTATTACAAACAGTAGCTTAATTTGTTTATATGCCAATATAATTTATGTTAAAATATATAACAAGACTTTATTTATTTTTTCGTTTTTTTTTTAATCGGGAAGCCAGGGTCCCATAGAAGGATTCATTTTTTTTTATAATTTTAGTTCAATTATGTTATTTAAACTTTTTTCTAAAGCATTGCAAAATACTTCAAAATATTTATAAAAAATTATTATGTTAATACGTAGAAAAGAGCTAATTTATCGACTTACCTCTCAATGCGCATGCGTAGAAGCACGTTTTTAACATTTATTACATATTAGATTTGTTAATAATTTATTACTTCTCAAAGAGAAAGCTTTGTGATAATAAAAAAATGTCAAAAAGACATGTTAGAAACATGTTTTGGAACATTTGTAATCAAAATACACTATTTTTAAAAAATATCCGTATAGTTGTGTGTGTGTGTGTGTGTGTGTGTGTGTGCGTGTGTATCTATGTGTGTGTGTGTATGACTGCATGTGTGTGTGTATGTGTGCGTGTGTATGTGTGTGTGTGTCTGTGTATGTGTATGTGTGTGTGTCTGTGTGTGTGTGCGTATGTGTATGTGTGTCTGTGTGTGTGTGTGAGGCTGTGTGTGTGTCTGTGTATATGTCTGTGTAAGTACGCGTGTGTGTGTGTCTGTGTATATGTGTATGTAAGTACGCGTGTGTGTGTATGTGCGTGTGTGTGCGTATGTGTGTATGTATGTATGTGTGTGTGTGTATGTGTGTGTGTGTGTATGTGTGTGTGTGTGTGTGTGTGTGTGTGTTTCCAGACATACATGGTAAAAATTAATGTTTCTGCGCTCATTTTATGTTTTTCTTCGCGATGTAGAGACAAAAATAATTTTTTTACTTTTCGGATACGTTTTCATTTTTTCAACGGTATTTTGATTTTTGAGTTTTAGATTTTCGGGCTTTTTGGTATACTAGAAATAATGTTATTGATTGGGTAAAAATACATTTGAAAGAGAATAAAGTACCTATCTTCTACCATCCAAAATTTAGGATAAGCTGTTTCCTTTCTTTTGTTATACATGGATCGTCATTTTTTGTTTAGACGGTGATTTCTCGGAAATATATCGTAAAAAACTTTTGAAGAAAATTGAGTAGATTAGTACAATAGAGAAGATTATTCTGTACAATTTTTTAGTTATTTTATTTTTCTATATGTGAGAAAAAATTATTTTGTAAAAAATACGTTGTTTATGACCAACGATAACTAGATTAAATCAGCAGCATTTTATCTAAAATTTTACAATATATTAACCTTTATATTTCGAATATTTGAGGTTATGAATTGATTGAAACATTTTTTTGATGGCTTATATCTCGAGAACGGCACGGTCATTTTCTACCAAATAGGGCTCATTTTTTCGTTTTTTAATAAAGGTTTGAAATTATAAACAAATTTCAAGATTTTTCGACGCATTTTTGTTTCATAACAATTTTAAAACAATACATTTGGAAAGTTTCAACAACGTTTATATTTTTATAAAAAGTCGCTAAACCCACTTACCGATTAACGTGAATTGTGCATTAGTAGCAGTAACGTTGTAAAATCTATTTTGTTTGAGTGCCGTCTAATTTTTTGCTTTCTAAGCAGAAAAATGCACTTAAATAATTGATCATACATTACTGAGCATACATGAAAAGTAAAATTATTAATATTTTAATTCAGCGTTTAAGAAAATGAAGTAGAAACCATGATTTACTAACACCAAGGCAGGTCACAACGATACGGTTTCGAGCGGTGTCCACGTTAAAGGGTTAATGTTGCTAGTTATACCACTATAAATATTGTAAAATAAAAATAACATGGGATATATTGCTGGTTTCGAGCATAAAAACTGTATATAATAATAATTGATTACCTTTTTATGCTGATAGTCATAGATATTGTTATTATGAAAAATCGCTGATGTCAAGGATTTGATGAGTACCCTAGTAGAAATTGAAATTATTTTTAGACTAGAACCTGCAGTCCCATGGGCATTTTGTAACAGCTATACTCATAAACTTTAAACATATTCTTGACAGTAAATTTTATATTGATTTAAACAGTAATATTTTCTCCTACTTATTATAACAAATTATCATTGAAATTAATATATTTCAATTTCGCAAATTCTGTAAACCTGTTAGTGTTTTTTCAACTATAAAAACGATTCATTCAGAAACGTATACAATATTTTACTCAAGCATACACTTGTAATGTACGAAAAAATCTCCAACTCCGCCGGTATTTTTTCATTAAATTCGCGTAGTTTTTCACGCTTCCACTTTGGCGGGCGGTAGCGGGTGGGTAAACAAGGAAAAAATGAAATGCATTTGCATGAAAAATCGGAGCACGCGTCGAATATCAGAACGCGCGATTGGCATCTGATTTCGTGCGAGGGCGAATTTCTCATACTTCTAATCTTTCCACGGCAGAGACGCACGGCGGCCAAATCCAGAGCGAACGAGCAAGTAAGAGGGAGAAAGAGAGAAACGAACGGATTGAATAGAGACGCTTTAATGTATGCACGTACGCATACGACGACTACGCGGGGAATACACGCGAACGAAATCGTTCGATAAATCAAATCATAGTCATTGTACAGAGGCAGCCTCAGGTAAGCGAACGAGAATCAACGAGGAGAAAAGGAGAGCCGGAATACAGGCTCGACAACAAGAGCGAGAGAGAGAAAAAGTCGAGCGAACGGAAAAGAGAAGCTAAAAAGCAAAGCGGTGAGAAGGAGAGAGAGAGAGAGAGAGAGAGAGAGAGAGAGAGAGAGAAAGAGGAAGGCCGTGAGAATGAAAAGCGCGAGGAGAAGGATATTCAAATTTCGAACCCTCGTTAGGCTCGAAATCTCAATGCGCAATAATTTATCATCGGGGCCCTTCCGTGCAGCAGTGCTGCGGCCCCACAATATACTCACTACCTGCACGCACGTCTGATTTTTATATTGACTCGGCCAAAATAGGATTTCGAGCGGATCGCGTCCATCCTCGTTTTAATAAGCTGGATAGAAAAAGAATATCGATGTCGGGATTCAGTTGGGTAGGCCGTTTTTAACAACCTTCTGAAATCGAACATTTCATTACGGCCTTCAAGTTATAGTTCAAGTAAGCGGTGTATTTCTATGCATCTTTAGAAATTTAATCAATTATATAAGTGTACTTTTTATTATCGATTACATCTGCATTTTTGTAAAAGAAATTACCCTAATACCTACATATATGTATAACTAGAATTATTAATGTACTCATTTTCTGCATAACAATTACTATGCCAACACTACAATCACTTTAATATTTTTTCAAACTTTTCCCACTGTTTCAGTATAAGTTACATATCATACATTGTTATATGTTCTATGTTTATACTTCTTGCCAACGGTTTTACAAAATAATATTAAATGTATTGTAATTATTAATACTGAATCATATATTTAGTAGACTATATAACACAGTAATACTATATAAAATCAAAATTTATAAAAAATTATAATTTAATTTAAGTTTTTTTCTTGCAAAATTTAATTGAATTTTTTATTACTTCGTAATATATTGCGTTAATAAATATTTGAGAAAATTAGATTTAAAATCTACATTATTTTTCAGAGATTGATTTGTATTTTTCGAGTCATTTTCTAACTAGTACTATTTTGTTGAGAAAGTAATTAATGGATAATCAGTAGTAGCATGATTTCTTTTATTTAGTAATCAAATTTAGTACGAAAATTTCATTTTAAAACATATTATAGGCAGTTTAAAGTTTGTATCTTGTTAGCCGTGGAAAATCATTGGAATCAATGTAAAACAGCATGCTATTGTTACTCGAATATACTTTATTTACAAAATTAATTATTCGAAATCTAATTGCTTGCATTATTTAATTTGTTATAATATTGGGCTAATTAAATAATATTCCGTACAAAAAGTTTGACTTTTTGAATATCACCAAATTTCAGTTATGGGTTTTCAAAATATGAAGTATGAAAATATAAAATATGCCTAATTGTAAATTGCCTGTGGTTCTAAAAGAATGCATTTTTGTTCAAGAAGCAATGCTTTTTATAACTTGAAAATTTGCAGTAATATAGTACTGTATGTTACACTCTGAAAAAATTGAATTGAATTATGTTATATAAATACTTATTGTGTTTCACGGGATTTAACGAAAAATATAATTTTGGACTATGTGACTGTATGACTAAGGCTATGGACTACACAGCTTCGGATAGGTAGTCCCAACAAGTAGCTATGATAGCTATGGTGATGATGCAAGCACGACTACAGCGGACATAAAGACTATGTATTGTAATAGCTGTGGCCCTGGAGGCACTGTTGCTGCTTATCATTATACTACTTGACCTCTATAATGATAATAATAATAATAATAATAATAATAACAATAATAATAACGAATGAATAACACAGTGTTCCTTAACCTTTCTGATAGATCAATGAATGATCTTTTTTGGTAGAATAATGGTATATATAATATTTTTCTTTCCAAAAACATTTCTACATAGGCCAAAATTGAAGAAACTTAAATTTTCAAATTACAAAATATTGAAAAGCGTTCAGGATCGACCGGTTTTGATAAAACTTTAAAGCGCAAACCAGGTATTTATAACAAATATCTATGGGCATGCCTATTTTTAAACTGTAGAACTATAACGTAACAACCCGTGTAAAAAAATTAGTCTGGCACTAGTCTGGGATTAATCTGGCTTAAAAAGTCTGGCGAAAGTCTTGCAAAAGTCTGGTAGAAGTCTGGCTTAGGCCACTATGCCAGACTTTTTTTGGAATTATGTCAAGAAAACTCATTTTTCACAAATAAATAATTAGAGTAGTACATTAATTATTAGTATCGACTAGAATAGTGAAAATACGTACTTTTCGATAAAATAGGATAAAAGTTTTTTTACATATTGCAATCTTGTTTAAAATATGAATATTTGTAAAAAAGAGACAAAAATTTAGGTTCCTGGCAATTTGACATAACGCGATGCTTTTGTTTTGCACATTTTGTCTAAAGTCTGGCATAGTGGCCAAAGCCAGACTTCTGCCAGACTTCTGCAAGACTTTCGCCAGACTTATTGAGCCAGACTATTGCCAGACTAATTGTTTTACACGGGAAACGTTATTACATTTTTGGGTAAATGATCTAGTTCAGTGAGTAAGCTGCTAACATAAAGTCTTGATTTAAATAGAAAGCCATTGGTAAAAAAAGCCTTCCGAGCGCTCGGCTCTTTTTCCTCCGATGCATGCGATATACTTGCACGCAGGCCAGAGCGGTAACTTGTAGTCGTCGTCTTTCGTGCTGTCGCAGGATCCCATCCTGGCAGCTCGCTCAATGAAAAGGAGTCCGAAGGGGTCGCGATTCAATGCCCTCCTAATTATATGCAAAGACGTATACGGTTAACCCATGTACGGATCTCTTGGCTCTCTCTCTTTTCTCTCTCTCTCTCTCTCTCTCTCTCTACGTATCGTACATAAAGAGCTGCGCTCCCTTGCTTATATATGCGTCAAGTCTATATGTTGACGGAAGGTTAAATAAGCCATGCTCTCTCTTTCTAGCTCTCTTTTCTCAAGTATGATCCCTTTCCGGCGATCTTTGAACGTATGCATGTATGGGTGTACGATATACGAGAAGACAGAATTTAGAGAGGTACGTGAGCAAACTGGAAAAATTCTGTTTGTGTATGCTGGAGAAACACGCATTATGTATTCACTTTTCAGCTGCGTCCAGGCTGGGAATGAATGATGAAAAATCAAACTATGCTTATCGATTTGTAGTTGAAAATTCTTCAAGACTTTGAACGTTATTTAGTGTGCAAATTTTATGATGAAGAATTGATACAGCTAAAAATTATATTAAAAAATGTATCTATGTACAATAATATTATTTGATTTCTTTTTACTTTGTTTATCTCCTATTACTAAATATCATGAATTTTGTTACTAATTGTTTAAGACATAAGATCTTTGGAATGTTACAACTAAAATTGTAAAGATAAGATTAAAAAACAAGGTGTACTTAAGTGTCCCTATTCTAATCACTTCTTCATATTTACGTTTATATATGATGAGTAGATATATACGTAGCTATATTTGTGAGTAGAATACATTTAGGACCCTCCGTTTAATTAACTTTTATTAATATAAAGTCTAATTTTAGCTTTTGGTATTTATTCCGCATAATTTGAGATATTGCTAAAGGAATAAAATATTTTTCTTTAAATAGACAGAATAACATTTTTATAATTTTTATAATACACGTTGATGCTTAAATAGTAGAAATTGGAATACTTACCTTCGTAATTTTCTTGTAAATTATATAATAATGTTTATTATAATCCATGAGTCAAAATATTCAGATGTTCGCAATAAATTAAATCATAATCTGCGATGCTATGTAAACTGCGAAAAGCGAATTATAACATTATATAAATCATTATTTAAATATTATTTATTGACATGGTACAAATGGGCAATAAAGCTAGTATAAATAAATGATTGCTTTTGTACTGAATTATTTATTTTATTAGTTAATAAAAGTAACATCTTTTTTTGAGTAGCATGTATTCTTGAAGTAGGTAGACGAACGATTCCAATTTTATTTGTATGGTAAAAGCTATAAAAGCTATGTAACTTTTCGTATTTCTGAAAAGTTATAAAAGTACATGGGCCACGGATGCAGTATCCTTCGGAAAATACGCGTCGAAAGCATTGCTCGAAGTCAAGTGGGTTCTAGCGTGCGCTTCTCTATATCTCCGCATACATTCCGCGAAATTTTCTCATGCAAATAGGGACAAAAATTGGCTCAGCTCTTTTTCAAAAACCGAGCCAACTAAGGTCATCCGTCTCTTCTTATACACCGGGCCACTATCGAGGCCATATAATATCTTACGCTTCTATCCCTCACACCCTCCCTCTTCCGCTCTTCCTCCTTTAACACCCCCTCTTTCGCGCCTTTACGCACCCGTTATATATACGTATGTACATACATACATAATATATTATGCATATGTACTCATTGCGCAGCGTATGTGTGTGTATATATATATATATACTATCGATGCACGTATGAGTTATCGCCGGGGCCCAAATTGCTTGCCAAGCGGCGGTGATGTAGAGCCCGGGGCCGAAGATTTATTTCTCGAGACGGAAACCGCAGGAGCAGCAGAGAATCCAGGCTCCTCTTCTTATGCTTCATCTTCTTCTTCTTCTTCTTCGTCGTCCTCGTCTTCTTCCTTTACTTGCGCGCTGCGCGGATGGGATAGGAAGATCCATTCTGGAACGCCGGGCCACGCGGAGAAGACACTTTTAACAGGCAGGATGTGCGAGGCGCGAGGATGAAGAAAGAAAGAGAGAGAGAGAGAGAGAGAGAGGGAAAGAGCAAGCCAGCCCTTTCGCATTATCGGCCGGCGCGAATGCCGAATGCCAATTTCACGGAATGGAACTCTTCCTTATCGATGTCACGAACTTTAGGGGGCTCAGCCGGCATTTTTTATTGCTCCGCAGCCTGCGCTCCCCACGACGTATACCCCCCTGCCCCCTCTTCCTTCCACCCTCGTACCCGGTCTTTCTCTTGCAAATTAATATCGAGGAGCGAACGTGTTATGAGTGCGATCTCCGGGAAATGCGCGGGCGCCGAAAAAGGGAATTTTTATGTGTGAAATTTATGTACCAATATCGCTGATATATGTAATGCTATGCGATCTGTTATCAGGTCTATCGACTTTTTGGTACGGTAAATGTAGTATTAACTGTATTCAAATTATTAGAGGCTTATTCGGATTATTTATGTGTGTATTTTTAAGATTATCTAGGCTATGTGCATTATCGTTTCGTGTCATTTATTACTATATATAATCTGTTAAAATTTATTTGTAACTAAAGTTTATATACATAATATAGTCGCAAATGTTAAAATAATTTTGTTGTTGTAAATCTACTAAATATTCAAGCCTTACACTTAAAATGATTTAGTGTTTACCATTTATTATTAAGATAATTCGTTAAATATATGCAGTGATACAGTACAACATTTTCAAATATAATTCTATGGTATTAAATTAATTTTTTTTCTCTATATATAAATAAATAATAAGAAATATGATCCTAAATTATTCTGAAGAAATTTCATTGATCTACAAGTTTTCTATAAACTTACCTATATATTCATTTTCACGTCTTTCATCGATGACTAATATACATTGGAAAACCGGTATTTCAATATTATATTACGAATACTTTCCAATAAAAATCAAAATAGAAAAATGCTGTTTTCCAATTTCAATACATTACAAATAATGTAATTTTCTCCATCTCAAATCTCATGTGTGAAAATATCGTATTCTAATTTATTATCATTTATAGATATGTTATATAAAAGATTATGAATTTGAATAATTATAGAAAACATATATTATAAAACCTTGAAAATTACATATTTTTATTACGCAATCATCAAGAATGTTTATTTTCTCTTTACATTGTTTATTTAATAAGAGTATTGAACTACGAAATCATATTTTTAAAGCGTCTTGTATACGGGCGATTTTCACGAAATAGTTAGTTTTTGGTCAACTCCGTAGCATCAAACCTTGTTATTTATGGATCTATATGTCGATTTAAGGATTCTTATTATAAGTTTGATAAGTATTTAGGTGTAATATGTCAAATTCGTGTACATAAAGAAAAATTTAGAGATTGAATTAAATATTTCATAATTCTGATTGAGTACAAAATGTTCAACCGTATGTTTTGAGGAGCACAATTTTAAACTTGTGTACGGGTAAGTATATCTCAAAGACACTGTAATTTACAATAAAAATATTTCATTTGACCTATTTATTGTACGAAGGGTGCTGATTTTTCTAACTAATGTTATTGTCGTATACAATCTATGTTCAAAATATGTTATGTTCTAAAAAAATAATTTTGTTATATCTCTTTGTAATTAATAGCTCATAAAGGTATGCTTTTGTATCATTTATTGTTTTGTTCAAAAAGTAATTCAACATTTTTTCAACTTAAATTCAATATTTATTTTATTTTAATTACAGTTTTCCATATCACCTTAGAGGTATTTAGACCCTTAAGGGGGTGCATCATTCCCACTGTACCGTCCGAATAACATCAACTCGAATTTCTCGTCTCATTCTAAAAATATGCATCAGAATCGATTTTCCTTTTCAGGATCGCTTTAAACAATAAAAGAAATTTTTAAAAAACAAACATAACCTCAAATAACTCGAAATTTAATGGTCGTTATAAACTGGGCAAAGAAAGAACTCCAGAAATAGTAAAAAGCTGCTTTTCTGAAAAGTTTCAGAAGGAATGATGCCGTTTATCTTAAGTTTTTTTAGCAAAATAATTTTATTCTCGAAAAAAGAAAATAATATAGCCTTGAAAATTTTACAGAATATTCTTATTCATATTTCTAATTTCATGAAATTTTTTCATAAATTTTTCATCTTATATTTATCAGATATCACCATTTAAACCAAAAATGACTTTCCGTGTATAACAGAAAAAAGAAAATACCTTATTTAAAATATCGGCTCGGAAAAGATAGGTAAATTTATGCTCTTTCAAATGCATTTAAAATGAATCGATAATATTATTTCAAACATACCAAAAATCCCGATGAACTAAAACTCAAAAATCGAAAAACCGCTAAAGATACAAGAACAAAAAAAATATTTTTCAGCCGCTTTCCTTACAAGAAAACAAAAAAATTAGCCCTGAAATATTCGTTTTGACCATGAATATTGAGAGTAATACTCATCCACATCCATCCACACATACATACACACACGCTCACGCACACGCACACATTCACGCACACGCACACGCGCATTTACACACATCCATGCGGACATTTTCTAAGAATAGTGTATTTTGATTCCTAATGTCTCAGAACATGTTTCTATAATGTTTTAAGTAAAACGTTTTTTTTCCATCACAAAGATTCCTCTATGAGGGAGCAAAGAAGAATTTTTCCTATATTTGATTAACACTGTCGCCGTTACACGTACCAAAAAATGGCTATTTTCCCTGGTGCTACATGTGGTGTGTGTCAAAAAAGTCGGATTTCATGTATCGTATACTGTTAAAAGTACCTTAGAACATAAAACATTTCTAAAAAGTTTGTAGAATGTTATAATTCATCATACGGAAGATTCTCCTTTCGTTTCCAAAGTTAAAATTTGGAGCAGCGTACGTGTTAATACTGTCAAAAATAAACCATTTATTATGTACTATTTTTATCTTTCAAATTGTACTTTTGATTAAAAATACATATTTACATACCTTTAGAAATATTACACCAAATAATTTGCGTCTCTAATCGATTTTGTACAAAAACATGTTTTGATCCCGACGAAACTCCGTCTTCGAGGAAACAGCGCAGCTATGAAACGAAAAAGTCATTCAACCGATGAACTTCCATGACCCATGACTTCAAAAGTTCAACGTCCGTGCACCCCCGCAGCAGCGCGCTTGTATTACCGAAGCTCTCTCGCAGCCAAAGCGGCAAACACACTCTTGGCCGGTAATGAAGTTTTCGCTTGATCGCGCAATAATTTACAAGCGTGCCCAAATTATAATCGAAGCCCCGCAGAAATTACATCTTCATATCGTCAAACGCGCATCGCCCGCGCGCACTCCTATATATACAAAAACAAAAGAAGAGCCCATAGAGCGCATCGCGCGTCGATGCCTGCAGTTGCACGCGACCAGTATAATTTAATGAATACACCCCGCGCGCGCGCCTCTCGAATTATTTTCAGTAAATTCAAATCGCATATACGCTGGCACACGGTCCGGTGTAGTACACCCGCGCGGAAGCGAAATCACGATATCCCATCGGTTTTGCCAAATTTCAAGCATGGCCGGACCGTTTGATAGGCTCTCGCGCGCTCTCGCTCTCGCGCCACCCCCTCCACCCCGAAATATCCCCCTTCAGCCGCAATGCCGCTGCTGCTGTGGCGCTCGGGGGATGAACGATGAAAATTGGAATGCGTACGTGTGCGGCGCGGCGTCGATCCACCCCGCGGCGGTGCCAGCAGGGCCGGAGTAGTGCGTATAAGGGCAGCCGAGATTCGACCAATTGACGGGGTGGAATGGCATTGACCAATCGACAAACTCGATCCACTACTGCGCTGCCGCTGCCGCCGCTGCTGCACGGACGCTGCGCGGAATGAACGCGACGTGCTTCTGCAGCCTTGCTCGCTGACCCCGTTATGTGCAAAGCGTTAGTACTTATACCAGATGTATTTTGATGAAATTTTCATCGCTCCAATGCTTTTGCGCAAAGCATTGGCTATGATTGTTTTGGAAAATTGAATTTTTACACAGATTGAAAATGAAACTGAAAAAAAAGCTTCGCTTTGGTTTTTAAATGGGAATGGTGGAAACAATAGTAGATTCGTGTAGAATTTCGAATATACTTTATTGGGATTTATATTTATTTTTTAAACTATCATATTCCATAAATCAGTAATTCAACTGATGTAATAAATAAATAATAGATAAAATAATAAAATTGTGCAAGTGTCCAATATAAAATGCCTTGAGAAATCGAATGTGTTTACATCGACGTCCCTTACGGAGATTAGCACATTTCAGGTTTTTCAGAAACACCTAATTCTTTTCAGAGGCCTCTTGTAAGAAACCGTCAATTGTTATATTACCTGTTTAATACTAACACTTTCTTAGATCATCCAAGAAAATTATAGTTTGTATCTAAAATTCAGAAAATTGCTAATTTTTGTCGGAGATTATTGATAAAAACTAGTATTTTTCGAGAAATCTGAAATGTGCTAGTCTTCGTAAGGGACGTCGACATATCCCTGACGAAAAATACGTTCAAGTTGTCCGTGAATTCGAACGCTCAACTGAAATTGAATAATGTAATAATTTATTTTATACATTAATTATAAAAATTGCTCTAATTTCCTTTTTTTTATAAATGCAAGGCAATATAAAAATGAATATTATTATATAATAATAATAATTCATGATGAATTCAGGACGCCAAGACGTTTGCTCTGTAATGAATAATAATGCATTATTTAACTATGTATAATGTATAATGTATAAAAGGTAGGTACAAGTATTTCATATTTCAAATAAATCTAAATTAAATAATATATTTTTCATCTCTCATTACAATTTTTAATTTTAAGTCTTTTTTATGTAATCACTAAAAGTAGGAAAGGATCATGGACACTCATAGTTATTTCGGTAATAACGTTTTGTTGACTACATCGGTGTAAATAAAAATTTCAAAATGAAATGTGTGTGAAAGAGCATTTTTGAAGTAATAAGTTATTTTTGGCCAAATTCGTCCCATAGGCCCTTGGGGAGAAGATATAACCGTTTGTATTCAAAATGCATGTTTTTTCAGCAAAAATGGCACCTGTACTTCGTATCGTAACTCTGCGAGTTATTTTGCTAGAGAAATGTTGTAATAAGATAAATCAGTTGACTACAAAAGCTTTAATTTAAACTTTGTTTCATATAGAAATAATATTCTGTTGCAAAGTTATGAACAAACAAAAATGATGACAAAAATGCATGGACAACTACTGAATTTAAAGAGCTGAAAATCATCAAATTTTCATGAATTTTTCGTCATCATTTTTCATTGTTCATAGCTTTGCAACAGGGAGAGAGGGGGTTAAAAATACTATTGACCTGTATAAACTGTGGACGTCTATAATTTGTAGCAGACTCTTTTTGTCGCAGTTATACTCGCACGAACTTTCATAACAGTGAATTCAAAATAATAACCACGGATCACAATTTATAGCACTATGCAACGTGCATCTAATCTATGCTATATAAAATACTCTTATTAAGTGGTGGTAGCCTAAATCTCGCATGTGTCCATACTGTAAGAGTGCCCATACTATTCGCCTTGGTCAACGAAGTACTTCCTATGCTTCCCTTTGTATTTATCAGCTGTAACACCCATTAGCTAGCTCACTTTCAGATTTCGCCCCATGCGGCGCTGGCGCTTGACCAAGGCGAATACAATACTATCCCATGCAAGCTCGTCGAAAAGTGAATACTAATTATTACAGCTGCAGATTTTCTGATTAGTTAACTTCATACCTATACACTTTATCAAAGTTATCATCGCGTCAAATGTTTTCCGGCTTTACACATTCTTTCAAACTAATCAAAATATTTATAAACGCAACAAAATACCCTGCGATACCGTTGTAATATATAATCATGTTTTGTCGACTCGGCTCATTTCAATCGACCATTCAATGCTGCCGCGGAAATCTAATGTTTTCGCCGGAAATCCAATCATCAGGCATGAAATTCTCGCAACATTATTCGCTTGCAAGAGCATAAATTACGTTGTGCGTCGAGCGTTTGATTATGGAATGGATGCAATTTGTTCGCCCCGGTACACGATCGCACTCTCTATTTTCCGTTAAACAAATAGGAATTTGATTTGACGCGACGGATTCGCGGTTGCATAATTCCGCATATATGTACATACACATAGTAGTTCAGCATATACCTCTATACTATACTCTTCCCCCCTCGACTTATATATTATACACAACAAACACGGTCAGGTTATATAGATCCTCTTTCTTCTCTTGCCTCATTTCGCATTTTCCGCGGACAAGCATAATGCACGCCTGAGCGAAGAAAAGGATCGAAAAAAGGGTGCGCGCGGAGAGATTACGGGGGCTGAGAGAAAAGGATACGGAAGTATCCATAACCAGTGGCGAGCGAGCGAACGAACGGGACAGAGAGAGAGAGTGAGAGAGAGAGAGAGAGAGAGATGGAGATGGCGAGCCATTGTGCGAGCCGCGAGTTTTTAGCCGCGGCGGCCTTGCAGCAGCAGCAGCAGCAGCAGCGCCGAGGGATAATGCGATGGGTATATATAACGGGATGCGGCTAACCGAAACCAGGGGCTTTCCCGGCTTTTTTCTTTCATAGATGCTTTATGTAGCTAGCCGTGCGTGAGTTATTAGCATACAAGTATCGCGCGCGCATTTTGTCAAGCGATTTACGAGCGAGATAAAGCGAGCGATGTGCGCATATCCCCGCGCATTATCGAACTCGTGTACACATTGTGCGCGCGATGCGAACGTTGAGAACGAAACTCTGCGAGTTTTATCTGTTACGATTTCCAAAATATTATCTTGCGTTCTCGATAGACTTTCGTGTTAAATTCGTTTCGTGCTTTTATGTCATGCGTAATATAGTACGGAATTGTACATGGTTCATTGAAGTGCACTTTCATTGTTTTCGCTTTGATCAAATAAAACTTGATGCTACTGCGTATTAAGTTATAGATCACCAATATTTTATTAAAAATATACTTTATTAAATCGTAGTTCAGCTATTTCCACGTTTTTTAAAATAAAAATATTGATAACCTTAATTATTTTTTCAGTTTTAGCACTATGTAAGCGGTTTACATATATTTAACATACAAATGATATTTAAAAATAAATAGAATAATAGTAGGTTTAATAAAGATAGTGAAATTTAATAAATATATGTACATTTACAAAAAGGAGTTTAATTATATTTTAATCAAAATAGTATTTTCTGTTGCCAAAATATTTAAATAAAAATAATTTGTTTTCTTTTTATTTTTAAATGATTTACTTAACTCAATTTTCATATTTTTTAAAATAACAATAATTATATGACTACATGCATTCTATTATTTATAACATAAATTTCTGTAATAAAGACACTTAAATTTTACTCGGGGCTTTGGTACTTTTTGTGTAAATAATACTTTTTAATTGAACGCGTCGTTATGTAAACAAATAACTTAACCTCCATTACTACTAGATATTTAAGGTACCTTTTTAACTTTAATTTAATAAAATACTTAATGTAGTATGATTAGAATTGCGTATTGCTTTGATTATTATAAAACTGTTATTCTTTCCATTATTAATTAATACATAAATTACTTAGTTTATCAATTTTATATTAACTAAAATATTAAGCAGAATCTAGCTAGAAATTAGCTAAAAAGTATGTCGTTTTTAACTGATTTCTAGCTAATTTCTTAACCAGAATTAAAGCAGATTTAGAAAATCTAGCTAATATCTGGCTAGAAACCAGCTTCGATTTCTACCAGGGTGTGTAGAAATATATTACGCTCTAGATTTCATACTGTTCCCATGTAAAATATTAGCTCACACTTCTCATGTAAAAAAGCATGGTACTATATTGACGTAATATACTCTATGTAGTTTACGTCACACTTATTTACTTACAGTTATGTATGAAAACTGACATCAAAGCTTTTAATTTGAGGGGTCTAAGAGTTCTTAAGGATAATGTGGTCAAAACTTACGTGCATTTTAAGATGAGAAAGATATTGTGGTATATTGAGAATTAGTTTTGACTTTTTTTGAACTTCTAAAACTTTTTAACTACAAAAACATAAATTTATTTAATTTATATTGAATTATATACTCACAAATGTATAAACTTTTTAGAAAATGTTTCATCACCATTCCTTAATATAGATAATGCAAAAAAGATATATATTTGTTATATAAGAAAAATATATTCTTTATATAAAAAGCTAGATTAAATAATAAGAATATGTGAGAAGTCCATTTTAATTCATATGCACAAAAAAGGTTTTGGAGATTATAAAAAGCATAAATTCTGTTGTTATTAAATGAGCATAGTTACATGATCAACTATTCATATTATACAATCAATAAACTTGGTTGAAGTTATAATGACAGGTTTTAAATAATGATTCTAAAATTATGGATTTCTATGAGATGTGATTTAACGTTTTCGGTTCAAACATTTTATGTGTGCCTATAAGGTTCAAATTTTATCATTCCAGAGGTTTTAATATTATTTAATACGTGGCCACCTTATTTTTGGAAAATTTGATAAGTTTTAGTTGGATTATGCTCATACGCGTAAAGGTAAAAAATTTAATATATGTTCATATGATTATTAAAGTTTAAGACTGTTTAATTTTGAGATAAATAAAATAAATATTCAAGGTAAATAATGCTACAAAAATTAAAAATCTAGCCAGAGACATTTCAAAAAGCTTCTGAAATTTATACATATTTGACATTACTATACATCAATTCAGTCAATGAAAGGAAGAAGGGATCCTAATTTTTTTCTAATGTAGTTAATGTTCACCACTACTAGTATGCATAGGTTCAATAACCCTGGTAGAAAGTTAGCTAGAATCGCTGGTTAGCTTATTAATTATTAGCCAGATTAATAAGATATTATTAATAAGTCAAATTATAGCTAATATTAGGCTAGAATCTGATTAATAGTATGCTTTAAGCAATAACGTATTTTGTTTGTAAATATAACCTATTTATATTTTGTTTTGGAAAGTTATTAGTTTTTAAAAATATACATTATTATACTTTATTGAATGTTCAATATAGTATGCCGCCAAAATAAATATTTTTATCAACAAATAACAACTTCCGAGATTATAGAAATATGTATATGCAATACTACAAGTATTTGATAACTAATAATTCCCTTTCCAAAAATTAGTCAATCATAACTTAGTAAACAAAAATTTTGTGATTGATGTCGAAAATAAAATTTTGTAATAAAACTTCATTGTAAAACTACAAATATTTGTTTACCAATTCTCCAAATTTCGTGATAACTTACATTATTCTGTTTTTATTGTTATTTTTAAAATAACAATAATTATATGACACATGCATTCTATTATTTATAACATAAACTTCTTTAATAAAGACACTTAAATTTTACTCGGGGCTTTGATACTTTTTGTGTAAATAATACTTTTTAATTGAACGCGTCGTTATGTAAACAAATAACTTAACCTCCATTACTACTAGATATTTAAGGTACCTTTTTAACTTTAATTTAATAAAATACTTAATGTAGTATGATTAGAATTGCGTATTGCTTTGATTATTATAAAACTGTTATTCTTTCCATTATTAATTAATACATAAATTACTTAGTTTATCAATTTTATATTAACTAAAATATTAAGCAGAATCTAGCTAGAAATTAGCTAAAAAGGATGTCGTTTTTAACTGTTGTGTAACTAATTCCTTAACCAAAATTAAAGCAGATTTAGAAAATCTAGTTAATATCTGGCTAGAAACCAGCTTAGATTTCTACTAGGGAACTTTAATTAAATAATATTATTAGAGAAAGTATAGTATATGTCAAAAAGCTTAATTTCTGTAGAACTACCTAAATGTACTAAATACATTTTTTTCTTACATTAATTTTATTAAAATGTTTATTTGTTTTGTAAATATTTTACCTTAAAACGTAAATATATATAATGGTATACTAATAATTTATAAAACTATATAACTATAAGTCTGTATGATCCGTTTGTGCAATACAAATACAAGTTACTTTTTAATGCTATTACTCAATGATTGGCAAACGTTCACTGTGGATAGAAGATTATGGATTTAAAAAAGCGTTGCTTCGGAAAGTTCAGAACAATCTAGCGGTGAAAAGTAAAACAACCCTTCGTAGGTACGTCGATAAAGCAGGGATGTGGATTGATCCCGAATTAGTCGATGCGGTAGGGTTCTTTTTAGAGGGTAATTTTTTTCAGCTCTGTTCGTACAGCGACCCCTGTGATGTACTGCAGTACTTGGAGGGAGGACGTCGAGTTTTTATCTGTCTGTGCGTCTAAAGCCTTCACAAGGAGGCTCCTGTATCCCAGCTGCAATTATCGAAACAAAATAGTTTGTTTAAATATTTAAGTTATTATTAATTTATTGTATTCTTAAGATACTAAATTGTTCTTTTAGTACGCAAAAACTTTTTTGACTTAATTAATTAGATTATAAAATAGTGGGCAGAAAGTTAACTTCAGAAATAAACAAAGATATTAGTAAATTGGATCAGGATAATATAGTATTAGAAAGCAGTATGTCTATTTTTATATTTTTAGCTGTATATGTGCAGCGCGTAAAGAGAGGTATTTTAATTCAACATCAAGCAATTTCCAAACAATTTGTCATTCGTAAAAACGGCAGGAAATAAAGTTTCAAAGTCGTTGAATATGCAAATGCGCGAAGTGAAAGTCGGAAACGAACAGGACGTCAAGTTAACGCTTAATTGAAAGTCATTAAAGTCAAATTGACCAAAGTCGTTTAAACTGGGCGAGAGAGTGCGCGCTCGCGCCTGATTTAGTGCAACCGGATACGCCGAAATGAATTTCGTACGCCGTATACCTTGGGCGATGGGGTTGACAACCCTTCATTTACATACCGGGCCAACCCTTGAGAATAGGCAGTACTTCTTACATAGCTGCCCGAGCGATTCTCATCCCTCGTGGCGTCAAAGCCAAACTAATTGGAACAAACCCTTTACAACAATTGATAGATACAATCAGTAATAAATGGTTTACCACCGTGCGGCTTGCATAATTTTCACGCGCTTGCACTGTTGCGCGTGTTCTCTCTCTCTCTCTCTCCCTCTCTCTCTCTTTCTCTCTCTCTCTCTCTCTCTCTCTCTCTCTCTCTCGCTTTGCGAAAGCCAACTACGTTCCGGTAATTGAATTTCCAAAGCCGTGCAACGTGTAACAACTTTACTCTTGAAGTTTTCGCACAGACTGCATTATACCCATGATTAAAATCCACTTTGACAAAACCAACTTATCGCTACCGCGAACTGCCTTTTAGCTGCGAGTATGCAACTAATCAAAATTGATATACGCTTAACGCTACAATTGGTAGAGTATATTTTTTTACAATCGATCTAGATATTATTGATCAAAATTCAGTAAAAGTAGGTATATTGCTTTTAAAAGCCCGTACTGAGTAATATTATTATGATTTTCTCCTATGATTGCTTAATTAAGCACAGTTTTCAAATATATAGTTAAATACTAGTATTACGTATGTAACATTATTAATTATTGAAAAGCTACTGATTCACTTCAAATTTTAATTGTAATTATGATTATATATATTCTTGTACTATATTTTCATATTTTTTGCATAAAAATGGTATATTTGTACCCCTTTTTAATTAAGCCTGAACATATTATAAAAGTTCATTTTAAGCAATAACTGAAGTAAAAGTTTTCGTAGGGTTCAGTTAAAAATTATACTTTCATTTACAAAAGATTCATTAATCAAAGAAGATTGCTTCATATAAGTAGTAGTGTAAAATAGTATTTCTCTTTCAAATACTTAAAAACAACTTTTAATATTTTTTTAATCTTTTTTCACTATCACAATATTTCCTTTGCGATCAAAAGTTATTAGTAATTTAATATGAAATGTGAGATTTATTAAAACTTTATATACCACATTTTCTATCATTATGCAGTATGCACTATTTATAGCCTATTTAAGACATATTATATAATAAAATTTAAAAAAAACGCTGTCAATTCATTGGCACTTAGCTTCCTCCAACCTTATTAAATGTTCAAATAAAAAATTAATTTTTTCTATTTAATTCTGTGTTAAAAAGTCAAAATACAAGTCCACTTTTCTTGAATGTCGAGATACATAGATTTAAATTTTTAAATTGCTATTTAAACCTATGCAAAAGTATAGCATAGACTATGCAATAATATTTAAATTGTATAAAACCCTCACAATTATTTGCATATCAGTGAACATTTTCTTCAATTGACAATACATTTTGCAACAGTATAAAATTATTGATCTGTTTTCCAAGGTTTTATTATATAAATTCAAATTCAAAACCATCAAAAGCAATTAAAAAATGTTCAGATAACTTACTTAAATTACCTACCTCTCAACCAAATACAACAAAAAACAAACTAAAACAGGCATAATCCCATGCTTGTGCAACCTGCACCCCCTTTGTCCAACCCCGATCAAAAAGAAATAACAGAAAAGGTATGTTTTTATCATTAATTGTTTGTTAAAAGATAAATTACAAAAAGTTATAAGATTATGATCATAAATTGCAGTATACATTTAAAAATATCGTAAAATAGAAAAATAGTGATAAAACAGAAACGAATCGAGGAATCTTTATTTCTTTTAATTTCGTATGTTCATCAAAAATTAAAAAAAGATCATTTGCTTAATAAAAAATGACCGCGACATTCTCGAGATATAAGCAGTAAAATTAAAAAAAATATTACATCAAATATCTTGAAAGATAAGAGACCTTACAGTCTTGGCAAAGAGCTCGGCCTATAGATAGTGGAAAGCTACCTTTTTCAGCTCAATTTATTTAAAAAATTTTCTATCATATGTTTCCGAGATATCGTGTAAACAAGAAATGACGTTTTCGTGTATAACAAAAGAAGGGAGATACCTAGATTATAAAAGATTTCGTGTCGGAGACGATAGGTAATTGTATGCTCTTCCAAATGCATTTATACTGAAGCGATCAATTTTTTCTAACATACCGTAGAGCGGGGTGACTTCAGGCCGGTGGGGCAACTTTGGGCCAAATGAAAAAAATATGATTTTATATCCAGCACCGCGGAAAGTATGTATTTTGAAGCGATTTGACGTATTTAGATTTGAAGGTCAGATACAAAATGAACCAAAAAGTTAAAAGCTACCTTTTTGAAAATTTTCAAAAAGAATAATGCTGTTTTACTCAAGTTATCGTACAACATAGAAAATCGATTTTTCTTACAAAATAATTTTTTTCTCGGACGCAGAAAAGTATTCTGTCAAGCAATTGAAGAAAGACTATATCTGGATTTGAAGTGAATCCTAGATACTTGATAAAATTAATTTTTATTTGGATTTATTTGCGTAAGATTTTTATTGAAAAAATATCTATCCTTTTCCTAAAAAGAGTAAAACACGAACTGTATCTAGTCATTTTTGTAAAAGACAAATAATGTTTCAAATCATTTTTATGCGAAATTATTTATATGGTTCGAATTTTTATGCGAAATGCAGATACCCACTTTCTTCATTTTCACGGCAGTATTAAGACTCAAAAGTTTTATTAAATGTTCCTCTCGATGTTACTAATAACTAGAAGTTTTTTCAATAAATTACTATGATATATTTTCGAGATATAACCGTTTAAAAAAAAACACTTTCATGTATAACAAAAAAAGGGCACCTTAATTACCTAATCAAAAATTTCATTAATGCATTATCAATGAACCGATGATATTATTTCTAAGGTATCAAAAGACCTGAAAAACTAAAACTCTGAAATCGAAAAACCGCTAAAAAATAAAAACGTATCGAAGAACAAAGCCATCTTCCTTTAAGAAAAACAAAAAAATGAGCCCAGAAACATTAATTTTTACCGTGGATTACTCAAGATATAGAGGGATATACACACACACACATATACACACACATATATACATATACACACACACACACATATACACACACATATATACATATACACACACACACACATATACACACACATATATACATATACACACACACACACATATACACACACATATATACATATACACACACACACACACATTCCACACACACACTCGCACACATCCTTACGGATATTTTCTAAAAACAGTGAATTTTGGTTCCAAATTTTAAGAAAACTTATTTTTACTATTACAAAGATTCCTCTAGGAGGAATCAAAATTGAACAATTAAGGTTTAAGTAGGCTGTACTTTTATTCAATAATTTTGTTTTTTAAATTACCACACACATACCCGAATTATATATATTTTGAACACAATAAAATCTCAAAAACTCCAATCCGATCAGTTTAACTCTCAAAACCTTGCGACAGAGCAAGAAATATACAAGTTTGTATTATGACCGAATAAAGAGACCTAATGACCAAAGAAAATATTCCTTATATTTTGATAAAATATGTAATACATACTGAATATTGTTCTATCCTCACCTAAAAATATGTAACCAATTTATTTGTAATTTTAAAGTGGTTAGCTCCCCTTAAGGCAAGAATATTGATTTGTTTATTTAATTTATCCAGGAATAGGATTATAAACTTACTTATTTTATGAAACTGAAACTTAATCATCACTCCAGTAATATCCCGTTTCACAATGAGTTTTCGAATCTTGATCGCGTCGGATGTTTGCGTAATGATGACAGGTCGAATTCTGGTTTCCAAACAAAACAAAAAAAATAAACAAGGAAAAGAGAAGGACGCAGTGTACTACGTATAATAA
This sequence comes from Gastracanthus pulcherrimus, assembly GCA_949152435.1. NCBI lineage: Eukaryota > Metazoa > Arthropoda > Insecta > Hymenoptera > Pteromalidae > Gastracanthus > Gastracanthus pulcherrimus. Next base: position 38,534,461 of record OX424576.1, on the reverse strand, counting down.
CAACGGCATCATTATCTAGAGCGCCATTAAGAGGGCAGAAGAGGAAGAAACGAGGAGAGGGCGGGTAAAGTATGATTTAGATCTTGATCTACCTGGAGATTATTACCCGAAAGCAGGAGTTCGGCTTTTGACTATAACGCCAGAGTGTGGGAGATTGTCAATAATGAAAAGGAGAGAAAGAGAGAGGAAGAGAAAAACACGGCAGTCACACAGACTGTCCGCGTAATGACACCGGCTTTTTATTAGATGGATCAAACCCTTCATTATAGAGGACACCTTTTGTCCCAAGGCTGTGCACGTCGACCCATCGGAAACATTTCAGGCGAGTTTGATGAAATATTAAAAAGCGACAACAAGGCAGAAATAAACAAGTCATTATACGCTACGTTAATGTTTCATTATTCTGGAAAAAAAGGTTTTTATGCTTGAAAACAAAAGTTAAAATCGATAAGGATGTATTTTATATAGTGCAATACTGAATTTTTTTGAAATATATATTTTTTTCTCTATTGGAATTTAAAGCAACTAAAAAATATATAGATGATTGTGAATCATAAATTTAAATTGATTGATTATTTACTTAACGTTTAAAAGTATCTGCAAATTAGAGTTTTGCAATACTTTACAAAATACTCAATAATATTAATTCAAATCATACAACAAACAATATTTACATACATTATAATTAAAATAAGGAGACGTTGTACAACTTTTTACGAATGATTTCTGACTCTATTTTCTTCTTTCGTTTTCTAAAAATTAAGGTAGGACTATGATGAAAACACAAATTTATTTATTGTTCAGTTTTATGAGCTAAAATTTTGAAAGCTTATGTAGGATGACCTATATCAATTTTTAGCTCAAGATACGAATTATTTGCAGAGTTATTGCTAAAAGACAATTTTTTTAAACGAAAATGACTAGTTTTCAAAGTGCCACTTGCGCATAAAAATTTGAGAGAAAACTCTGAAAAAAATTGAGGCACTTCCTTGATTGGTCAACAAAATAAACTGTTGACAGAATTTAAAAAATCGTCTTTTACTTCCTCCAAACAATTTAGTTTTGACTTATAAAATTGCCTAAAGAATCACTTTCTCTGATAATGACTTATGGATAAAATCAGATAAGAAAAAAAATTAAATGTTGTCAACAGTTGATGTTCTACATATACTAAGGTATATTTTCCTGCTTTTATAGTTAGGAAAATTAGTTGTGAGAAAAACCCGTTTAAAGATTCAATTTTGTATGCTATCTAATTTAAATTGTTTTACTTAAATGCGTGTAACTTTGTTAAAACATCAAGTTTTGATATCTGATAAGTTTCAAAACATTCTTTCAATTACAAAGATTAAAAAAATTAAATAAATGTTTTTTTTTATATTTTGGCCAAAAAAACACCAGAGTCCTACCTTAAGAAACTATTATTTCAAGTTTGTTCAAAATTTTGCAAATTTTTTTCTTAATAAAAAAATTCTCAATTACGTAGCACATAAACTTCGTTTACTTATATCGTAAAAAGGATGTAAGACGCACTAGATCTAAGAAGTTCATTATTTCTCCGCGAATGGAATAATATAAGATAATTACCATAAATACCAACCCAAGAAATTCTATTCAACTAGAAATATACAAAATGTAAAAGCTTATTTAAAAATTGTATTTTTATTTTATTTCAATCTAAAGTTTAAATTAAGTAAGTAATAAGGTTTTTTCTATCTTGCATAATAATGACGAAATAACTTTTATAAGGGTGTGTGAGGCTAATGCGGCTCCAAAAATCTTGGTCAAGACAAAATTCTCGATCAAGACGAGAATCTCGGTCAAACCAAAATCCTCTTTTTCGAAAAATTGAAAAATAATTTTATGTTCTTTCAAATGCCTTTTCGCTCGTTTGATGATCTTTTATCTAAGGTATTTCAAAATCCAAAAAACTAAAACTCAGAAATTAAAAATCCGCTATAAAAACAAAAACGCATCGGACTAAACATTAATTTTTACCGTAGATTATTCGAGATATGGTGGTACACATATATACACACACGCACGCACATACGCGCGCACACACACACACAACACACACACACCCACACACTCACACACACACACCATACACACATACACATACACACACATACACACACATTCATACTGACATTTTTGAAAAATAGTGTATTTTGATTCCAAATTGCCCAAACATATTTCTAACATGTTTTCAAGAAAACTTTTATTTTACTATTACAAAAGTTCCTTTAGCAGGAAGCAAAAAACTTCTATCTTAATTTTTACACATGTATGGCATAACCAACTATAATTGTTAAAAGCCGGAAACGTACATAAGTGCTATCTTTTAAAACACATCAATAAATTAGGTCTCAAATGTCAGTTCCGTAATATGTCCAGAACTCAAATTTCGATACATAACGGCACTCTACGCAGAAGTAAGATAGGTAAAGAAATTTCTTCCTGTACATAATAAACTATAGAGTTTGAAATATACATTTGTATTGATTTTAAATTAAAAATTCGCTAATTATCATTAAAGCAATGTGCATATAGACTTACTCATCAAACGTATCTGGAAGAAGGTCTGGGAATTCGAAGTTTCACGTGTATAAACAGTTTTCTCACTTCAGATTTCAGTAAAAAGCAGTAGAGATCAGTTTCGTAACACTTCTAAATTACTATCTAGATACTGTTTATTTAGATGTCTTACTACAAGTAAAAGTGTATATTTAATATAAGAGCATTCACATCAGATAGTAATTTTTAACAATTATACTTAAAGCTAGTCTTCCTTTAGCAAACTATTCGTATACTCTTGGAACATTTTTGTGATAATAGACCGCTTTCCATATTTCTTTTCAATCGATTTTTAGTTTTAAATGGTAAAGATAAGGAGTTTGATGTGACATACCACTCTAATTCTCACACTTATTTTTTAGTAATGATATCTACGTTTGCGAAATCATATTTTATTTTTTAGAATCTCTATATATTACAAAAGATCCCTGTATAATATATATACTTTCCTAGTATATACTTTCCGAAAATTTTGAGCTCGAATTGTATAAACGTAGACAGATAAAATGATAATAAAAAACTTAGATGTTAATTTTTATTGGTCAATATACTTAAACATTATTCAATATTTTAATTTTTTCAATACGAAAGCATGAAACGCTATACCTACACAAGGAATGTTTCAGAAATCCTTGGTGAAGACTTCAAATCAACCATGTCGAATACGAATATCGTCCAAAGAATCGGCTACTTCATTAAAAGCAGGAAAAAAGCGAAGCGAGCAAAGAATCCAGAAATGGCTACGCCGCCATTTCCCGGCGGAGCTCGCTCTCTCTCTCTCTCTCTCTCTCTCTCTCTCTCGCGGCTGATAAGAAAGACAAGATTTATGTGCTCGCGCGCCCCTCCTATCGGCAGCCTCGAACCTCTTAACCTTTGATCAAACGGGGGCCATCGCTGCCCCCTCCTGATCCCCTCACTCCGCGCCTCGTTTTTTCCTTTATTTACAGCAACAGCTATCAAGCTCGAGCTTGCATCTCGAGAAAAAGAAATTATCATCCGCACGAGGCCTGCGCGGAAAATTCATAAAGGAGCAGCGCACATCTTCAGTCGCACTCGCGATCAAAGGAGGAGGCTAGTATAGCACTGCGCGCTGCTTGCTTTCTTTCATCCGTCACATATCCTCGACCGAACCGACGTGGGGCGGGCACCACTTTTTTCCTTCTTCCTTTTCTCGTGGCTGCGTAAAGAGAGAAAGCGAGAGAGAGACGGAGATGTAAACCAGAAACGAAGGGAAGCTCGTTATAACTCGCTTCCGAAGCGGGGAGAGAGACTCACCTTACCCGCCTGCCTCCTCGCTTATATACGTCGCGCTCTCCCTCTCTGTCCCTCTTGCCTTCGTCCGATAAGGAATTTGATTTAAAACATTCCGGTGACTCTCGTCGTTCGCGACGAAGGAGCAGTAAGAAGTAGCAGCAGCCGGTAGCAGAGACGAAGGCGGCGCCTTTTATGTAAATACAACGTTAAGGCGCCGCGCGCGGAAATGCCGAAGGGACGAGCGCGGAGGGAAATCAAGGAGCGAACGTCGAATCACCGAGTCCTCGGATGTATGGATGTATTTTCTTGTTGGCTGGGTGATTTAAAAAGTGAGGCGTCGGTATTTTACAATTGAAAGGAAAATAATGTAAAAGATTCTTTTACTTAGAGATTAGTTAAAGATTCTTAATTATTGTTAATATCGTCTTTTTCATCTTCAATTTTATTATTTACAAAAGTATTTAAAAGAACTTGATGAAAAATGATAAAATTGTAAAATTGTTGCTCACTATTAAATTCATTTTTATATGTTTATTCCAGTTATATCACAAGTATCATATTTTTAATTAAAGATAGTTTTTACGTATGAAAGAAAGTCAAATTTATTTTTATCAAAGTACTCCGCCCGCCTGACTATGCTCAAAGTTTTTCTACTGCTGGTAGATGTACGGTTTCTGTTTCAATTTAATTTCATTTAATTTAATTTTTTAAGCAATTACGAAGGTCTTGCAATGTTAAGATTCCTTTTGTCTATATAAGTAAAATTAATAAAATGTCAATAAATTGTTTAAAACAGATACCAGAGATAAAAAATTTGATTTCACAATTTATTATTAGTTTACTGAGAAAAGCTTATTATAGTTGAACCCCACGCACGAAAAATTTGCGCACCGTTATACCCGATGCACTGTTATAGCTCAATACTCACGCACTGTTACGCGACGGTCGTAGTGCTACAATGTGATTGTCCGCCGCAACGGAGCCACCTTGATATTACAATCTGATTGCCTGGAGATCAGACGCTACGCCGTAATAAGGCTCAAAATAACTACCCCCACTTAGTAAAATTCTTAGATTTGTTCGGGGCTTGAAGTATATAGAGTTTGATCGACTCTAAGCTACTTAGATCCGTCAAAGAAAATTTGTTTCTGAAGGGTATTGGCTGTTATTGGTCGAAAGTCAGAGTTAGAGCCACAAAAGCCACAATGTTTCTTTTGATAAATGCCATTGCAACAGAATGAAAATGGTTAAGGCTACTAAGTAAATTAGATAATTTTACTACATTGCTGCTGTTCTCGAATGACAAGTAGAATTCTAGGCTTCTAGCTTTGATTAATCAAATTATGAGCGTAATTATATTAAGGTGTCCACTTTTAATGTCTTTTGGATGTTCAATTATAGATAAGAAAGTAAATATACTTAAAGGTGATTATTGGCAATGCTAAATTAAGTATGTATCCAGCACAATCGTACGAAAAGGTTACCTTCAAGTTTAGTCAATATCATTAAATGATTAGTTTCACCTTCTACTAAAGAAAAATTAGTTTTCAATGTTAAAATGGATTTACAAGCCATAGGGTACAACGAAGATGTTTAGATGGGATTAGCATAAAATAGAGCGGAATAGAGCGATTATGTGGACGAGACTATGAATTTCCTATCAAGTAATGATGGTAGATGAAGTGATGATATTACTGCTATTACTACTACTGATTTACTTATATAATAATCAGTAATAATAGTAATAAATGCTCCTATATGTCAGTGTTCAATAGTTTTGCATATAATTTAATTGAATGATTATATGCTTTATCCTAATTAAATCACTAGTTAAGCATTTTTGCGTTAAATAATAAAAAAGAAGAAGTTGTAAAATCGAACAAGGCCAGAGAAAGGCTTAGTATAATACCGAGAAGTAAATCGCAGCAAAAAACATAAAACTTAATCGAGTCGACTCTCAACGGGTGTTGATCGCCGCGGCCGACCCTTGGCGCGGAGGAGAGAGCATACATATTTATGAAAGTCTCCTAGGACCGGGGCAGCTTCCTTACCATAACGATCAACCGGCCGATCATCCCGCTATCTCCGAGCACTGAATTAATAACGCGCGCTCGCGAGGTCCGAGCAGTGCAGACTTCTTTATTGGAAATAGAGTAATCGCGCTTGCGCTTCGAGCTGCATATCGATGAATGCGCAGTAGGTAGTTCCTCTGCGATCGCCGCCCGCTCAAACCATCGTCGCGAAGACACTGTACTTTTTTTTCCTTTTCCTTCTACGCCTGTTATCTTTTTGTTGTTTTCTTTTTTACCTCGTCGTCGTTGGCGCAAGTAATATTCAATGGTTATACGGCCGTATTAAAACGTTTACGAACAACCAAGAAAAATGCTTGCGCTTTAGGGGCGTAATAAACAAAAATTGCCGGATAAGCTATGATGAATAAATAGAAGTCGTAATTGCATACTTACTTAACGGGTGTCTGCGTGCATTAAAAGTTTTACGATTATTGAGGATCGTGATGTGGGAAGGGTAGGATGGAGGAGAGGAAGAGAAGAGGTGAGCGAGACGGATCGTTTGCGCGGGTAATGCAGCCGAGCCGCGATAGGACGCGTCAAAATTTAACTCAATGTCTTGAAGCCATTAGCTCGTCCTCGTTAAAACGGCGTCTCGTAAACATCCTTTTCTTGTGTAAATTGTGTACGCTTGTAAATTTTCTTCGTGTACTTTGTAATAGTGCTTCTAAGATTTATAAATATTTATCATAAATTTACATTTTTACATGAAGATTAATATTATATGGAAATTCAGCATTCCTTCATGTTAAATTTTAATTAAATTACTTTCATTTGAAGATTATTAGCTAGGTTTATTTTAAATTCGTTGTATTTTATTTATGAACAAATAAAAGAAAAAGTTATTAATCAATAAAATACTTGGACGTAAAATAAAGTTTTCAGGTGTTACTAAGTGCAATATATAAACAACCAATTAATTTAGAAGCTTGGTAGATAAACGGTATAAATCAAAAATCAAAATTTTGAGATAATTGAAAAAATACGTTTATCTGAAAAAATGTTTCACTAAGTGCACTCATTAAACACTAACTTAAAATTTTGTAATAAATATATGGATTAAAGAACAATTATACTAAAATGATGGATATTTAAATGTTTTCAATAAACCTGAAATTCAAGCCAAGAATAAGAACTGTAAGTTTCGACTTATATCGCTCTTGCTGGTAAAAAGTCTATTTCTCACTATGGAAAGATTTATTTGAACTCATAAGATATTTTTACATTGACGTATTATTTTGCAATATGAGATGTGTTCCAAGCATAAAACATCGCAGAAATGTGCCTGAACTGTTTCCTGATACGTTGTAAAATTAAAAACGTAAAAAATACGTTGTACGTTCAATAATTTTATAAATGTTTCATCTCACAAATATATTTTCATAAAAAATTTCTTTTGCTTAACCCTCTAGGACCTACAATGCCCATGGGGACCACTCACTTTTCCGCGTTGGAATGAAAATGAAAACCCAATATTAAGGTCCTAAATCGGTTGGATTCCCTCCACCTACTCAAAAGCAATACATTGCTTACGGTAGAATAATTCCTGTCGCAAAATTCAAAATGGCGATAGTATAACAACAAAGCAATGCGTATGGGGAAAAACAATTCGATGGATTATTCAGTAAGGACACCCAAACTAGCGATCTACTATGTTATTTATCCAAATTTAACTAATTTAAAATTAGGAGGTATTTTAATCGTCTTTAAAGGTCACCCCGAAGAATCATATTGGGAGCTTACTTTTACTTTAATAAACTGTTGAACTGTAAGTTTAAGACCATTCTAAGGATAACTAAATGCAAAAAAACTTTTTTCTCGCTTTTAAAATACCCTTCAAGGCCTTACAAGGTTAATTGCGTGATACACATATACAATATTAATGAAAGACAATGCCCACGACGGCCCGTGCGTTATCAATTAAAACCCCTAACGAGTTTATCTATTTAATTTTTATAATTCTTAAGATTACTAAAAACATAAATTTAAAAAAATTTAGAATTTCAACCTAAGGTAAAGGGAGGAAAAGTACCCTTCAATATCGCACTAATAATGGGAGATTTCAATAGAAAATACTCAGACTTAGTATCTTTAAAGAGACCTTTCGTCTGTTTCCGTTGGGGTACGAGGGTAAATTTTTTTCTAAAGTTGTATTCTTTGTAATTTAAAATGCCACCACGCTAAGGATTTTAACTTATGAAACAATGAGCATTATTTTTTATTCTTTGAAGAATTGTGGGTCATTGATATATAAAAGTTCTACATCTTCGCAAAATAAGTTCATAACTCCAAAAACGTTTGAACTTCCTTTAGGTAAAAAAGACATCGGTTTTTAAAATTTAACATCCATCTAAACCCCCACTGAAATCACAGTAATTTATAACTACCCCAGAGGTAGATTATTTTCTATTTTAAAACTATAATCCACCTCGGAATGATTCTCAGCATAAATATCGTATTACACATCGAGCAGTCGCGCGCGATGCCTCTGCGTACATATTGCAAAGAGCTCTCCCACTTTCTTGTCCTCCTCCTCCGGTTCCCTCCTCTCCTCCGGCGGAGTTTGCGGTTAGCCTGACTAATTGAATCGCCCTTATGTGCGCGCCATGTTCCGCGGGCCGGCGGCGGGCAGCGGCGACTACTTGCGCGTCGTGCCCCGAGGGGCCGGAACACGTGGGTGCATTCGGCCAAGATAATAATCGCGATCACCTGCCGCCGCCACCGCCGCTGCCTCTCGTGTCCTGCACATGTCGCCCGCAGGCGGGACTTGCCTATCAACACCCGGCTCGGCCAATCACGCGCCTCTCGTGCGATATTCGCTAATTGCGAGGCGTCTCCGTTGCACGCGCCGGGGAGACGATTATTTCGCCAGTTCGCCGCGTGCTGCGCCGTACTTTCACTTTTTCCGCGGGCTGTAGGTGCGATCGGCGCGGTTACAAGCTTTTTTGCATTTTTTGCTTATAAGCGCGCAATTACGAGTAAAAAGTGCGCCGGTTTTGCACCATGCTTCTGCGCTCGAAATATTCTAATGGAGGAAGACGTTTTAGCCTTATCGATGCAAAGTGAATTTCGTCGCGCAGATTAAGACGCTATTAAGATTATTTTTAGAAAGTATCTTGAAGACTCATTAAATTCAAATTTATGTACAGCTTGTAATCATGTTATCTAGCAATTACCGTATATTATAAGCATTAGCTTTATTACCTATTTGTGCCATGCGATGTGAAATAATAAATAATATTTAAATAATTTTTTTTATATAATACCTATTATAAATTTATGCGAAAACCGCGTGATTACTTTCCATCAGCATCATAATTTATTTTAGTATGAACATCCAGATACCCTGACTCTAATGATTATTATTATTATTGATATTATTATTATTATTATTATATTAATAATGATAATTTTCAGATCAATATTATTTAAATATATATCATGATAGGATAAAAACCAAAAGTCAAAACGATACAAAAAACAATTGTTTACTTTTTCGTGGCTGGCGATTGCTTGTCTCTAACTACTGATGCCAAGAGTATATAAATGAAAAGAAAAAGACAGAATATCTCGGAATATAAAGGTTGTTATGACCTGGGCAAAAACTCAGCTAAGACATACCTAGTAAAAAGATACCTTTTGGAAATTTTCAGATAACATACTGCCATTTTATTCCAGTTATCGTTGGAGAAATAAAACGATTTTTTTTCCAAAATAGTTATTTTTTCTTTGCAATAGAAAAAGATTAAGACTTACCAAATTTAATGAATATTCTTCTCCATGTCCTAATCACCTAAATTTTTTGCAAAAATTGAGCATCTTTTATCTCCGAAATATCACCATTCAAACAAAAGATGACGTTTTCGTGTATAAGAAAACAAGGGAAAAACCTTATACAGAATTACGAAACGGAGAAGATAGGTAAATTATTTATTAATTTTCTCATATTTCTCAATTATTTTTGAGCCTCCTTTCTTTAGAAAAAACAAAAAAGTGAACCCTGAGTAATTAATTTTGACCGTGTATATTCAGAGGTGTGCTGATCCACTTACACACACACACACACACACACACACACACACACACACACACAGACAGACAGACACACACACACAAACAGACAGACACACACACCCAGATACACACAAGCATACACATACTCGCACACGCGCGCGCGCTCGAACACACACTTGTACGTACGCGCACACGCAATACACACGCACCCACCCACGCACACTCATACTCATATACACACACATTCAAATGCTCACACTCAGATACACACAGACTCACACATACATGCGCATACAAATACACACACACGCACACGCACGCACACTCACGTACCCACGCACGCTATACACACGCACATACACGCATTCAAGCATACACACACACACGCACACACATATCCATACAGATATGAGCTACAAATAGTGTATTGTAATTATAAAGTCAGAGATATTTAAAAAAAAATTATTTATTATTAATTTTTGTAAAATTGGTCGGATATATGAAATAAATTATAAAATAAAATTCAATGAAGAAGTGCTTTACTAATTTTTCGTACATGGCAAAAGGAGTCAAATAACCGTTGAAATAAAATTTTTATTCTAGTGATTTATCGTGACGTGTAGCACTCTGTAGAATCAAGATTGTGAAGTTTTACAATGACGAAAATAAAGATATAACCAAGCGTATTTAGCCAACAAATTTTCCGAAAGTTAGCTTTGTAATACAAAAAGTTGTATGGAAACCTAAATTTTTTTTTAGGATTTGAATGCCTTAAAGCGATCCTGTAGAAAAGTATTTAATAAACAAAACAAATTTAGTTTTATAAAATAATAAAATGACAACAAAATTATTCATATTTTACCTTAAAATGTTTTACTTTGAGTAGCTTCATCATAGACAAAATATCGATAATAATACATTTTGAAGTGTACGCAAGGCCTTTGGTAACATCAGCTTTTCGTTTAATATCTTTATACAGCGAGGCTCGGAGCGCTCTTCCAGAAGGCTAACCACGGAGACTAAAGAAGAATCCCTGACGAGGTCGAGCTCTGCAGGTGACCATCTTTAAAATTCCACAAGATTGCACTTCATTCACGGTTCGCTTGACATCGAAAGCATCGATGCCGCCCGCGCTCAGCGCCATCTTGATGTCTCGTCTTTCTCCTTCTTCTTCTTCTCTCTCTCTCTCTCACTCTCTCTCTCTCTCTTACTCTCTCTCTCACTCTCTCTTTCTCTTACTCTCTCTCTTTCTCTCTCTCTCTCTCTCTCTCTCTCTCTCTCTCTCTTACTCTCTCTCTCGCTCTCTCTCTTTCTCACCGATGACTTTGTAGTCGTTCCATCTCGCGCACCAGCGCTTCCTTTGACGGCGCGGCCGAAATCTCGTTGGAAAAGCTGCTGCCTTCGCGGCTTTTCGTCAGCGAGTCACGCGAACGTGAAGGTGACTCTCTCTCTCTCTCTCTCTCTCTCTCTCTCTCTCTCTCTCTCTCTCTCTCTCTCTCTCTCTCTTCTGCTCTCGCTCTGCGCCGATATTAACGCTTCGAAGACATTTTCAGTCTCGCGGATATAACGTGGCCCACACCTTCTTTCACACCTGCCGGGAATATTGGCTTCAATAAAATGAGAATTTTCGAGCAGTTTTGAAGGTTTATTTATTTAAGCGAACATAATTTTTTTGCAATATATTGATTTCTCACAAGAAAAGCAATATTTCGACAAAATTCCTTTTGTGATTTTTTTTAACTTGGAAAATATATTATCTGACATAATGATTCTGAATATGATACTCCCAATAAATGTTCACTCGTTTGTAATGTATGTAGACGTAGAGAGTCACACATATTTGCTGTTGATATTTATTATATAAATTCGGTCGATTTGTTTTTGATTTACAATCATTTCTTCCAAATTTTTCAGGTTGATTTTTATTTGAAGATTTTTTATCAAGATGATTTATTTCTTTATCACACTTTCTATGAATTAACAGAAGAAGCTACAGAAAAACAATCTATTAAATGGAAACAAATAAATAATAAATCTTTTAAATAGAAGGAAATAAATAATAAAGAAATAATAAATAATTTTTTAATTATTTTGATTATGGTTTTGCGCAACAGGCATCGATGAATCTTAGTTAGGTTGAAATTATGTATTCTTGTAAGTAAAACTTAGAAATCTATGTTACAATATTTTTTGTAACTTAACTGTAATTTACAAACATGTTTATGCCTTGGGGATTCTGAATACACTAGTCTTAAAGCATATATATATATATATATATATATATATATATATATATATATATATATATATATATATATATATATATATATATATATATATATATATGTGTCAGTGTGTGTGTGTGTGTGTGTGTGTGTGTATGTGTGTTTCTTGTAAGCTGGATGCTTAACGTTAACATTTAAAGGTGGCTACATCGAATTTAAGATTTTTTAAGGATCACTTAAAATCGCGAGTTAAATAACTAAAACTTAACTATTCATGCTAAAAAAGCTTTTGGCAATTGATTATTATAGTCAAAATTTTGACTTAAAACTGGCTACGTTTGGACACTTTTAATAACCTCAATCTTTGATGATTGTTCAAAACCCAGAATTATTTTGAATCTTTGTTTCAAATAGTATCAACAGAAAAATTGGCACACCATAGTATATTAAAATACGGAATTTATAGCAATTAATATGCGTTGCCGAAGGACATTCTCATCAAAAGTTATGCTGAATTAAAATTTATAGAAAAAATTAGGTCGTAAATGGGAGACTGCAAATATGAACCGAACTTTCTTTAATATTTTGCAATCTCGCATTTACCACATAATTTATTTTATAAATTTCAAATCAACATAACTTTTTATCAAAATGTCCTTAGAAGTACGGCGACAACGCAAATTAAAGGTCTTCATGTCAGCTTTCACACATAATTACGTACGAGTATCTCTGATGTATATTACTTGCAGTAAATTACACAAAACTATAAGAGATCCTATTTATGAAGTTAGTAAAACGATGCATTACAGAGACTACTATAACTTCCATATTTTAATATCCTGTGGTGTGCCAATTTTTTTGTTGATAGTATTTGGAACAAAGATTCATAATTTTGGTTTTTGAATAATCATAAGAGATTGGGGTTATTCATAATGTCCAAAACTAGCCAGCTTTATGTGAAAATTTTTACTTATACGACTGTTATCTTGAAAAAAAAAATTCTGCCGCTTAGGACGAAACTGATTTTAAATTCTAGTAGTATAGTCCATTGTCAAAATATTTTTAGCATGAATAATTCAGTTTTAGTTATTTAATTTGCGATTTGGCGGAAAAATTGTATAAGTGCTCTTTAAAACAGCTTAAATTCGATGTAGCCACCTTTAAATGTTAATGTTAAGCACCCAGCTTGCAGGAAACTTATTTTTTTGACAAATACCAACTTTTTGAGGCTTACTATTGATATTTGAAAACTTTTGGGAATTTTGAACCACCCTAGCGTGCATGCATACATACATGTATTCGTATTTCTTGCTGAAATTTTGCAGGTACATATTTTCGTCTATAAAAACCTTTATTTTATTAAATGTTTAAAAAAGGTAACGTGGGTCTCAGATATAATTATTTAAAGTTACTGTATTTTTTTTAATTTTGTTTATAAACTTGGTAATTCTGTAATTTTTTTAGTTAATGTAGGTAGGATTAAACGAATTTAGAGAGTAAATAAAAATTCCAATTAGAAAATTTTTCAATGAAGTAAGTTATGTGTATTTAGTTATAAATATTTAGCATTTAGATTACATTAATATCGATACATACAATATTTTTCAACAATATCGCTATATAAATATACAGAGGTCCAGTATATCATTAACTAACCTCTTTATTCTAATTATCATTATACAGATTATCGTTATACAACTTGCAACGAGAATTACAACGAGCAAAGTCGACAATCTGATTTGAAGGAAAACCTTAAATCGTATAATTTTGTCGACCCTTCGACGGGTTGTAAGAGAAATTGAATTAAATTCCGGTCGAAGTTGTCCTAGACGAAGACGAAGGGCGATGAAAAGCTTAATAAGGATAATCGACAGTCGATTGGATTAATTAATCCTGTACGACCAAGATATGCCCTCAGTCTGAGTTGTGTTGATGCGATTAAAGCTTCACAGCTACTGTTTAAACGAACATTTTAACATTTTATCACGGTATTTCTCTATCGATATAACTTCTTTTAATTATTTTTTAACATTGCGATATATAAATGTAAAGTGAAATATCTATTTTATCGATTATGAACCAAGGAAAAGCCGCTGTTAACATTTAATGTTTCAACAATTAAAGTTGGATTAGTAAATTAATGTAAAAAAATATTTCTATTTGTTAACTTTAATAACCCAAAAGACAATTCTTAATCGAATACTCTACTTTTAATTTTTAAAATGCAAGCCAAAATAAATACTCCATGAATATAGCATACATAGTTAAATAAATTCGAATGAAATGAAATTACAAATAAATTAAGTTGTTTTTTACCAGTAAGTTCGATGTACACTGAGAAATTGGATTATTGATAGTTAATAATTCACAAATTTAGAATTTTTTTACTCGTAGTATTTATACCTATTTATTACAAAAATTTAACGCTAAGCAAGAATATTTAACTGCTAAATCATCAGATATTTTATAAATGATTCATTGCTCCAAATAAATGAATGCTTAATCATTAAGGTAGTTATTTTGTAACTACACTAGTCAAAATAACAAAGTATATGTGTATATTAAAATTTAATCATTATGCCTAACCAAATAAATTACTCCTTAAACTATTTTAAATTTGTATATAGTTTACGTAATTAATCTTTTAATTATTGGTGATAGAAAATTAATTTTAAGCACTGATTTCATTAGATTACCATCACTCTAACCTCAATTTATGCTAAATTTAATGTTTTGGGTGAATCATATTGCGGAAGTAAATGTCCTGCAATCCTAGATGAGGGGGCTAAATTTAGGGAGAGCTGGTTGGACCGGAGAAAAATCTAGGAATCCTGGATGAGGGGGGGGGGGCTATATTGAGGGGAGGATTATTCGACAGGAAGTAAAATCATGGAATCATTGATGAGCGGGGGCTGAATTGGACCAAAAGTAAACATCCTGGAATCGTGCATGAGGGGGACTAAATTGAGAGGGGATGATTGGACCGGAAGTAAAAATCCTGGAATTCTGGATGAGGTGGGGGAGGGGCAGGTTGCACCAAGAATAAAAATCATGGAATCCTGGAGGAGGGGCAGGCTATTTGGACCGGAAGTAAAAATCCCGGAATCCTAGATGAGGGAGGCTAAATTAAGGGAGGGGGGGAGCTGGTTGGACCAGAATTAAAAATTGTGGAATCGTGGATGAGGGGGATATAAATTGAGGGGGCTGATTGGACTGGAAATAAAAATTCTGGAATCCTGGGTGAGGGGGGGGGCTGAATTGAAGAGGGCGGGGGGCTAATTAAACCGGAAGTAGAAATCCTGGAATTCTAGATGAGGGGGGTTAAATCAAATATTATAAAATCAAACTTTTAGCAATTCGTATTTATGCATAAATGAATTTGAGATTATTTTCATGCATAAACTCTATAAATTTATCAATTTTTGCTTGCGAAAAAAACGTTATACATATAAAATATGTTTGTCAAAATCCACAGTCGTTCAATTACTAACTATGAAATACAATAAAAATATTAAAAATGACCTTGACATTTTCTAAATATAAGAAAGATAAATGAACGAACCTAACGTATCTTTTTTCCATGAAAATATTTACAAATTATTTTAAAAATAAAAACATAGAGTCTGTAACGTAGGAATCTTTTCTTCCCTTTCACACCTCCTTAAAATCTTGTTAAGAATTGAAATTAAATTCAACATCAAATTCTCTTATGTCTTGTTAAGTTTTATTTGAGTTGTAAGTTTGCGGAGCATCGCGCTTAATATTTACGTATTTTGCAGGTAATTAGAATTTTACTTATTTTAAAAACATATTGTTCAATAAAAATGATAAAATAAATAATTATTTTATATTTTAGATTGATAATTAAGTACTAAACTATCTATTCGTAAAGTACAAACATTAAAATAAACATACAAATATTTCTACCTATACCGATAACCTGTAACGAAGGAAAACCCGTAGGAAAAACCTCCGCCCAGACCAGTGCGCAGTCTAAGTTCTTTTTCCGGCAGGACACGGAGATATACAAACTGCTACTATAGCTTCTTTGTATTGATATTTATCTCATGTGATTGCTATAGAATATTTAATATTATTTCACTGAATTTAGGAAAGATTAATCAATGTACAGTTCCATTATTAATTGCTTTGGATCGGATTAATATTTTTAAGCAAAACAAAGCTTAAGGTAGTTGTAACGCCAGAAACAAGCCTCATCAAAAAAAAAAGATTGTATAATATCCAAGAGTCTATGTAAGTACCTGTGAATATATATGAGATAAATACGTATGTAATGAACTATAACAAAATATTTCATATTAATTTATGTTTGTTGAGCCTAGATATTGTAAAGTTAGAAAAGGCACTCATTTCGCTACTGTAAAAATCTCCATTTTGGATTTAATTTTAATTTTGCAAAGCTTATATTTCTCTTTTAACATATATCTCCACATCAACCGTTGAAAAACATGAGCTCATTCCGCTTATTTTATATTCTTTTAGATCATTTATAGTGTTAATACCTATACATATGCATATCTGTAGCCATGAGAAGAAGTATCATTTTTCATTAGTAGATTCGGAGTATACTCGAATACAAGCGTTCGTTGGATCTCACTACTACCTAGTACAATGCTTTGTTTCTGAGTACCAGAAAACTTCTCTCAAAGCTTCATGAAAGTCCGTTTCCCAAATGTAAAACACTCCTTATTAGAGAAAGGATTCTTAATAACAGCGTACAACTTTGAATTAAAATTAATTGATTCAATTTTATTCTGAAATTTCGAGCAAAATTAATATTTAAGTTAATAAGTATATCTGTTTAATTTTAGAGCCATTTACCGCCTATTTACTAACTTATATTCACTTAAAGTTCCATCTTTAGCACTTAGTTTCCTCAAATCTAAGTTATTCATTCCCATATATGAAATTGTTTTAATATGAATGTGATCTTCTCCCCATTACTATATTTTGTTTTGCTTATTTATTGGAAAAGTCGTCAATATAGTTCGACAGTCCAAGTACGGTGTAGGGAGCTTGGGCAGAAGGAAGGGTGATTTTGAAAGCGCGCTCTTCGGTTTTATTCCTACTAAGTGAACTTTATCACACGAGTGCCGCAGCAACCACACGAGTGCGAAAACGATACGCCCGAGTTGCATACAATATTTTTTGCCCAGGTGTGCGTAAAGTTCGCGAAACGGTAGCTCGAATAGGTAACCGTATCTAGACGTTTCGTTGAAATCAGTTCGCCGGTGGAAGGTTCGGCGAGAACTTTTTGACGTAATGATAGAAAAAAACGTTGCCAACTGCTTTGGCACTATGCTTTATCAAAGAGAATTTAATTAAAATTATTATAAATAAGGAAGAGCTGCGCAGCCCATCATGGTTGTTCTGCCGTGCAAATGAAGAGAGGGTATCTGCATTTTAAGTAAATCCCAGACAATTTATAACATTCATTTTTATTTGGATCTATTTGTGTAAGATTTTTATTGAAAAATATATATCCTTTTCCTTACAAAACAAACGAAGTCTAGTCATTTTTGTCCAACTATTTTCATCTAGTGATTTGGGGCCTACTGAAAAATGAATATTTTTCAATAAATTAAAATCAATTGTAATCTATAAAATGAAATCGAATCTATACCTATAAAAGATTGAATTATTGCATTTTTTTCAAAGAAAATTTGTTTTCATTACAAAAAATGCATTAGACATAGAATTAGAATTAGACCTTTATTTGATTACTCTAAAAATTATATGTACATATGGATCAGGTATAGGTTATATTTAAGTGAAGTTTTACATGTAACAATTTAGTCGCAAAACTCAAATCACATTATAATAGTACATCATTGCTTATCGCAGTTCGTTGATTTACATGTCATATATCTCTGTTATCACAGTTCGTTATTTCTTAAAACTAGATATTGCACTTACAATGAAACCGTGTTCTAAGAGCAAATAGAACGAAACAAAACTATGCAATATTAGTCGTCACAGTGTCCGCGTAGCACTGTTTAAGAGTTACTTAGCAAATGCAGAATCTTTAGACTACGACGAGTAAAGGAGTTCCAGAATCGCACGCCCTGGGCATTGAACGAGTAGAGACCGGTCTTATTGCGCGACTCTGGAACTGGGCTGTCCCATACTGACTTAAAAACGCATAATTTTTTAAAATCAATCATTTTAACATCACTCATTAAAAAATTTTACTATTATTTAACATATACTTGTTTACAAATTCCATCATCAAAATAGTGTAAAAATTGTAATTTTTCTATGATATATTATAGATAGATAGAGATTCAATATTGCAAAAATAAATGATGTCATTATTAAATCATTTTTAAAAACTCTACAAAATAATAATATTTTTGATATAACATTATTTTTCCAGTTTTTATATTTTTTTCAAGCAATATAATGTATAGAGTCGGTTAGAAGTGTAGAATAGTAAATCTTATGTATAATAATACTTAATATCTACAAGAAATAGCACAACGTTAAAGCTTAGAGCTGTTGTGATATACAGGGTGAAAAAGTATTGTTTAAATTGAATAATCTCTAATATCTCAAAAGATTATGAACTAAAACGGCTCAAAAATATTTAACAACCTAACACCTAGCAAATATTCTCTGAAACTTTCAAGGCATTACATCAAGTATTACTCAAGTTACCGTTGTACAAAAAATGCATATTTTTTATATCTTATTTTCTTTCTCAGAAAACAAACAGTCTTATTGCCTAAAAATTTACAGGAATATACCTGTATATGAAATAATTATTCATTAAAAATGTCACTGACTTTTATCGTATAGTTATCGATAAACAAAATTTTATCACACAGTATAACAACTGAAAAACGACTCATATAAAATCGTTTCCGGTCCTAAAATGAAAGATTTTATGAGTAATTTATTGTGTAAAAAAATTGCTTCTCAAAAATGGCATAATGCGTTTCTTACACATAAGAATTGTACACGTAATTATTGTGCACAATTTAGCATTCGTTAAATATATCTATATATAATTTGACCAATGCTAAATTGTGTACAATAATTACGTGTATAATTCTTATGTGTAAGAAACACGTTATGCCTCAAAAATCATTCCTGCATTGAAAAAATTTAAAAAAAACAAAATTTGAAATTTCTTAAACTTTGAAAAATTACTATAATAAAAATGTTGTAACACATGCACGTTCTTCGCGGTATTTTGACCGAAAAAGCGAGCTTAAAGTGCTTGTATTCTGATCAGCGGGCAAGAAAGTAGCTTCTTTTGCCCACCGTTGATTTATTTACTTATTTGTACTTTCCGCGACATTTCTACAAAAATCCATACATGTGTCACAAATAATATATTGTGCACCAAGGGCTAGTGGGCTCTTTGGCCTCGTGTGTTTGCAGTACTCGCATTCGGCTCCTGCTTGCTCACCTTCGACTCGTTCTGCAAATTCCACACTCGGTCTAAAAAAGTCCACTTTACGCCCTTGGTACACAATATACTATTATTTCACCACTTTCGTTGAAACTTTCAAGCGCACACCGGGTATTGATAGCAAACATCTGTGCATAGTTTGGAACAGTTATATCGCAGATTGAAGGAATGGTGATATGCCACATAATACCCACACACAAACACACGCACGCACATACGGATATACACACACATACGCATATACACACACACATTTTTTAAGACTAGTGTATTCAGACTCCCCAAGGCATAAAACATGTTCATATGTTAAAACAAGTCTAAAAAAATGTTAAAAAAACATCACAAAGCTTTCTCTTTCTATTTTCGTAAGACGCAAGACGTAAGACCTTGCTTCGCTCGGGCAGCAGGTCACTCTCAGGCGTCTATAACCTACTTTACTCCCTTGGTGAGTAATATACTATTTACCGTATGTATCCTGAGAAACTGGTGTACACACATATCACACACGCATATACACGCACACACACTCACACATGCACACACTCTCATACACATACACACACACTCACACACACACACACACTCTCACACACACACACTCTCACACACACACTCACACAACCCCACACACACACTCACACTCACACTCACACAACCACACACACACACACGCATAAACACACAATTAAAAAAAGGTATATTTTGATTACAAATGTCCCAAAATATGTTGTTCGAACGTGTGTTTTTTTAAACTTTTCTATTACTATTACAAAGCTTCCTCCTTGAGAAAAAAAAAGAGTTGTTGTTTAAAATCCGAATGAACATCTAAATCTTCCTAAATATAATCCTTAAAAATGCATGCTGGCTCATCGAGTTGCCACGCTCTGCGCCAACATTACAAAATTTAATAAAACCATAAAAGTTCTGTCTTGATATACACGCGCTCCAAATAAAATCTCGCAATCTCTTAAGATGAATGTCCATCAATCCCTTAAAAAAAGAACATTAAAAAATCTTCCACGAAGAAATAAGAAGAGAGGAAAAAAGCACATTTCCCATCTGCGCAAGTAGCTGCGTCTATATAGATTCCCGGTGCGCACGACGGCCGACGTGTCCCCCAGAGCCGAAAATTACAGGGCTCGAGAGCTCGGCTGCGGCACATTCAGCCGGAGAGTGCGCGCGATGATCGATGGCGTAGTCGCGAGCTGTACGCGGCCTCGTTGCCGTTACACACACACACACATACACACGCGCGCGCGCGCACACACACACACACAGCTCAGGAGGAGGAGAGAGAAGGCGCGCTCGGAACCGAAGGTTATTTTGCGCTCTTGCTTCTCCGATAGTTTGAAAACGCCGCGCGCGCGCGGCCCTGCTACACGTTGACGGTTTTAATCTCCGGTCCGATATCGAGGCGTTTTCACGTTCTCCCCCGCCCTGCAGCACACGCTGCAACCCTCCTTCTGAGCTTCGCGCCCTCCCCCCACACCCACCCACCTTTTTCTCTGCTCCCTTCGGCTACACCCATATACACACGGCTCTATCCATTCTGTACTTATGTATATACGTATACAAATACACGAATACAGATATATATCGAGCAACGGCGTAGGCACAGTCGCGCGCGAGCCTGGAAATCGCTGATTGCCAAAGGCAGCCAGTCAGGAAAATTGCTGTGGATAGGAATTCCCGGCGATGCTTGGCCCCTCCACTACTGCTGCAGCAGCGTCTACACGAGAGCGAGAGAGACAGAGGGGCAGAGAGAGAGAGAGAGAGAGAGAAGGAGAGAGCAAGGGTATATGTACACACAGCGACATGGCGGCGGCGGCGGCGGAGTCCTATCTACCTGTCCGTCGATTCCGAACGCGCGTGAATTACGCGAGACTCCGCTCGTGGCTTCTCTTTCTCTCTATCTCTCTCTCTCTTCTCTCTCTCTCCCTTGCCTTGTTCGTCATTATCTTCCTGTGCCTCTCTCTTCCTTTTGCGAGCTCTTCTCTCCTCTCTTTTTGTATTACTTTTTTTATTTTTATCTCCCTCGGCTGTAGGTATACTGCAGACCTCGAACCGCCCGAGTGCTTTATTTCACGCCTTCGATGCGGAAAATATCTCGGCTCTGTTATATTGTCGATGTGGAAATTAGGCTCGAGACCTATATATATATTGTAGTATACGGAATCTCGAGCTGCTCCGCGTGATTCGATGCTTTCTTTGTTCCTGTTTTTCTCGTTATTGCGAGGGATGATGAATCCCGAACTCGAAGAAAGTAACAAGAAAAGGATGCGGATGTGTAGTGGTGAGATGCAAGTATTGTATTGACGGATGTCGAAATTGTACCATTGGATTGAAATAAAATAGTGGGTATGGGTGATGAAACTTTAAAATTTGCAATTTATTCATAGTATTTGTGCAGTTACAGACGTTTATATTATTATTAATTGATTAACTATAAATATTTAAGGTGATGTTAAACCCCATATTATTGGTAAATATGGGGAACCACTATTTTTATTCATTTTTCAATTTAAAAAAATATCTATATGAAAAGTTGTTCTTTTTGGTTTGAACAACAACTTTCCATAGAGATATTTACTAAAAATTGAAAATGAAATGAGAAAAGTGAATCCTCGTATTTGTCGGTGACAGGTGGCTTTAGCATCACCTTAAGAATATGATCTTTATAAAATATTGATCCCTTTTGGTTGTATCACATTCGTTATATATCATACATTTTGAAAAAAAGTATATTTTATTTTACATATTTTAACAAAAATGGAAATTAAATAAATTCTTTTTACAATCACGCTATTATATGCCATATTTATAAAAGAATCTACTGTACTAAGCTTGTAAAAGTAATCTAGAAATAAATTAACATGAAAATCGATCCCATAAAATGTAAAGAGGCAGATAACGTTAAAATTAGTCTATTTTATCTGCAGCGTGCGCAAGCAATTAAAGAAGTTAAACGAGCTCGCAAACCTTTCGAATGGCCATGGGGTATCTCCGGAATTCAATGGAGCTTTTTTTTCTCTCCGTCTCTTCAGCCCCAGAATGGCGAACAGTTACGAGCAATTGCTCAGCTCCATTCTGCGCCATTGCTCGATCTGGCCGCAGTTCCACTCTCGCTCCCAAAACCTCTCTTTTCCCTCCTCTTTTTCCTCGTTTCTATTCATGCTGTGCAGGGCGCAGTGCACGTATTCTGAAGCCTACAAAAGTCGCGTTCTTAACCGTTGCCGCGCTATCAATTCGCTTCTGCGACCATGAGACGATGCGTCGAAGATCCGAGCGAGAGAACTCATCAGCATTTGAAGAAAGACTAACAAATCTGACCATTTTAAGGAATCGACGAAAGATGATTTAATGAATTTAATAAAATTTAGATATATCGAATCGTATATTATTAAGTCATCGTACGTTTCCTAAACATTTTGTCAATGTTGAATATATTTGATGCTTCTTTATACATAGATGCTGTTTTAACAATTTACAATTCATATATCGTTGATTATAATAATCGTTTATTACGTTTTAACTAAAAATTAATCAATTATGAATTATTTCTATAATGTTTATTTTAAGTTTATTTTCTATTTAATTATTAGTTAACGATAATGAAAAAACTACCATCTCAAATTTTATTTATCGTAACTATACTACTTAATAAATATTAATAAATATTGGATTACACATAAATGATATAGGTATTAATGGTAATAAACTTTCCCTTTTATTATATAACATACATTTAAACAGATAAAGCAAAAGTTGTGCCTATTAATAAAGTAAAGAACAAAATTTTCTAAAATAATACGCACATTTTTATGAATTTATGTCTTCTTAGTTACTGATTTGCATCTTCGAAATAATTTTGTAATTTAAATAATCAAAATTCAAGAGTTCGTTAAAGCATTCATGTCTGTTCGAAATTGCTGACCTGCAGAGTGTAACTATTCTTGCCAGACGTGCAGCTGTGGGTGCTAAGAATCGAATATATATACCCTTTCTTTTCAATTCGCGAATGGAAGTGCAATGAGAAAGAAAAAGCGAATGGGAGTCTCGCGACAAGAGCGAGAGGCGTGGAATGTAAATGTAAGGACGATTCGGCGGCGGCTGCTGCCTACTCGAGGGCAGAAAATAAATATTAACGCTGAAAATATTGCTCGGAGCAAGACGCCAAGATGGAATATAAGAAATGTACTCGTATATATATATAAGTGTATATAGGAAATGACGAAAAGCTCGGAATATACAGATGGGATGGTGAAAGGAGGGCGGGCAGGGCAGAGAGTCGTTTCTGGTATACAGTCGAGTACTCGCAGAAACTCGCGCTGCAGACCTCCTAACGAGCTCTTTTCTTCCCTTCGTATTTATTTCGGTTCTTTATCTAACTAACTTCCCGAGACGTTTGCTGTCGCCTTTCTCTCCCTCCCTCTGGCCCGCTATATACGATTCCCGCTCGCTAAATCACCGATCGTCCATTCTCCCTCCTTCTCCTTTTCTCCATTTCCCTCTTTCGTCCGTGCGCCTTTCAGCGCAATTGACAGCGCCTCTCCTCGTTCCTGCTCGTACTCCTCGCTTCCCTCCTTATCTCGCCCGCTCGTTCTCTCGAAGCCGAAGGCTGCGCAGACAAAAGTGTCGCGGATAACATGTCAATGCCTAATAAACCGTCGAGGGCTGCTCTGCGCCGCTCTCGCTCCCGTAATTTGGCCGAAATAACTTTTTTTTGCCCGTAAAAAACGGTATTCACATTTTGCGCTCGAGTGCAGGGATGTACGCGATGAAAAGCTATTCATTTTTCACGCTTGTTCAAAATGTGAATGAAATTTTTGTGCAAATCCTTTATTAATAAATTATATTTAATAAAATATGTAGTAGATATGTCGTTATGTGCTCTTTTTCTTAATTTGTATAAAACAGTAATTTTATTAAGTAATTTATAATTTTAATAACTTTTATTTAAACATAATATATTCAGAAATTGAAACTGAAATAAACTTTTCTTTGTTATGAATCAAAATTCGAGGTAACATTGCCTTGGCCATTATGCTTCCGATTTTGACTATATGTCTACATGCAGATGTGTGCGTCATGCAAGTACAGTAGTTCTACAACAACAACAGAATTGCGGTAGAAACTTGCAGTTAAAATTTGAATGTAGATGCATGTAGAAGCCAACCACAATTCTGTTTCAAAATACCGTCTGCAAGTTTCTTCTCGCAATTCTAATGTAATTTGGAATTATGTCACATACAATACATGCAGAAAACAATGTAAGTGTATTGTAATGAATAACGTAGCTCACGTAACTAAAGTTTTATTATGTAATAATAATTGTATACAATTGTAACAACTCACGCTACCTGCTTGTTCAAAATGACAAACAATTTCTTCAATATAAAATTACACATCTGGTTTCGTTAGTAGCTACACTCATACATTCAATTACAATGGCCCATAAGGGATTTCTACATACTTCTGCCCTGGTGTACTCCAAATCATCGTATCAATGTAATCTAAATAGTAAGTTCATCTGCTTCAACCCTTCTTGTTTGTTAGCAAAGTTTATTATTACACATCATGACACTTTATTTTTAGTTTGATGAACTTTCTACTATGCAGTCATACGACTATTTAATAGTAATCTTCTATTATTTCTAAAATACTATTACATCACAAGGAGAAATAAATATCTTTGTCAGAAATTATCAAATTTTCATTGTAAATCTGTGACTTCCCGGAATAACATCTTAAGTCCATTTAAAATAAAAATGAGTTTACATCTTTTATATTATATTTAAATATGCATGTTTTATATAAAAGTACATTACAATATAAAAGTTTCTTTTATTTTAAAGCTGTGTCTGGGAATGGGCATAATAGTCATTTTTTAAATTTGACTTCGTTTATTGTAATCATAATATGGTTAGTTTAGAAACACTTTAAAGTCACTTAAATATTTGTTAATAAGTAAATTACTATATCCATAAAACTGGCGATGATTTCAGAATACATCTAATATATAATAAAAAATATTCTTATATATTTTCATTATAATTCAGGGCTTCAATCAGCTAACTCGCCGAGCGCTCAAAACAAGTAAAAAGAAGTAAGGTGTAAAAAATCTGTTCAAATTCAAAATAAAAAGCACATACTCATTGAACTCATCTCGAGTGCTCGGCGAATAATCCAAAAAATTTAAAGTCAAATCACCTGTAATTAATACGTCTATTGGAGTACGTATTTTGTAATTAATACGCCTATTGGAGTATTTTGGCAAGTACATACTTTTTGCCGGAATTCAAATTTAAGTCCACACTGACATCCTAATGGAAACAATACTTACATATCTGCATTGAAACTCAAGCGTAGACATTAAGAAATTATTTACATAAATTACATTTTTCCATACTTTTGCTTGTTCTCTTGACTAAGTATGTAAATATCTAGTATTATCAAAGTTCAATACTGAAATAAATAATATATTTGACATCTTATTCAACAAGTATGATTTCACTTTCTATCTCTTACGTTTCGATCTAGCACCTTAGTGCAAACATTACAACTTCGATATCTCGAAAGCGCAAAAAGTGAAACAGTCACCACGTCAGCAAAAATCCTGAAATCATAAAAAACAGCGAACACAAGCATAAAAGTACAATTTTCCTTATCGCCAATCTTATAATTCCCAATCCCTTTGAAGTCCGATCGTAGCTAGCGGTGCGCACGGCAAATCCTCTGGCCCAGACGATCGAATCGTCCAAACAAGCCGCTAATACTCATTGCGTACTTACAGCAACGTCCGTTCGTCGCGTCGTCGTCGGGGCGCCGCGCACCTTAATCCGTTCCGCTCTAATCCCGCGGATTTTCTTCTCCTGTTATTATAAATGAAACTGGCTGTTTGGGGGGTCGGTCGGCCGCGCGGAGGAGGCTGATCTCGCACAGCCACGTGGCTCTCTTACACATACGTATGCGTGATCCCGCACGCGCACATAAATCGCGCGCCAAGCACATAGTGGGGAGCGAATTCGCCGCGAAAAAAAAATGGCGCGCTTCGACTGCGGGGCGCGGCGGTGGTTGCGGAGGAGGGAGGAGAACGTCGCAGGGGTGGCGAGAAGGCGACGACGCGGCTCCAGCTCCAGGACGACGAGGCACGAATAAAAGTGCGCGCCCCGCGTCTCTCGGCGCACGACCAGGGGGGGCGGAATATGTATTACGTGCGTGTACGCGAGCGAGAGAGTGTACGCGTGTGTGCGTTGTATGGGTATACGGGGGGTGTGCGCACGCGGCAGGCCTCGAACTCCCAACTCTTGTGATCTGATCAATAAGCCCCGGAGCGCTTCTATGATGAAATTACACTTTCGCATTTTTCATCTCTTAATGCGGCCCGCGCGCGCGCTGTGCGAGAGAAGAGTAGAGCCGGGCGCGCGTGCGTTGCGTAATTTGTTTTTTTTTTTTCATTGTTTTCTGCGGCGAGAGAGAAGGAGAGGGAGAGGAAAGTTCGAGCCGGAGGATGATGCTTGTATCTCGAAGATCGTAAAGTGCTGATTGGAGATGGTTTGGGGGTGATTTGAGGAGATGTCGGATGGCTCTATCTTTACTTCTTGTTTATCAGCCATTATCATTTCTTATAGGGGCCAAAGATTTTTTAATTTTTGGTTTAGAAATTAGAAATTACAGTTTTACTTTCGTTTTCTTTTAAACATAACCTGGTTGTTTCAGGAGTTTTAGAAACAAATACGATCCGTTTTTGGTCCTCTATATTAGCATTTTATCTGGGGCCGCATGGACATCTTCATTTATCAAATGAAATTTACGTTTGACTAACTTACATATTTTATTTTTTGCATCTTCCAGCGAATATTAAGCATGCTCTCATTGATCTAATTTTGACAATATTTAAATTGACACTCCTCCTCAGTGTAAAAAAACCTTTGTAATATCGGTACGTTCAGCGGATGTTCTAATCCGACCTACTTCGTACTTACGTTCAACGAAACGAATTTAGAATATTGCTTGTAAAATCAGTATAAAAATATTACTTGTCAACGGCACAATTTCTTTAGATAATAGTAAAAAATAATGTGATATAGTATTCCTACAAAAAAGTCTGTATTAGATACTTGAAAAAATTCATATATTTTGCGAAAAACTGGTTATATTATTCTAAAAATATGTCGAAATAAACAAATTAAGGGTGAATTTCGTAATTAATTGTTTTTATTTAAGTATATTACTATAGAGCAATTGTAAAATTGCGATAAAAAAATTAACTATATATATGACTAATGCATTGAGCGTAAATACTTTACTAAATTTGTAGTAAAGCTAGTTAAATTTGCTATGTCCAACGTATCATCCGACCCACATTTAACGCAGCGAATTCACTACATTAATTGTAAATTATTCGCGATTAAAATAAGATTATACTTAATACCTAAATATTTTGTAATTGAATAACGTATTTGTGTTAAGAATAAGCTATATGTAATTAAGAAGTAATGTCACTATTGTTTTTTTACAGTTCTTTCCGCAATTTACATTTTTAGCATCATAGGAATATTCATTTTTGTATTTTTAGCATCACGAAATTTCTGATTCATATACTTCATTTTAGCATCACTTTTTTATATAAAAATTTCTTATAAAAATTTAATCCTTTTAAGTAAAGTTCATAATTTCATAAATCAAAGAAACATTTTAAGTCACATCTTTCGACATTGACACTAAACCAATGTAATAATATACTTCTAAAAATTCTCATCATGAAAATGGCATACTTCGAGCGCCATCTCGTCGACCTCTTTTAAATCGTCAATTCCTTTTTTCAACATACATAGGGCACACACATACAAGCCCAAAAGCTTGAGCCAGTCGTTTTTCGCTAAGGTAAAGTATGCATTAGTCGTGCGAGAGTAGACAGGGAAGCGCTCGTGCATTTGGGATTTTTCGCACGAAAGTCGGCGCGGCGGCGAGATAGAGGCTCGGAGAGGGGTTGCCGCTGAAATCGGGTAGCCGGTGCCGGCGCTGCGGGGCGACGACGAGGGAGAAGAGAAAAGAGAGGAACGAGCCAGGGAGATAGACAGAGCGAGCGAGGCTTTCGAAAGCCCTCGGTACGTGGAGCTTTGTGGCAAAGCTCGGCGGCGGCGGTGGCGGCGGGCCGCGCCCCGCATGTTGCTTCGGAGGATGGTTTCAGGGGATTTGGGAGGAGCGGCATTATAGGAATTGGATTTAAAAGCACTACTCCTCGACATGGGCGACGCTCTGGAAAACTGAGCGCCGCTGGAAAACGCGAGCGACCGAACGAACGAGGGAAAATGCCTGCTTGCCGCGAGCGCGCCCGTCGCTCGGCACACACCGACCGACCGACCGCGTGTTCGTGTATGTGTATGCTTGTGAATTTATAAAGGAAAGTCGTTATTCTTGCGCAGAGCTGCCGCGCAATTATTTTCTGTTTGCGCGCGAGGCCGCCTATTCAATATATTTTTACATGAGGAAGGATATAGTGTATATTTTTGCCTTCTCTAAAAGAGAACTGTGTATTTGGCTTGGATTATTTTCTTTCTTATTGAAGGGGAGCTTCTGTAATGTTTTCTTAATATTTTCTTAAATGATGTTATATTGCTTTCTCAAAGACAAAGCTTTGTGATGGTGAAGTTTATCTTTTGTGTTTTTTTAACGTATAAACATGTTTTATGCCTTGGGGAGATGGAATAGACTAGTCTTAAAAAATGTCTTTATGTGTGTGTGTGTGTGAATGTATGTGTGTATGTGTATGTGTGTGTGTTAGTATGGGACATATCAGCATTCGTTCAATCTGCGGTATAACTTTCCCAAACTTTGCACAGATGTTTGCTATCAATACCCAGTGCGCGCTTGAAAGTTTCAGCAAAAATGGTCAAATAATTTTATTTTATGGCCATTTTTCAAAGTTTAAGAATTTTCAAATTTCGTTTTATTTTAATTTTTTTCAATGAAGGAAATGTTTCTGGAAAGAGAATTTTGTATTCAATAGAGTACTCCTATAATCCTTCATTTTACGACCGTGACGATTTTATACGAGTCGTTTTTTAGTTATTATACTGTGTGCCAAATCTTTTTCTTCAACATTTATTCTACAAAAACTAAAACTAAATTTTACTGAATACTTGTCTTATATACAGGTATATTTCTGTAAACTTTTGGGTAATAAGACGGTGTGTTTTATAAGAAAAAAAATAAAATGTCAAAAATATGCATTTTTTGGACAACGATAACTTGAGTAGTAGTTGATGTAATGCCTGGAAAACTTCAAAGAATATTTGTTAGGTGTCAGGTTATTGGGTAAATATTTTTGAGCCTTTTTAGTTCATATTCTTTTGAGATATTAGAGATTATTCAATTTAAACAATACTTTTTCACCCTGTATATCTCAACATCTCTAAGCTTTGTTGTTGTGCTATTTCTTGTAGATATTAAGTATTATTATACATGAGATTTACTATTCTACACTTCTAACCAACATTACGAATTATATTACACATAATAGTCCAAAGATAATGTTATATAAAAAATATTATTATTTTATATTTTTTAAAAAATGATTCAATAATGATAGAATTTATTTTTGCAATACTGAATCTGTATATATCTATAATATAGCATAGTAAAATCATTATTTTTATACTATTTTGGTGGTGGAATTTTTAAACTAGTATATGTTAAATAGTAGTAAAAATTTTAAATGAGTGACTTTAAAAAATGATTAGTTAAAATAGATTTTAGAATCAATGACACATCGCTGGTCAAAGACACCCTGAGTTACGATATATACGATAATATGTTTATTAAAAAATATTCATCTTTCAGTAGGGCACAGATCACTAAATGAAAACAATATAAACAGGAAAATAGCGATGATGGGCGGTACTGTGCATCTTTTCCTTATTTATATAATAATTTTAATTAAATTCTTTTTGCGAAACCGTAGTGCCAAAGCACTTGGCAGCTTTTTTATAATTCAAATTAAAATTACAAAATATTTACTGATTATGCCATTACATTAACCATTTTATAGAAAAGCTAACTTTGACTTAAAAAGTTCCCCGCGCAAAATAAATTAAATACTTTTCTTGAAACTTAGTTTAGAAAAGTTGTTTTAATGTGAAAAAAAGTTAGCTTTCATTTTAAATGATTTTTTTACTGATTAATTTTACTGATTCACTTTTTTATTTTAGCCTCCTCAAAGAGGAAGCTTTGTGATAGTAAAAAAGAAGTTTTGCTAAAAACATGTTAGAAATATTTTTTGAGATATAAGGAATCAAAATACACTATTTTTAGACAATGTCCATATGGATGTGTGTGTGCGTGTGTGTGTGGGGAGGAGGGGGGTGGGATTGAGTGTGGGTGTGTCTGTGTGTGTATGAATGCATCTATATCTCGAGTAATCTACGATAAAATTAAAATTTTCAGGGCTCATTTTGTTGGTTCTTTTTAAACGAAGAGGACACAATAATAATTTTTGGAGTATTTCAGATTTGTTTTTGTATTTTAGCGATTTTTCGATTTTTGGCTGTCCGTTTTTCGGGTTTTTCGGTACGTTAGAAATACCTATCTTTTATCACTCGAAATTTCGAATAAGGTGTTTTCTTTCTTTTGTTATACACGAAAACGTCATTTCTTATTTGAACGGTAATTTCTCTGAAATATATTACGGAAAGTTTTTGAAAATTTGAGATGATTAGGACAATAAAGAAGATTTTTCTGTAAAATTTTTGAGACGCTGTATTTTTCTATGATTGAAAAAAACATCATTGCTTAATAAATCGATTTTCTATGGCAAATGATAACTTGAGTAAAAAAGCATTACTCTTTCTGAAAATTTCCAAAAAGGTAGCTTATTTTCCAGCTCCAAAGTTAGCTTCCAAAGCACTATTTTTATTTTTTTATGAAGATTTGAAATAAAATGAAATTCCAGAATGATTGATTTGTTTTTTCTTTATACCGTTTTTTCATTTTAATAATATTTTTGTAATGAATGAATAAAGCTGTTTTTTATAAGCGCGAACAAAAAATCGAAAAAATGTTTAATCACAAAAGTATTTGTTTACTCCAATAACTTGTAAAAAACAATTTGTAAAAAAAATTTAATAGAGTTAAAATTTCGGTTCACAGTTAGAGTTGGAATAGACTATTTTAAATATTTAACTCGAATAATTACTCTTAATGAACAATTTTAAGATTTTCTTAGTTACACATTATCATCTTATCTTAAATTTATTTGTGAATATGATATGCATTATATATAATATATTAAAAAATATTTTAAACTACGATACTTTTTCATAATCTATGGTATACTTTTGCATAAATGTAAATTAGAAAATTTTAATTTATACACATATCTCAACATATTAAATGTCCCCGAAAAATTCGGACTAACGGGGGTTATTAAAAACACAGATTTATCGGCTAGTCACCCCAGATTTACGGTAATATTGAAAACGTTAAAACGTTAGACTTAATAATTATATATTTCATACAAAGACATTACAATTTTAATACTGTAAAATATGAAATTTCAAAGTATAAAGTATTATATTAAATTGTAATAAAGAGAAAGCAAGTAACTGAACGAGAGCTTTGTAATTTACCAAGAAAAAATATTGCATTGTGTTCCGTTGGTGGCATTATTATATTCGAGCATTATCTCGTCGACTTCAGCTGTGCACTAAGGCATGCCAGCCGAGAAAATAAGATGAAAATGTATATTTAGCTAGAATGAAATGATACAACTGGAGAAGTGAACAGGTATTTCTTTTGCAATAATCGCCGGGACAAGGAAATGCCACCGACTTATTTGTAGTCCTTCGTTACTCCGATCTCATTTTCAAGGATCTTGATGGTCACTTTTCTTCCTTTCCGGTTGCTTTCATCATAACAATTACTTCCTAAAAAATATTGGACTTGTCAATAAATTATTTACTTACTGTAAATAACTTTAAAAAACAAACCTCATCATTTTAAAAAAATTGCATTATTGCTGATATAAAATTCATTAGATTAGCTACGTTATTAACTTCTTTTACGATGAATTAATACGCTTCTATATCTAATCAATGCCCCACTTCTTATGTCAAATTAAAATTAATTAAACAGAGAGAAATAGTATTCATACAAATTGAATATACATAATAGGTACTCTGTAAATATACGGTCTTGTTCTGGGGGGTACGATATATATATATACGTACTTTAAAGTGGTAATATAAGATATTTTATAAAAAGTTTAATTACATAAAAGAATGTCTTAGAAATGGCTTTTTGTTATCACCGAGTCTTATCTTCTTGAACGATTAGAAAAATTCTTAAATTTCAAACTAAAAAATACGATCATATTTTAAATATCTTACTCTTGTGATACTGCTGAATTGCTCTAAATCTAAATGGTAAAGTAAATGAAAATTGAATCTGCAATTGGCACTTTCAGCATCGCACGCGAAAAATAATTAGTTTGATTGATTACCCACTTGTCTGCAGGGCGTACACTCGGCTGCAGCGTACGCGGCTTTCCGCGTCGCTGCAATCGACAAGACGCGCGCACTTTCATGATCCTGCATCCCGAAGAGCTCGGCGAAAGCTCAGAGAGGAGAGAGAGAGAGAGAAAGAGAGAGAGAGATCTCCCCGAGTGTTATACGCTGGAGAGAACCCTCCAATTTGTCGGTGCGCGCCTCTCTTTTCGTTAACTCTCGACGTGCTACACGCCGTCGGTATAGTCGGGCAGCTCGCGCGCACTCTCATTTGTTTAGCACTTGAAAAATTCGCATGAAATTTCACTTTTAAAGGGCCACTCTGGCGCGTCCATCGCCACGGCGGCAGCGGCGCTGCCTGTCGATCGGTCCTTGTACAGCAGAGAGTGTAGTGCTGCTGCATCCCCGAGCAAGTGCAAACTACCCATCGAACAGCCCTCTTCACAAGGACGATGCGCTGCGTGTGCAATATCTCTCTATTTCCCTGAAACTCCGGAGCAATTAAAATCTTTTCTCGCGATAATGACTCTCCGGTGTGCGCTGAAAACTCTCATAAATAGACGAGTGAATTCGTTGCTGTTGAGTGAATTTTAACAAATTTGCTTTTACAAATGTTAAATAATTTTTATAGGAATTAAACTTTCTTTTTTTGTATTTTTGTAAAAGGGGGCGTGGAAAGGCTCATAAGGCTCACAATATATAGTGAAAAAATTGAATCCTTACCATGTACCTTATTATTTTTGAATATGCTTTTTTCGATTCAAGCACTGAAATAAAATTTGTTTAACTGGAAAAATGTCTTCAGTATTCTTTCTTAATATTTGAAAAGTATCTGAATTTCACAAAAAATGTCATTATCACTGGACACAGAAGTTACACTTTATGAGGATGTTTTTAACGAAGGAAATTTAACGAAGTCAATGTGGAGATCTCAAAGCGGCAACCAAAATCTATCAGAAAGTTTAAAATATCATATTTTTTTAATAATTTAATAACATTCAAGTAATTAAATGTTTTTTTTACCACTCAAATAGTTATGTTTACCAATTGAATGAAGAATATTAAAAAAATAAATGTTTTTCTCGTGATTCTTTTTCTTTGAAGTCACCATTTTGAATTTTATAGTTAAGGGGTAGTCGTGCTACAATCGTAGTCAAATATTAATTTTAATCTAAAGCACCATATGAATAATGTGTACATTTTAAACAACTCTGAAAGCAAATATAAACTTTTGAATAGTATCACTATATAGATGTAGCGTTAACATTGGACGCAAACTACACTGTAAAAAATAACATTAAATTGTTATTCCTTTTAACACATTCATGTAAGCCTTAGATCTTACAAATAAAAAATTAAGGGCTAAGTAAGAAAAGCCGAGGCAAGATATCTTGCTGACCATGACGCTGTTAGCTTTCTAAAATTTTGATCAGTCATATTATTACTATTATTATTATTATTATTATTATTATTAGTATTATTATTGTGATTATTATTATAGCCTTGTTTACACAGCCATGCCATCTCTCTCTGTTCTTTGCAAATTGCATCCAATCCTCATTGTATCATACTTCCCGTAGATCCATTTTAATATTGTCCTTCCACCTTTGTCTCGGTCTAACTGGGGCTCTTGCGACAGTGGGGTTCCCTGCAAGTGCTCTGAGTGCTGTTCTTTCACTTCCCATCATAGCTACATACCCAGTCCATCCTAGTCTTCGAGATTTAATTACTCTAGTAATATTTAGCTTTCTGTATCATTCATGTATGTCCTGATTATGTAAAATTCTCCATTCTCTAGGAATTTCATCTATTTTTCCCCCGAATACCTTTCTGAGGACTCTATTCTGAAACACTCTCAATTTTTTTTTTCGCGTTTAGTTAGTACCCATGTTTCGCATCCGTATAGAAGTACTGGCATTATAATTTTTCTATGTATTTACAATTTAGTCTTTCGAAATAGTAGTCGAAATTTCAATAAATTGGTTACCGAGTAGAGGCATACATTTCCCGAATGCAGTCTCTTCTTGATTTCCTTATGAGTCCGATTTTTGTAGTCTATTATTGTGCCTAGGTATTTAAACTTGTCTACTTTTTTGAAAGTTTTAGATAATATAATCATCAATAGATGGTCAAAAATTTTAATGAATCTCAATTTTGCACTAAAATAATAAATAGTATATTTAATAACTCGCTTATGATTTATAAAGCAAACACACTAATTAGGAATTAATGAAAAGTAAATATATTAGAGCTCAATTTTATATATTTTTTTCTCCGAACCGGGACATTAACTATTATATATATATATAATTTTGTTCACGGCTGTGTAACCATTTTGATTTTAAATTCGAACCTCCTTAATCTTTTTTACTGAGATTAATAAATTGAAATACTTAGCTCAGAGAAACTATACATGGGTGGTTCCGCGGCAACTTGCCCAAAACAAGCACAACAACGCCAGATGTTAACTTCAGTTAACTTCGTATATCTTTTTATGTATTTTTAACCGTAGAATCAACTGGTTAATTGTAGTCAAACATCTAATAAACAGTATGTAGATAGTAATTTAGTAGTGTTACGAAACTGACCTCTACTGCTTTATACTGAAATCTGAAGTGAGAAAACTATTTATACTCGTGAAATTTTTAATTCCCAGATCTTTTTCTGGATACGTTTGATGAGTCATATCATATAGTTGGCGAATCCACCGTCAGGATGGTCTATTATAGCAAACTACTGCGCTTTTAGGTATAGAGACTGTTGTCATCAATATTTTATCGCAAACTACTGAACAAAAAGTATGCACCTTGATTTAATGATAATTAGCGAATTTTGAGTTTGAAACGAATACAAATGTATACTATCAACTCTATAGTTTACTTTGTAAAAAAAGATAGCACTTATGCACGTTTCCGGCTTTTAAAAATTATAATTGGCTATGCCATACATGTGTCAAAATTAAGAAGGAATTTTTTTCCGAATGTATAAGTGTCTAAGAGGCCTGGACATAAAGTGGGTAAGTTACGGCAGAATCAACCATATATATCCATTATGTGAAGCTTTTGGCCTTAAAAATGAAATAACTTTATCTGTAGAAATTTAAAACTGAATTTCTTATTGACAAGTACATTATATATTAATAAGATTTTAAATATTTTTATGATTTTATTTATCCTTATAATGACTCAAATATTATTTAAGAATTCTTTGTATTTATTAAGTAACATTCAAGGAGAACAGAATTTAAACTCTCCTAACAGTCCACGATACGTTAAATCCCGAATTAATTCCCGATAGCTCAAGCAGAGTGAGAAAAGGATAAAGTCACGTCAAGTGGCGAGGTAGAGCTCTGAATCATTGAGCTCTCGTTGGAAGAAGATACAAAAAGACTAAATGCCTTTATCGCGCCTCGGGTTTATGGCGGCCTAGTTAACCGAGGTCCGGGACTAATTACTTGATTGCGTAATTGCCACCCTGTCGGCGGCCTCCCTCTTTCTCTTTCTGTCTCTCACGGCGCGCGGCCTCCTCTTCGCACCAAACCCTCGCTGATTTATTCTTGCCGTTCGCTACCTACCGAAAGACAAAATCGACCCGAGTCTTCTCTCTTTCGCTTCCTAAATGCTTTATCGCCGTCGAGCGTTTCAATTTGACGCTCGAATGTCACAGAAATATTTCTTTTAGATTAAATATTCTAATGGTTTTCACCATAGTCAAAAAATTACAGCAGGAGATAATAAAAAACTCAACAATACTTTTATTTTTATATTATAGTTAACCGGC
The DNA here is from genome assembly GCA_949152435.1 of Gastracanthus pulcherrimus. NCBI lineage: Eukaryota > Metazoa > Arthropoda > Insecta > Hymenoptera > Pteromalidae > Gastracanthus > Gastracanthus pulcherrimus. Next base: position 38,497,596 of record OX424576.1, on the reverse strand, counting down.
ATTTAATTTATAAACGATTGGATCCTGTGACGTGTTTATTCTTCTAAAGTTAAAAGATACTGATGCACAATTATTATTAACAGCAAAAGTTTCTCCTTAACGTTTATCCTTTATATATTACAAGTAACTATTCTCCGAAACTCAAAGACTAACCGTATTATTATGACCTATTATTCGAAACGTGTTTAATTTTACTAGAATTCATATGGTTCGGATTAAAAAATGTTTCTTCAAAACAGTGTGTACGAAGTTCGACCTCTCAAGAAACGCATAGTTTTTCACATGGCATTTGATATATTAATGTTTTCTAACAAAAAAAAGTACGCGTGTTTTCTTTACGAATCTCTGCTTTATGCAATTATTTATTTATTAGGACCGAATTTATAATTGACTTAAAATTTGAGCTTACATATTAAGATATTGTTTTATTTCTACAAATTATTTTTGTTTAAACGATTTTTAAATACATTTTTTATAAGTGTGGGGTTTTTTATGAGGGCTCACCAAACCCCCAACCTCCCGGCAGGGGCTTCGTCCGTGGGTCCTCTTCCACCCCCGACGGCGTCCAATTCAATATACACGAATTTTCAGATGGTTTTTCCTATATTTACAAACATGTACAAATCACGTGGCTTCGTTTTTTGTATCGAACTTCTCGCAGTTCGTTTCAAAAAATAGTATGTGCAACGAGTGCAAGCAGATGATTTTCAACTCGTGTGAATGTCAGCCTCACTTCTCGCACTAGGTGCAAAATATACTAATTTAATATTATTATAGATAGAAACTCATTTTATAAAAATACCCTAATCTATCCGTAACAATAATTCAATAACTATTCAATCTTTTGCTTGTGTACTTCGTTCAAGGTTTTAATAAATTTCCATATTTTCAAAAGTATTTACACGTGTGCGTATTTGTAAATAAATGCTGTTGCCTGCACCATAGTTGAATATTGCATTCATTTATCGCGATAAAATTTGAATTAAATTTAAAATCTGAAAATGCATTTGAAAAATAAAAATGTATCTATTCTTTATAACATATAAGTACAAAACGTATTATAAGGTCGATTTTCAGAAAACTATCCGTTTGATTCCCCGTCTTATGTTATTAAAATGCAAAATTATTGAACACTCACGATTGTATACGATAAATATGATATTTTTACAAAATGTACTATAATATTAGAAATTAACATCAGCATTTTCCGTACAATACGCAGTTCAAATGTACTCAAAATGTCAGTTCGGTGGCATGTTTTTGTTGTAAAATTATAGTAAGTTTGACATAATATAACTACCCTAATGAAAGATTTAAGTATTTAAAAAATGTAATTTTAAAAATATATGTAAATATGAACATTTTGTATGTAATCAGAATTATTAAATATTTGATTTAATCTCTGAACGAGTCACTTGAAATGTGTTCCGTACAAAAATGGTCAGTACCATCATCACCAACATCAAATATCCATGTATATCTGACCATAAATTTGCCTATGAGTACATGATTACGATTTAGTATACGTTCATGCACATATCAAACCTATAATATGTACTATTTAATGCATACAAACGTGTTTCCACGGTACTAACCAAAATTTAACAGGGGACTCACAAATTTTAATAAAACTCAATTTTAATAAAAATGATTCAGTATCAATTGTCATTCTTATTAATCTAAAAATATGTTCTAAATATATGTTACAAAATATGAAAAATAATAACTATACCCATATAGGGGAAACTGGGGTAAAGTGAATCATGCTTATTATTTATTCAATAAATTATTGTTTATGCCTAATTTTAATTTCAGTCAAAGATAATTATGCAAGGATGATAATAAAAAAGTATCACTACATAACGATTAATATTCTTCGAAAGAAAAATAATTGTATTTTTCAGTTTTAAAAGAAAGATTGGTTTATCGAATGCATTATAACGATTATAGATGTTTATAATCAGTTTTATTGCTAGATTCTTTTTCTAATTACTTCAAATACGTTTTATACACTAATGCCAAGAATGCAGAGCTTTAAATGATATTTTATTGTTTTTAAACAAGCATTTTTAAGAATCGACGTCTCGGGGTAAAGTGAATCGGGGTAAAGTGATCCGGAAAAAAGTGCGATTGCACTAATTTATTTGCAGCCAGATGGAAAATTTAACTAAATATTGTTCAAGTTGAGTATTAGTATAGTATACAAAGCCTTTGTTGCAACGCATTTCGTATTTATGCCAAAATGGACCAACATAACCTCCATATTTATCTGTTTCGTATTTTACAGTATTTGAAAGGTTTTAAGATGTTATTTAAGTTTTATTATTATCTAAATGATCGATTTTATCTATTCATGTACAAAAAGTAGTAAAATATTTTCAAAATATTTAATTCTATCCTCTAGTTCACTTTACCCCGCACTGAAAGGCCTGGGTAAAGTGAACCGGTATTTTAAAAAAATAGCTAAATAATATTAAACTTATTAAATGACTTTTTTTTAAGTTGCTAGTATGTAAATTAACGTAAGAAGTTTCTTGTCCAACTTACAAAGTAATGTTTTAAATATGAAAAATACATTATTTTCGACTTTTACGGTTACTATGTTCACTTTACCCTGGTCTCCCCTATATAAATTATTTAATAAATAAGTAAAATCTGGAAAAAATCCATCGTAGCGGGGTATGTATGTAATGAAATATGTTACCATCACAACATTTTAAGGCATTTGTATAATATATCATTTATGACCTGTCATAGAACTGATTTATATTTTGGAGTCAATAGTGAAAATTTACAGATTATTTAAAAAAATCAAGTAATATGAAAAAAAATGTTAAAAAAATGTTTATATATTAGATATGTCAAAAATATGCACACATTCATAAAATAGACATAATTTAAAATCTAACAATTACTTTAAAGTTATTTTTGTAGAAAAATATATGATTCCCAATTTAAGATACGTATTTTTCAAAAAGTGGTTATTTTAGAAAATTTAAAACAATTTTTAGCACTTTATATTGTAAATATATACAAAAAATCTGTATATATATTCTCAAAATATACATGATTTTAATTCGATTTATGTAACTTACAACTATTTTTAAACAATTTTTGTTTAAAAATATAAATATAATCTAGTTATACACGTTCTGTAATAATTGGCTATTTTAACAAATAGAAAAATAATTTTTGGTTTTTTGTACTATAGATATTTGGAAAAAATATATAATTCTATAATATACAGGATTAATACATTTGTAATGTAACTATCATCTTGAAGCAATTTTAAAGAAAGAAATAAGATTTGAAAGAATTTAATTTTTTAGAGCTCTTAGAGAAAGCAATCGGTTAAAGCATTTAGTAGTGGTTTTGTCATAGTATCTCTTTACACAGTACCCAAACATTTTCTGTATTAATAAATAAATTTTTATTTTAAAACAGCAAAAAGTATTATATTGTTCCTTATTTTAGCAAACGTCTGTATATTTTAGCTATACGAAAATATCAGGTGATGATGTTATCTGGCGAGTGTTGGATTCCAGATGAGTGTTTAGTAAATTTGTGGCGTCGTCTAAGGATTATACTGTAAATAGATGCAAATGAGGTCAGTGAGGCGAGCAGTAGTTTGATCGCTGTAAAGGAAGATGAGCTCGTTGATGAAGACAAAGAGGAAACCGCTCTGTTAAAGCAGGATGCTATCACAAACATAAGCACTTTATCTTATGCAAATACAATATTCAAATACAGCAGCGCATAGAAGATTTTGCAACTATTGTTATCTCCTTCAACGCAGATATTTAAAATTTAATATTTGCCATGTTAAATTTACTAAGAACTATTAGTATTGGGAGAATACATTTAGTTGCGAGTAGAAAAATGGACCCCGCAAAGAATATTAATTTAAGATGTTACGAGTGTTATCTTAATGTATGATTCTCCATGACCTCCATATTGAAACCACTAGATGACATACGATAAATTTAAACTCAGAATAAAATATATTCGCATAAAGTAAAATCTCACTTCACACAATTGATAGGTCATATCCACAATATTCCCGTTCTATATAATTAACAAAATCTCCAAAATTTCATTCCACTTGAAACAGAAAAGAAAATAAGTGTAACAGGGTAAACAAGCCCCGCAATCAAGCGGAAATCAAAGCGCGAATCTCGTTATGCATCGTTCCGAGCGGGAGCGCGCGCGCGGCCATTGAATAATTCAGCCGCGGGCCCTCATCGTCGCGCGAAAATGCATATCGACTCTGGCGCGCGGCCATTATTTGCTTTGCCATAATTTTTGGGGTTTTCCGGCTTCCTGGGGAAAACAAGGCATAAAATTGGGGCTCGCATGGCACGTCTCTCAGAGAGATGTATTTATACGTATAAGCAAGTTTTCGAGGAGGGTCGGTCGCTCGCTCGCGGCCAGCCAGCAGCCGGCTTATACTCGACAACGCAATTCTCCGTGTGCGTGCGTGCGAGCGCGTGTGTGCGCGCGCGTGGGGTGCCCTATCTGACGTCGCTCATGGAGCTCGTTAGCGTTGCCCCTGGCAACTCCCTCGCTCCAGCGACTTGCGCCACCCCCCGGCTCCACTTCGCTATCGCGACCCTTAACCATCGTCCTGCTGCCGCCGCTGCTGCTGCCGCCCTCCCTTTGCCCGAGACCCCCTCCTGCCCCTGCTGGCAGTCCTTCCCCCGCCTCCTCTCTCTCTCTCTCTCTCTCTCTCTCTCTCTCTCTCTCTCTCGCTCTGCTTCCTCGTCTTCTTCGGCGTTCTCTCGGCCTCTGCCAAAGTGGAAATAAAGATAGCGCTAGGGCGCATGCGTTCGACCCTCCAGGCTTTATCGGAGTCCTCTGTCTTCCTTTCTCCGTCTATCTCTCTGTCCCTGTGCCGTTCTCTCTGGCTCGTTTTTTTTTCTCTTCTTTTTCAGACGCCGTATGTCACGCGTGTACTGCTGCGCGGCTCGCTTTCTCCATCTCCTGTAGGTATACTCCTCTGCGTGTCTCCGGCTTCCAGCGCGCGAAAGTGCCGATCCCGGAGTAGAGTGACGAGAGGCCAGGAGGCTTTTTTATTTCATTTTTTTTAATCACATTCCGCGCACGTATAAAAATTTAAAAAGGGTTAGGCGATATGACATCCCGTATTGGATTAACGTTATCAAGGCGGATTCAGACACTGCCTGGATTAGTATTATAATGCACTCAAGACAAATTTCGTTAGACTCTTTTATGTAGAGATTGCTTGGCAATACGTTGTAGCAATTTTTTATATGATTTCTTTATCGTTGTACAAAAATAAACTTACGATTTTAATATTTTAGGAGATGAAAAAATAAAATCTTTAATTTGTGTAAAATTGAAAACTTTTTAATTTAATTATGTTGTACTAAATCTGAATTTTATCATTAGTAAAGTTACTTTTTGCTTTCTTGAAGACAAAGACATGGGACTATGATAATCATTCTGTAATTTTTTCGATGAAAACACATGTTTGATAATTTAAGACATTCAAATCTTCTGGGCTTAAAAATATGAGTGTATGTGTGTGTATGTGTATGTGTGTGTTTGCATGAGTGTGAAAGTGTGAGTGTGTGTATGTATGTGTGTGCGTGTGTAATTGTTAGGTGTTTGGTTATAGAGTTAATATTCTTAGTAAATTTGGGACATAATATTCCAAGATATGAAAAGTTATTTCACTAAAATGAATTGTTTTTTGACCCTTTGTTCATTAGTGTACATATCACGATATCATACGATGGTCGCAGGTACTGTGACCACCTTAAGAAATTTTGGTTCTCATTAAACATATAGCGCATTTCGGGACTTTGGAAACTATTTGTACATGTTATTTGAACCTTTAACTCTAATGCTTTAAGGGCTTCTTGCCAATAACTTCACTGATGCTAAAGTGGACACCTATCTCTTTTGATGTGAAATTTGTGTAGTAAGTCCTTCAGAAAGTCGAGACAAACCTAGATCCCTTTCTTCGTTATTCACAATACAAGGCGCCATAGCGTACTACGCCTTGGTATTGATCTTCTAGAAATCACTTATGCCTAAGAATTTCCCGTTTTTAACTGTGTCATTGATAGTCCAAAACCTATACTCTACTATATACTTTTGCAACGCTGTTGGATGGCCACTTTACCTTAAGTTACACTTGACTTTAAGTGTCAACAAAATTGTCAATTTATATCTATAGAACTAAATTAATATCTTACAAACATTCCAATAATTATATAATATATTAATGTTAATACATAGATATTTTGCTACGCTATTCAAACTATTATTAGCTTTCTATTATTAAAATATTTTTGTTACTAAAAAATTTTTACTAAAAAGCTACTTATTTATCTATTATTTATTTATTTATTAGTTTGTATACAAAATAACTTATATATTTCTTGTCTACCTTACCAGGAGTTGTTTAAATTTTACTATTTATTTCGAATCTCAATATATCACTACCCGTATTTATATATGTACAGTATTGTAGAGAGTTCAATTGATAAAATAAAAAAAAAGTATTACAGTTTGATACCCGTTTTTGTTTAAAATTGTAACAAGATCTGTACGGATTTTATGCATGAACGAAAAAACGAAAGAGTCGCTGTTCACAACGAGTGGTCTGTACCTATATAATACACGCGTAGAGCGGAGGAGGGATGACGTCGCAATAAAAAATTTCGAATCGAGTTTGTATATCCGCGGGATTCCTTTCATTTTACGTATAGCTGCGCTTGCAGAGACGAAGCTGGTGGGCGGGGGCTTCAGAATTAATAACAAAGTAATACTTCATTGCGCTCAAAGATAAGAACGGTGATATTAATAATGGTGTTCGTTGTTCCGTACCGAGGGGATTTCATTAAAAAGCACATAGGGAGAAAAGAAAAAGAGGAATGAATGAAGGAGAAAAATGAGAGCGAGCTAGAGAGAGAAAGAGCGTGAGAGACGACAGGATCCGCAGCGTAAGCTCGCGAGCCAGATCCGCTTATAGGATGTAATTAAAATCAGAAAAATGTGTTTAATGAATATTCATTTGTGCTCCAATCTGGAAATATTAAAGGTTGATTGCTAGACATCTCGCGTATTATAGATGCCGGCGGGACAAAAGCGAAACAAACGAGCTGAAATTAAGAACGGTTCCAATGATGCGCAGATTCCTCGGCATTCTACGGCATGTAATACGATACTTAAGTGAGCAGGGTTCTTCGGTCAGCATAAATTTTCAGCATGAAATTCTAATGCCATTATTCGATGCCGTCAGCTAACTTTTAAATAGATTTTGTAGTGTATTTTCTATTAGGTATACTTGAATACTTCTGCGCACATTTTTTGTGCATATCTTGTCTTAATTTATTAAGATTTAATTTATTAAGATTATCATGATAATGAGAAAATGCATAATTGCATGTAGCAATAGATTAAACCAGTATTCGGTATCTACTAAATAACATTATAAATTCAACTTAACAATTGTATTATAAAACAAGGAACAGAAATGATTTTGAAAATCAAAACGCAAATATAGACTGGGTATTTTAATATAATATTAAGATTTTAATGTCAATAATAGGCATTACTTACTTATTTTCAATAGCTACTTTAAACTTTTTGAGATTATTGCTGATGCCTTGTGCGTTTGCTAAATTAGAAATGCACAGTCCTTTCTTAGGTCTACTCAGCCAAATAGTAATTCAATTATTTTAAAAATTGTATAGTAATATCGTAGCGATTTTAGTACAGGTGACGTATAATCTAAGAAACATTTTTATTTCTTACATAAATGAAAATGTGTGTTTGTGTATAAAGAGAAGAAAATTTAAAAATATTTACTTTAAAAATAAATTTTCTTCTATTATATGTAAGATACAGTTAAAAAATATCGTAAATTCGGAAATGTAATGTAAGTCAAAACTTTTGGTTAAAACTGACACATTTACAATTTGATTACTAATAGTTATTGATATTGAAATTTCGTTATTTATACTCAGTTATGTATAAAAAACTAGATATATTTATTTTAAAGATTTAAAAACTATTTAATTGAACTGTGAATGGCTAATTTCTGTACTTTGAGAAATTGAAAACATATGGTGCATGTAATAAAGCTATGCAGTGAGACATGTATCAGTCAAAATAAAATAGAAAGCTAAGTTAAAAACCCAAATATTAATTGTAGTTATTTACAGCTACACAATTAAATATGTGCAATGTTGATAGTAAAATATTTGAATCATAATCTGTACATACTCTACGAAAGTTAAGTTTGTAGTCGGAGGCATTGATACAAGTTGGGACTAAGAAATTCGGACATTAATAAAATCTAGTTAAAAGATACCGAACAATCAGATTCAAGCACCAGACCTGTAGTACGTAATTTTAAAATGCTTACAAGGACGCTCTGACATTTTTTAATTTCCTAAAAGTACAATGGGATTTTAAGAAAAATCTGATGGTATAAATTTGTGTTTGAAAAATTAATTTTTATGTCGCTTATTTGACATTTATTATTACAGAACAAATAAGTTTCGAAAACTGTTAGAAATATTAATGCTTAAAAAATAGCACTTTGTTTATACTACTGGTTTTTGATCGCATTGTTACGACGGTGTTGGCTTCTGTAAACATTTTTATCAATGCCCTAATTGAAGCGCTATTTCACAAATAAGAGTTAAAATGATCTAAAAATATAGATTTTTTCTTTTTAATTGGTTTTCAGAATCTATACTGACTTACTACATATGCCTAGGAATTACCAACATAATATTATTAGGCAATTAATAAGGATAGTAATAAATTTGAAAGATATATATATATGCCTTTCTGGAGGAACACTCTATATTCCATTTAACTAAGTACTTGTTAAACAACAAACTCTCTTATTTTAAAAGTTCGCTCCAATTCTCAATCTATATTACCGCATCGAAATTGAATCATAATTTATTTCAATTTTTTTCAGCAGGTATTTATTACTATCAGTAATCTTCTAATCTTATTTAAACTGATTTCATACAAACGCGTATCCTATTTCAAAAAATAGCTCGCGCTATCGTGTAAACATTTTAAACGTTGCTCGATTAGTCGCTTCAATTGAGCTCGAAAATCGAGTTTAATATAAAAACTGCATGGTAACTAGCATACTAAAAATGGTGCGCGCAGTGCACTTTAAACCTCTAGTGCCTCAAAAATTATAAAAATATACACGTTACAGAAATTTAAATAATGATTCTTGTGATGCTTTGCATAATGCGTATTTTCCATGATTTAATTTCAATAATACCGCATCGACGCAGACTCGAAAGCAAGTAATCATTTCCTCGTAATCTCAAGTCGAGCGGCCAATCTGAAAGGCAACCGCGCGGAAAGTCGAAAAGTATCGGCCGAGCCGTTCGCAAAACTGCAGCGTAAACAAAGTTGCCAGGAGTACAGCATCAGGCTCGCTCGCGCCCCGACCGCGATAGCCTCGTTACTTTTCCCTCTCCTTTTTCCTGGCAGCGCGCGAGCAAAGAAGTTTCCACTTGGCGCGCCTCGAGCAGCCACTAATGGCGAGCCGTCAAAAACCGGGCACGAACCAATCCATTTTCCCGAACACGCAGACGCCACCGCGCAAATGTGCCGCGGAGGCAGCTTATACGCGTGTGCCTCGACTCGAGAGGGCGCGAGGCGGGAGGAGAGGAACGGGCGGAAATGATGAGAAAGCTCCTTTCCCGCGTTCGCGTTTCATCTCTCTCTCTCTCTCTCTCTCTCTCTCTCTCTCTCTCTCTCGCACCCTGTGCAGGAGAGAAATATCCGCGCGCACCCTCCGCCACCGCGCTCCATCCATCTTAATATTATTATTTCATTCCGCGGGCCCGGAGATTCTCTCCTCTACCTAATCGTGCGAGTGCGTCAAACCTCCGCTCTTTTCATAGCGAAAACCGCCTTCTCTCTCTCTCTCTCTCTTGCTCTCTCGTTCTCTTTGCTCTGTCGCACCCACCCCTCGTGCAGCCTCGAACGGCCCACCCCTCGCCCAGTATTGCCACCGGGGTGGTCTCTTTCTCTCTTTCTCTTTGTCGCCATCCTTCTTTTACCCGCGAGCACGCCGTATATATACGCGCGCTGCTCTACACCCCCGTCATGGCGGGCCACACCATCACTTACGGATCAATAGAGTATGGAAGATAAACGCATCGAGGAAAGTGCCACGCCACCGAGAGATGAGATTGAGCGAGTAGCCATTTCCCTCGCGTGCGATTTTTCCTCCCACGGCGCTATTCGATGCTTATAGCAGTGGGAGTTTGTTTTAAGCATTTTTGAACGAACGAGAGTTTTATTTATGTAAATATTGTTTTATTGTTTTCAGTAAACTAAAGTTTGGATGGAAATTAGTTTTTTATTAGCTTCGTATTTTACTGCTGTAGCCGGCTGAGTAAACACTGCAAAAGTTTTGGTGTTGAACTTGATATCGCGCTCGGGAATTGAGAAGGTTTTACACCCGCCCAACTCTGCTAAAAGGGCTAATTCATGCTTCGAGCTATTAAATAAGCCCATTATTAATATCGCAACTCGCATAATCTACTCAAATTTTTGTTCTGCAATATTTTAATTAGTATAATTTAAGCAATCTACATTATTACTTATATAAATATTGTTTCAAATACTTTAAATTTAATTCTGATTTTAATTGTTATTTTATTTTAGTTTTCCTTCTGGCATTAACAATTCTATCGGATAACTTATTTTTCTATAAATATGTGTAAATGAGTCCAATGTTAAATATGAAAATCCCGTCAGAAGAAAAACTTTTACTCCTCAAGACTCCGGTACAGCAGAAAAAGTGTTCACGCAACATTAACGTAGGCCTTAAATTCTCCCTTGTTTGCTCTTATTCGACTCTTAAAACTACTTCTTTCTCTTCACGATCATAAAAGAGGTTAATAGCCTACAAAGTAAATCTTTCCAGCGGCAAGAACACTAAAAACTACAAAATATATAAGAAAAAGAAGCAGCCAACACCGTGGCAGCAAACTCGAGAGAGAAGAAAAAGACGCGAACGCAAGCGAGAGCGCGAGCGCGCGAGATGTAAACGAAGCCGTCGATGATGCAAAAAAATCCCCGTAATGTCGTTTTTTCTCCCGCGGTGCCTTCCCCGCCTGCCCTCGCCCCCGATAAGAGCGAAAAAGCTCGCGGGGGGCCCTCGAGATGGAGGAAATCGTTAGTCGCGACATGCAAATTCGTTGGAAAGTTCAAGCCACCCCCGTGAGCCACCACCTCTCTCACTCTCTTTCTCTCTCTCTCTCTCTCCATCCTCCCTTGCGGAGAAAGAAACAGGACGCTGTATAGAGGTGCGGATCTACCGCCTGCAAATGTGTATATGTGTGTGCGTGCTCGAGTATAAGGGAGAGAAAGAACGCGCGATGTTTTCTGCCTTGGCCCGCGCGCGCGCGCGCGCGATTTATGCGGCCGAAATCGCGAGCGCTGACTCCCGTTCCTGCACACGACGTCCCTGGAAATGAAGCATCCTGCAGGAAGGACTGGCACGGGAGGAAGGAGCACGAGCGCGAGCACGGCTCTAGAGGGAGAGAGAGAGAGAGAAAGAGAGTTTGGGGAAGAAAATAACGAGAGGAAGAGTGGTGCAAGCGCGGGGGCGGCAGGGGGTACAACCGGGGGAGGTGTGGCAGCAGCGCGGATGGAAAAAAGAAGGAGGTGGAAGGATGATTTTCTACGTGAGACGATTTTGCATGGCCTCGTTTGCCTTGAGAAAATAATGGAGGCGAGCTTCGATGGGTATCGTTTCTTTTCTACTCCGCGAGAGCGCGAGAGTCAAGTGAGCGAGAGAGAGAGAGAAAGCCGGCGAACGAGCGAGAGCTTTATTGTGCCGGGGCTCTAGCGATCCTTGAAAACGTGAAAAAGCTGAAAAAACGAACACCCAGAGAGGAAGGAATAAAGGCTGAATAAACGATTGGATGAGTTGCAGAGGAGAAATATATAGATTTTAGCATTCGTTCTTTTTTTTTGCTGCTTGCGCGATGTTTATTTTTACACGGGCAGGTTATTCTGGAAAATGTTAGTTTTGCTATCGGAAATTTTAATGGGGGTGGAGTTGCTTCTACAGTTGATATTTTGTAAGTTAATACATTTTTATCAATAATAACCATATTAAACAGAAGATTCTTATTTATACAAGATATTACGTATTCTTAATTTAATATTCTAAGAGAAAAAAGTTAAACTCATTGATTACGTAAGCACTGTTTACGATAAATAAACATAGTAATTCTTATAGCAATTGTGTAAACTGTATTTTGACTACAATTTCAAAACTTTTTAATAATAATATTACTGTTTGGAAATACATTTGCAAAAGAGCAACTATAAATTCTCTATATGAATTAATCTTCCTTGATACAGCGTGCATGCGTAAAATAATTTTGTGTCTTAGTGGAATACAAATAACACCTCATGATTTTATAATAAAATTAAATTAGTAAAGATCATTTGAAAAATGAAACGACTATGATTATTCAAATCAATTAAATACATAATCGCGAATAATTACAACGTGTATGAATAAATTTTAGGAACATTTTTATTATAAGTATATAAGAATATTACAACTTTTATATTACACGAAAAAGGATAATTGTCTGGATAATCCCAGGAAATGAGTACTTTAAAGTTTTTAAGCTACAAAAAAGTTTCGTAATTAATAATGCGCAAACTCCGATACAACACTAAAGTCACAAAGCGCGCATATACCTATATGATTTTGTTACAATAATGTTGATGCGGTCCATTTTTGCCTTTTTCGAAATTTGTATGATTAGATAAAAATTTCACGTTAAATATTTAAATAACCACAAATTTTTCATGAATTTTGCAAAAACTATCACTATATAACAATTTTTATTTTACGCTGTATTTTAGAAACAAGTTTGTAATTAAATTTCACGTAGTAATAATCAAATATCAAATTGAATGTACTCAATCTTAAACTATCCATCAACTCAGTACAGATCTCTTTATCGTCTGTACCAACAACAACAACAACAACAACCGTATCACGACTTGCACAATTGAAAACAAAAAACTAAGTATACCGCCTTCACTATCACGTGAACACCTTCCGCATAGAATGCAACCCAACACTCGCCTGGCAAAACCAATCTCACGCGAATTGTCGCTCGCTCGCTAGATAACCGAATACACGCGAGATACACCAGGACTCGGGAGACCAGCGGAAGCGCGGCTCGACAACACGAGAGATGAAGACTGAAGGTGGAAGCGATCGTGCGAGGAATTATGAAAGGTGCTGCTGCTATACTGCTGCTGGGCTCCAATCCCGAATCACCCCTCCGAAATCCCTCTCCGCTTTCTCCCCCACTTTTCTGTCTCTGGCCCGCGGGGCCCTACTATACGCGCGTATACGCGCAGCGCGCCGGGCCCCCCCGGATTTCGTATGCCTAGTTTTTATCGCTGGCCTTTGTTCTAGTTTCACGACGTGCGCGCGATCCCCTTTCGGCATCACAATGTGTCGTTTTTTTTGTCTTGGATGCTTGTTCCGGGGGCCGGTTTAGCTAAGTGAAAAAAACGCGAGAGGAAGGGAGTAGTAGGGAGAGAGACCGGAGCAGCAGCAGCGGCGACGAAATACTCCCAAGTATAGGTACACGTATGCGCGCGGGATCGCATCTACGCGCGCGTATATATATCCCCGTGCGGATACGTGATCGTATTATCCACAGCTCGTTTCATGCGTCCATTATAATTAGTCTCGCTGGCGCATCCGCTCTTCCTCCTCCGACACTGTGCGCGCGGGGCCCAGATTTCGCCGATTATCCGCGCCGCTTTTTCGCAGACTTCGTTTCAAAGCTTCCTTTCTCGAGGCTTGATGACTTGATGAGCTCTTTTTTCGACATTCTTGCCTTACGTAGATTTGCCTTGATATGACACATAAATTTGCACACACAGTGTGATATTGCTTTTGCGTGTAGTGAATTATCAGATGCTTTTAATTGAAATAGCTGCAATTTTGCACACCATAATGATGTACGTATTTCTTATGTTAATCCTCATAAATATTACCCGTTTCGGAAAAAAAATGTCTGGTATACTAATATAATTCATTTCTTTTTAATAATAGTAGAGTACATTAAAACTACTGTATAGATGAATTTTCTAAAAATATTCTTAAAAATATCTAATTTTCAATGCAAATTGTTTTACTTCCACATCTTATTAATTCCCTGAATCGGGATGCATTATATGCATCTGCAATTTCATAGAGATATATTTTACGACTATGGATTTTTCAATACAACACGAAAAAAACTGAAAAATTTGGATAACATCTCAAACATCTAAGGTGCAAATCGAGTTCAGAAATAAGTTTAAAAAATTAAAAAAAAAGTCTGAAAAAATATTTCTTTTTCATAGCTTATGCATACACATTGCATATGCATTCATTATAAAAGCACATATTTTTACATCAGAAAATATTTATTGCAGTGCAGAGTTTCACGGATAAAGACGTACGTAAAAATGGTCTATGGTCTTCCAAAGATTTGACTTAAATCATTATTAACTCACGATTCTGAATGTTAGACTAAGTGAATAATTTTAACTTATTTTTACAAACAAATTTATTTTATAATTAGTAATATATTTATTCTACAATATTATTATCGTTTTGTTTAGCTGTAAATACTATTATAATTTTTAAAAACTGAAACGTTCAAAATGAGTTAGTAATACTTTTTTTCATTTATAAAATTTTTTGTTGATTTTAAAATATACATACATATATTTATAAAAGTTACAAACTTGAAATACGTTAAATCAGAATCATGTAATAATTTTCCAATTACATTTTTTTGTGTGTAGAAAGTAAAAAAATATTTATTTGTATACGATTTATGCATATTTTATTTTTTAACCCTTTCAGTGCCGATAGCAGAAATCTTTGCCATGAGAGTTTCTTTTTGTACGCTAATTTGCAGGTTACTTCAACAGACTTTCGGTAAAAGTCACAAAAACATATCTTTTTTATGGTAATTTTTTCTGCGTTATAATCAAAAGGATTTCGTTATGATAACTTAAAGGATTAAAGTAACATACAAATGGTGTGTTATTAATCTTTAACAAACAAAATATGTCCATATTTATAACGATTTGTAATTGATACGAATGTCCCTCTGAACTCCTGGTCACCTAAACATATATTGCACTCGCTAAAATATTTATATGAAATAAAAATATTCATCTGCATAGCCAGCCCGCAATAATGGGAGGGCTGCGACGCAGCTCTTCTTCATTAGAATCCCGGAGCTCATCTATCCGCCCAGCGATTAAAATGCCAACGGGCCGTCGTGCCCGAGCTACGTGATCTCGCACTTTAAGGGCAGGTTATGCCGGGTAGACTTTATATGCGCCCGCGATCAAAAGAGACGCAGCGTCGCGCGTGTATCTCTCATTCGTCGTCTGGCGCACACAGATATTTGTCTTCGGTGCCGGCGTATAAAGGCGCGAGCATGGCCATTCAGTCGACGACGCTCGGCGACATTCTCAGGCGGTGAGTATGCAAATGCACACGGAGACCTAGACGCTGCGTATAGGGGCTCTCATGAGGATCGCAGGGTAGAAGCTGTGCGACGTATCGCGCTCTACTTCTTGCTCCCACGATACTTCTTTTTCTCGGCCTCGCCCTGCCGTTCTCCGTGAATTCACTGATGATTTAAATTGTTCTCTTTTGATGTGACGAGAGCGCGTTCGAGTCTTGCGCCTGTTCGAGATTGAACTTACAGTGTGAGCAAAGTTTGTACGTTAGAAAACAAATTTTTGGGTTCTAATAATTATATTATTTAATTTGGTTGAAAATAAATTGAATATTTTTAAACAAATATTAATGAAAGTTAACTTTATCTTAACAATAACATTTCTGACTAAAAATGATGAGAAAGTGTAATACATTAATAAAATTAAAATAAAAAAAATTTACTTCGTAAAAAATGTACTATAAATACTTGCTTGATTTTACGAAAACATTGGATTTTGAATTATCATAAGTGCTTTTTGAGGGTTGCTAAATAATGCTAAAATCCACTTTTTATCAAATTTCGACTTATTTCACAATCGCAGAATGTGTCATTGTACATACAAGCTATTTTTTATAGAATCGTTTAACCCTCTATTGCCTACAGTACCCCTGAGGCCACTCACTTTTCCACGTTGAAATCAAAATCAAAATTCAAAATTGAGGTCCTAAATTGGTCAGGTTCACTTCACGTGTTCAAAAGAAAAACATGGGTTACGGTAAAATAAAAATAAGTTTCATTGCCTGTCGCAAAATTCAAAATGGTGATAGCATAACAACAAAGCAATGCGTATGTGAAAAAGCAATGCATACAGCGCCGCTGATTTTACCATAATAATAAAAAAAAACACATTGTTTGTAATTCTTTCGATGGATTGTTGCATAAGAATACTTAAACTAACGATCTACCATGTTAGTTATTAAAATATAACTAATTTAAGACTAGAAGCACGTTTAGTCGTTTTTAAAATCCACCCCAAAAAATCATATTTAGAGCTTAGTTTTACTTTAATAAACTGTTGGAATCTAAGTTTAAGACCTTTCAAAGGATAACTAATTGCAAAAAAAAATTTCCGCTCTAAGATACTTTTGTCATTACAAGGTTAAAAATATGTGCTATAACGAGTGCCCCACGTTGAGCGCTACGTAACGAGGTGAAATTTGGAATAGGAGGAAAAAATAAAGCGGAGCCTGAGGGAGTCGCACTAATCATCTTTCCTCACAATTTTCTTGATTACAGACGAAAACAAAAGTTATCATTTGTTGTTAATTTTCTTATATATTTCATCTACGATAAAACTAAACATTTTATTAATTATTAAATAAACTTAATTAATAAATAAATTTAAATTGTTATCTTGTCTATAGTAGTGACGTAATATATTATGGTACAATATTGTTATAATAAAATGCTAATTTATTGTAAAGAACACAAACAACTTACCTTAAAAGAGCAACTTACCTTTCAGCTGTAAATATATTTTACAATGTATTATTGCAGAAGTTTTGTAAACTGTATCCAAACTCTTTAAAATTGTTACGATTAAATTGAATTACATGGATTTTTTTAGATATTTAAATACTAGCTTAACTCTATGATATTTTGAATAGCTCCAGTTCCGAGAAATAAAGTCTCAGCGAAAAATCATAATATCATCTATCAAGTTTCTACTGCGCCATATTCAAAGATGAAGAGAAGAAATGGATTTCGTTAACGTTTCTGTATACTGTATACACTGGCGAGGCAGGGAGCAGCGAGTAACTTTGCATATTAAAAGGCAACGAGGAGACCTGCAGCGTGGCTCGTTTCATTAGCGCTACAGCGACGCCGTCGACGACGACGACCAGCACAACACACAGCACGGCAACGAGCGCGGATTTGTATAATACATTTCTTTAATTGAACTAATCCGGTTACGGACCTCTTGCTCCAAGTTAATAAGCGAGAGTCTTGCCAATGAGTCGCCGCCGAGTCGTCGCACGATTGAAAGTTAATCGAAAAGCCGATGAAAGTCAACGGTGAAGAAAAGGCCCGGCATTTAACGTAGTGAATTGCCCCAGCGACTTCTGGTATATACGTACACGTAGACCGCCAGCGTCGCCGACGCCGTAAAAATCGAGAAAGGAGATGAAAAATATGAAAAGGAGGTAAAGAGCTCTCGGTATAATTGCATTAATTTATCCACAGCCGGGCTCTCGCCGTGGAGTAATTTCACGGATCCGGCAGCCGCCGCGGCTAATTACGTCTTTAACAGTTCTCTCTCCCTCGCTCTTTCTTATCGAGTTTTAAGAATCCTAGGAACTCGCCCGTACTTCGCTCGCCCGGGAGACTCTCGAGACTTATTTAAAAACCCGCTCCTCCGCTCAGTGACGATTGTTAATGTTATACATTTTTCGCGACGTACATATATATGCTGTAAAAGACAAAGCGACTTGACGAGACTTGACGAGTGAATAAGAAATTTTATTCTCGCTAACTAGCCTCCGTCGTAGCCGCATGTACATGTATACACGGTAGTCGTGCACATTATTACGAGACTGCCGAGTTTTGTTATGAAAATTAATGCGAATCTCCATATTTTGCGCGAATGCGATTTCGCTGTCTCTCTTGAGGTACAACGGGCGAAAATTTCGCCGCGCGTATACGCGTACTACACTGTCACCGTCATTGATAATGGTGAGAGTGCAGTAGTAAAAAAGAGAGAAAGAGAAGAGAAGGAAATGCGCGCGTCTCGTCACGCCTGGTAGTGCGAGGGGTAAAGAGAGAGAGAGAGAGAGAGAGAGAGAGAGAGAGAAAATAGAGAGAGAGAAATAGCTCGGTATCCCGTAGAGCAAGAAATTTGCATGCGTGCTTCTGGACTTAATTAGGTTAGGCGAGGCGAACGGGTTGGAGTTCACACACTTCATTAGAAATTCCAACGGGGTGAGCAGTATTTTAATGTATGCTTGCGTATACTAAGCGTCTTCCTTTTTCTCTCGCTCCCGCTCCCTGCGTGCTTCCTTGTTTTTCTCCCTCTCTTCACCTCTCGCTGGCCTTTATTTACAACCTTTACATGCCGTAATTCACAAAAATCTTTTCCTCGTTTCTCCGCGCGGACGCAGTATATGCTACTACAGCTCTCGTCTGGCTTCTGCCGTGCATTATCGCGCTCGCAACTATATGGTTATTCCGTTGTGGCCATGGTCCGCGTGCTGCGTTGTGCTGCGCTGCTGCTCGCCCCTTTTTATTTATTTAATTGCCATTTATTCCGTGGCGGCGAGGTGTAGCTCGGCTGTGCGCACATATATGATGATAAAGCCAGATCAAGAGCGGGAAAGGGAAAACGCTATTCAATGCAGCAGCGTGAACCCATCCAAATTAGACTTCCGTTTTCATAGGCACGTCGTGACTACTACTGGTGCGCTGGCTCGCTTTTTCTTCCTCGTTTTTTCTTCTTACACTTCAGCCGGATATCTCTCCCTCTTCGCGCCAGGCACCAGGTGACATTCTCACTGCGTGGAACTGCGTGCACTCGGCGAATTTATATTTAGATTTATCTCGCTTATGCGCTGCTCGACATCTTATTGTTACGATAACTCGGATTTGTATTAACTTTCAAGGGGACGACGTAGAGAAAATTCAACTATGTCGAGTGTTTAAGATTTTCATTTGAGACTATGTATACTTGCTTGAGATTGCAGACTATTTCTTTTTAATGGTAAAAAAGTTTTAAAGCCTTTTGTAATCATAAAGCTGCAGAAATAATTTTTAAAAAGTACACCGATACCTATCTACTTTTTAATTAGTTATTCTAGAGAAGTTTTGCTTAAATATATTTGTGTAGTAATGTAAATTGACATAACAATATTTATTATAATTTGTTTACAATTAAATAAATGCATTTCTAGGTCAATATATTTATTTGTTTATTGTTTGGTATTTAGAAATAATAATAAATAAAGTGTAAATATTATTCTAAAAAAATCTGATTCTCATATTTTAAGCTAAATGTATTATTTAATCTGAATTTACAATATTACTAACCGCATGCTACTAACCGCGTGCTTTAAATTAAGATAAAACCATACGATTTAACTACAAAATTATCAGTTCAGTAACCTTCGCACTTTTCAAATTTAATAGAGATATTAGCCGTCTCGGATTTCCTCGCGCATTTCGAACGAGAAGTGACTAGCAGAGCGCGCGTTCTCGTTAAAAAAGCTTCCTTTTCAACTCGACAGCTCGTGGCCCGCAGAAGAGGGGAATCGGGCTCCTTATTATCGGTGAGGTCAGGTTAATGATCAGTCGGCCCGGCCCCCAAAACGAACACAGAGAATGAAAAAAAGCCCGAGAAAACGATCGGTTATAGAGGCGCACTCGCTCGCAGAAGGGATCGAGCCCCAACACACGTACACGGTGCACACACATTCAAACCGATCATCGACAGCTCGACAACAGTGCAACCTGCAGCGCGATGTATTTACGCGCCTGCTGCCGCTGCTGCAGCTGAATGCACCGATCGACACGCCAGTCAATGGTCTCGAGGGGCCCTACGTATACACACACCGTACACTCACAGACACAGGGGGATGAATATCTATTGATTGGCTCTCCTTTGCTTCCCCTCGCCCGAATATCGCTTCGCTGTTATACCTGCGCGTCGTGCCTCTCCGCGGCACCTGCGATCTGGCCTCTCTCATTCTCTCGCTTCCTTTTTTGACCTGCGATTTGAACGCGGCTAATGTCCTATTCTGCCGGAAGCCACGTGGCACTTTTCGACAAACAGGTACACTCTGTGTGTATTGTAACGTTCGGATGCTAGATGTGCTTCCCCGCTACCTTCTCTTTTCTTTTCCTTCTATAGCCGATAATCGATACTGTCATTATTAGACGCAGGTTTTGTGTGTATGTCGGATTGCCCCGTCCCATTATAGGCTCTAATACCAAAAGTCATGTCGTTGATCCGGCGGAGTTTTATCTTAACGGACGTTAATGAGATTATTCTATATCATTAAAAGTGGGATCGTATTTTAATTGATTATGAAACAGTATGGTTCTGATTGATTTGGATCTAAATTGATTGTATTGTGGTTGTGTCGTTTTTGTAAATTAAGAGAAAAAAATAGTTTTCATATAGCAGTAATGAAGGTAAAATAGACGGAAATGTATACCAGATTCTATTTCGAGGGAAGATTCTTAATGTGGAAAGAGTTTTACCTGTCTCGTCCCGAGTTGATTTCAAGGAAGTAATGATATCTTTGCAAACTCGAGGGGAGAAATGAAAAGATAACGATAAGCAGAAAGTACTATTTCTCAAACTAATTGAGAATGATTTATTTCATTAGTGTCTTATTTGTTGAAATAATATTTCTTTACTTGATTGCGTAAGTGATTTAAAAGAAGAAAAATTGTACAAAGTGTACGTTCGTGCTTTTTACTCTTTCCAGCCTTTTCTTCGATATTTAAAAGTACATCTCTAATAATTGTTCAAATTCACGATTCATTAGAAAGTTCTGTTTCAAAATGTATACCTATATTTAAATGAAAATGCGTCTATATTTTATTATTGTTTACGTCAATACACAGTATTACAATTAGGCTCTTCTAAATAAGTCAGTTGCATTATTGTAAAAACCGCAGCTAATTTATTAGCACTTAGCTTCCTCAAACAAAATTAATTGTTTCAATATGAAATTCTTTGTTCTAATAAATAATTGTAAATTGCTATATCTATTTCTAATTTATAGCTTGAAAAAAGTCCTTTTTTTTATCGTTGATGGTTTGTCCAAAGATATTTTTGAAGTGAAACTTTTTACGGCACGTCTCCGTATTTTGGATGGGGTATGAATTGATGAGAAGCGTCACGTTCGAATGGTCAGGTAACGACATATTTGAACAAACAGGCGAGCGGTTATCATGGTAACGGTCAATCAAAAACTCATATAAACGGTCTATCGCGCTCGCCGCTCTCGTATATAACCTCCTCCTATAACCTTCTGGAATGTTGTGATATTTGCGATGGCAAAAATGAATTATTATTATTAAAATGAATTAAATCAGGCAATATAAATATTTTTAGGTTTATTTTACAAGACGCAGATTAAAGTAAAAGTTAAAAGAAGTGCTAAAATAACAATCCGTTGACCATTATTAAACATCTGTATTTTACTCAGAAATATTATCTGCTGACCTTACATTCGTATTCATTCCGGTTTACCATATTGTCAAGCAAAGTAAACAATATTCTAAATAAAATTAAAATTTTTGATAATCAAATGGCGCCATCAACTCCACGCGTTTATGATTATATAACAGAAAGTAGCATATGATTAAATTTACTTTTAAGAATGAAGATTGAAATGAGTTTTTACTGTCTTTGATTGCTTTTAGGATAAGCGTAGTATGGAATATATGACAAAATGACAATCCATTGGCTATTAACAAGCTTTTAAATTTTATTAGTAATATTATTTGCCCAGAAGGTAAGATTTAATGCAGTTTCCCAATTTCCAATCAACGTAAACAATATTCTAACTTAAATTCAGGATAGTTATTTTGGTATTTTTATGTTAAATACAATCACAATCTAAAACCTTATTTTGAATATCTGAATTTAATTTATAATATCGTTTATGTTGATTTCCAATATGATAAACTATAAGAAGAAATTTATTTTTATTATCATAAAACAATAACAATATTCAATCAATTAAGAGGGTAGGCCTGGATTAAACCCAAAAAAGAACTTTTTTTTACGAGTCCAGAAAACTTTTTATGTTTAAAAGCAATGATTCTGAAATTTTTTATGCTATCAAAACACAATAGTATCTTAAATTTTACCGTTGTAAAACCTCAAAATCTTGACCCCAAACGTCACAATAAATCACTGTTTTCAATACCATATTTAGGAAAATTCAATACCATATAAAGGAACTTTGATCCTTACGCAATTCGGGGTAACACGGTAAATACAAATTTTTTTACGGTTATTCGACTTCTTTTGGCATGTATTACAAAAAGAGTGGAGTACTTCTTCATTAAAATCTCTTTTATTATTTTTTTTCGGAGATCGAATGGATTTTATTAATTTTTTTTAATATTTAAAAAAAATTGATTAGATCTCCGAAAAAAATAGAAAAAAG
Organism: Gastracanthus pulcherrimus; assembly: GCA_949152435.1. Taxonomy (NCBI): domain Eukaryota; kingdom Metazoa; phylum Arthropoda; class Insecta; order Hymenoptera; family Pteromalidae; genus Gastracanthus; species Gastracanthus pulcherrimus. Next base: position 38,474,900 of record OX424576.1, on the reverse strand, counting down.
ATTTTAACGAAAGTTTTCCGCTCTTTTTGTAATATATGTTAAAAAAAGTCGAATAACCATCGAAAAAAAATGTTCTTCACCATGTCACCTCGAATCGTGTGAGGATCAATGTTCCTTTAATAAATATGGTATTGAAAATAGTAATTTATTGTGACGTATAGGATCAAGATTTTGAGGTTTTACAACGGTAAAATTTAAGATATTATTGTGTTTCGAAAGCATGCAAATTTTCAGAATGATTGCTTTTAGACATAAAAATTTTTCTGGGCTCGTAAAATAAAATCTTCTTTTGAATTTAACTCACGCCTTCCCCCTTAACAGTCACAACTTATTTCAACCTGTATTCTATCAAAATAATTTATATTGCACCACAATACAATGTTAAAATATTTAAATATTACAAATTATCTTAAACTCAACATAACTTAAATAGTCCATTTTAATATAACGTGCTACACTCAGACAAATTATCATAATAGGAACCACTAATTTTAGCCGGAGATTTCAATGTTAACTTTGACGATAAGAGTGCGCATCCATTCATAACATTCCTCAAAAATAAACTACAATTATTAATGAATAATTATTTGTAACATTCCATAATTATTTATGGAACAACATTCTATGTAGCATTTTCAAAATTTATACATAAAATAGAATCAATAACATTTAAATTAATAAATTTAGTAATAATGCTAAACGTAATGACAATTAGGTATTTGCTTTACATTAAAATCAATTTTCCATCATAGATTTCCGAGATATAACCGTTTAAACTAAATATGGCTTTTTTCGTGTACAGCAACAAAAGGGAAAGAGCCTATACTATCCAAAATTTGTGGTTGTAGAAGATAGGTAATTTTATGCTCTTGCAATGCATTTACACTAATACGGTAGGTCTAGACTAAAATTAACTAAAAAAGGCTTGCGCATCGCAGTTTTTTGCAGATATCATTTCTTTTATGCGTAAGGGTCATTGCAGGACCAAAATTAAAAGAAGTTAAGGGGGAAATGGAAATAAACTAGATTTAAAATTTTTCTATTAGGTTAAATTGCATATTTGAAAAAGAATACATATTCAATAGCGATTTTTTGGTTTAAGTTCCATATTTTGATACTATTAATTATTTCGTAAACTTTGTACATTTTTAAACGCTTGTAAAACATAAAAAATGAACGTAAAACAAAAATGGGTGTTTTTTCTTATGTTGATCATGAAAAAAGTGAGTTGAAGGTATTAATGTGAAAGCTTATTGAAATATCTATAAATCTCAACAAAAGAGAATATGCTGCCCATACTATAACCTTAATATAACCTTGAATTTGAACATGCCAAATACATTTATCATCCTAAAGCGGGTTTTATCCTGATAAAAGCTTTTTCCACTCCACAGGCATAACCCTGGGCAAATGCCGGATGTGATTAGGTAGAATAATACAAAGATATTGCAAGAAACTGCAGAACATAAAATAATTACTCTATTGATTTAAAAAATCGTAAAATAGAAAAATCATTACAAAAAGAAAACGAGTCGATGAATCTTTAAATTTCTTTTTAATTTCGACTCTTTATTAAAAAACGAAAAAATGAGCCCCCGCTCTCAAAATATAAGCGATCAAAAAAATTTCAAGAAATACACAACCTCAAATATCTTGGAACGTAAAGGTCGTTATGCTCTGGGCGAACAACTCAACCAAGAAATATTAAAAAGCTAACTTTCTGAAAAGTTTCAAATCAAATGCTGCCGATTTACTCCAGTTATTGTAGGTGACAAAAATCGATTTTCTTTACAAAATGATTTTTTTCACTTCAAAAGAAAAAGATGAAGCCACAAAAATATTACAGAATATTCTTCTTCATATTCCTAATCATCTCAATTTTTTTCAAAAAAAATCCTTCTTATGTTTCACAGATACAACCGTTTGAAAAAAATGAAGATTTCGCGTATAATAAAACAATTGAAATAGCTTATTCAAAATGTCGGGTTGGAAAAGATAGGTAATTTTATGCACTTTTAAATGCATTATCATTCAATCGATGATATAATTTCTAAGTTCAAATCATTCAACGGGAAAAACCAAAAATCAAAAATCGAAAAACCGCTAAAAACAAAAACGCATCGAAAAACAAAAAAAAGTACTTTTGACCCGCCGTTCTTATAAAAAAACAAAAATGAGCCCGAAACATTAATTTTCACCGTGTATATTCACAGTAATGCTGATGCACTTTCACACACCTATACATAGACACCTCCCCCCCCCCCCCCCCCACACACACGCACACACATATCCATACAGACATTGTCTAAGAATAGTGTATTTTTATTCCTAATGTCTTGAAACATATTTCTATAATAATTTTAGCGCAACTTTTTTTTACCTTCACAAAGCTTCCTCTACGAGGAAGCAAAAAAAATTTGCACTATTTTATTCGAAATTTTATTAAAACTGTAGATTGAACGCACACTGCAAGCACAGATTAGCATGCCATTGCAAGTTGGAATGCTATATTTCTCAATCGATGAAAAATCGAATAAACTAATAACTATAAAAGCCCACAGATTTTTTATAATGGGATTCGATGTTCTTTTCTTTAGTCGATGTAATCGGGCTAATGTATAATATATATCCTGTATTGTATCCCTGATATGCCCCCGGGATACAATATTTCATTCAGGAAATATTTAGGTAAATATATTTTTCATATTGTTTTATAAAATTATATTTCTTAAATCTAAACTCATTAATGCACACAAGACATAGAAACGCTATAATTTTAACATTATCCTCATCTTTTCCGATATCAGTGTGATTTTATCCATTTTTTAATTTCCTTTCACTTAAGGGGTCACATATACCTTAAAATTGTCATTGAAAAGAAAATTGTAATAAGCTAAAATATTTTATTTTATATAGTGACAAGTGAGTAAATTATAATGTTTTCTTTGTGTATAATGAAGATTTTTCAACACTTCGAAAGGCTTAAGCATCCTTATTTCCCTTAAACTTCCTCAAGCCCGTATGATGACTTTTGTTCGATATTGATAGCCAAATGCACTTGCCGTAAAGTATTTTCAATTGTTTTCAACGAAATGACTTGAAATTTCACACACATCTTTTATACGTATACAGTTTCCAAGGAAATCATTTTAAGGATTTGTGGAGTTTAAAGAACACAGACTAAAGTTGATATTCGTAAAATAAAGGTTTTAATAATTCACACTCATTTAGATTAAAATTAGTATCAAACCTTACACCGTATAACGGGACACTCTGTACACTTCTGACAATCATCGGCATTGTCAAACATGCAATAATTAAATATATCGAGTTTTGAATCTCGATATAGTTTTTTCATTAAAAATAAAGGTTACTGCAATAAAGATGATAAAATAGGATAGGAATACAAAAAATTTCGATTATTATTTAGTAATAAGTAATACTGTTTTTGTTAATGCCAAATTTTTACATAAATTTAACAATCTTTATTTGAATGCTATTTTAAACATTTAATCATCAATCACTTTTGCAGAACTTATTTATGAGCTGTATTTTACAACTGTTATGTTAATAATTTATTTGCAATCGCATATGTAACCGTTCGGATCATTAGGATCTTCACGACATTCGTAGCTGCGTAAGTGACCTGTAAATGTACACTGGCTAGCACATTTAAAAGCTTGCCAGTTAGTACAGGCTAATTTGCCGTAGACCACTGAAACAAAAAAAATGCAGTACATTACTATCAGACAAATTATGATTTCTATATGATCTGAACTTCCTCTATTCTCATAAAGGAAGCTTTGTGGCGCTAAAAAAGTGATTTGCTAAAAACATGTTAGAAACGTGTTTTGAGACATTAGGAATCAAGATACACTATTTTTAGAAAATGTTTGTATGAAAGTGTGTGTGTGTGTGTGAGTGTGTATGTATGTATGGACGTATAGTGGCATTAATCTGAATATACACAATGAAAATTAATTTTTAAGGGCCCATTTTTTGTTGTTTTCATTTGTTTGTTAGAGATTTCACGATTTTTGAGTTTTAGTTTTTGGGATTTTTTGATGCCTTAGAAATAATATTATCGATTGAGTGACAATGCAGTTGAAAGAGCATAAAATTACATCTTTTCTGGCCCTAAATTTTGAATAAGCTATTTTCCTTGTTTTATTATATACCAAATCGTCATTTTTTTAAACGGTTATATTTGTGAAACATAAGAAGAAATTCTTTGCAAAAAACTGGAGTACGACGGCAGCATTTAATTTGAAACTTTACTTTTTCTCAAAACATTCAAATTCGACTTAAATCGTTCTTTGAGCGAACGGCTCATTTATTAAACACTATTGTTTGACAGTGAGGATGTCCACAGTTGCATTGTTAATATAGGGAAATGTGGGAATATGCGGAAAACTAACTCTATTGCTTAGAGCTTACCAAAGTTCATGTTTTAATAAGAAAATTTAAAAAAATCGCTGTCAATTCATTGGCACTTGGCAATCTCAAACTAAATTAAGGGGGTCCGAAAGTCAATTAAGAATTCAAATTTCCCGCCTTGATTTTTACCGATCAAGCATTGAATAATTATTTATAATTATAAAAATACTTATATTTAGACAAAACTCAAACGGCAACCAATAAATTATAAGAATGAAATTTTATACAATTTTCATTCGAATTATTTTTTAGGGTCTTTACATCTTTGATTGTTGAGCCCCTTAACGGGTTTTGTGTTTAGATAATTGATTTTATAAGTTCGTATTAGAGATAATTAATTCACCAGGTGTTTGATTATGTGAGTAGTTTTTTAATGTTACGGATATATACATTATTATATATAAACGGATATATAAGTATTGACAAAGAACAACTTACTTTCAGCAGCGACAGCTACTATGAGCAAAACGAGGAATAAGTGTTTCATTTTGTTGCGTCTGAAGTTGTTTGCAACTTTACTACACCTAAGGCGACTAATGCCAAGTCCATTTGGAGTTTGACTTATATACCACTCCAGAATGTGTGACTCCTAATGGTAATATGCAGTAGATAATACATTGAGGAAACAATATATAATACAATGAAAACAATGTCACACCTGATGTGATGTCATACTACTTACAAAATGAATATTGTAAAATTAAATTATTCACGGAAAAAAGTTGCTATAGCTGCTATAACAGTTGGAACATATTTTCTGTATTTAGACAGTAAAAAATAATATTATTTTTTAATATCGCATATTAAAATACATTATTCTTAGAAAATGTCTGTATGGTGTGCGTGTGCGTGTGTATGTGTGTGGGTGTGTGTGTATGTGTGTGTGAATGTGTGTGTGTGTGTATGTATGTATGTGTGTGGGTGTGTGTGTGTGCGTATCCGGCGACTCAAAAAAGTAGCTGGTGCACACAGGTATAATGGATTTGGCTGAAACTTACACAGAATATAATACCCTTTAAAGAATATCAAATAAAACTTCGTATTTTTTAATAGGCTGAGTGAAAGTAAAAAATTATACAAATTTAAAGTCAATGTAATAATACCGTATTATTAACTAAGAAATTGTTTAATATGTGTTCGATTTTTTACGCCTAAAAACAAAATATAAAATAAACAAAAATAAAAAGTTTTACTCATTATAGGTTCAGAATAGTGTCAGAATTTCTTGGAATCCTTTGGTCGATAAGGGGTGCACGAGCTACTTTTTCTATAATCCTTATCTTTTTCAATAAATAATAGGGTTATCAAAACAAAACAAAACAAAAAATAGATTGACAACAAGGGCTAAGAATTTATATATATACACCTAATGTCATCTTTAATAAGTTAATAAAATTTGATAAAGTTGAAGGGGCACTGACAGATTTTTAAGAAATTACAGGAGTCCTCCCTTAAGTAAAATGCATATATTATATTTTATATAATAAAAAATTATTTGGATTTAATACATTTTCTTACAAATATTGTAGTATCCAAATACGAGGTCAGATTTCAAAATCTTACTAAATTTTATTAATTTCGGACGTATTTTCCATTTTAATCCGCCATTTTTACTCTGCCATTTTGTCTCCGCCATTACAAAATTATGATTTTAACTTTATATTTGTAATCTGTAACCCTAAAAACCTACAAATACTAACAGGAAGAACATGAACCCTGCGACCTAAAAATGATGCCTAGTACTCTTAATTTATTCTAATGGGTCCTTGTATTGGAGATATGATCTATTTTACTCTGAATATACGTTATCTTGATAAAAAACAGTAACGCTTTTAGTGATTATAAATACGCGTGTATTGACACTAGAGAAAATAGTTTGATTTATAAAAGTAGGCAGAAAGAGCTTTCATGTACACAATTCACAGAATTAAAACAGTTTAATTTCTATAAATATTCATGCAGTTTTATTCATCATATTCAATTGTTAATAACTTTTTCTCAGATTAATATTTTTTAGCGTTACAGATCTCGAATTATAGCTCTTTCTACCTACTATTGAAAGAGCTTTCATGTACAAAATTCACAGAATTAAAACAGTTTAATTTCTATAAATATTCACGCAGTTTTATTCATCATATTCAATTGTTAATAACTTTTTCTCAGATTAATATTTTTTAGCGTTACAGATCTCGAATTATAGCTCTTTCTACCTACTATTGAAAGAGCTTACATGTACACAATTCACAGTATTAAAACAGTTTAATTTCTACAAATATTCATGCAGTTTTATTCATCATATTCAATTGTTAATAACTTTTTCTCAGATTAATATTTGTTAGCATTACAGATCTCGAATT